>CM065052.1:100421600-101021600 GCA_032883995.1 Coronaproctus castanopsis
ATATATATATATATATATATATATATATATATATATAATATATATATAAAATTAAAATTTTGGACAAGAATTTGCATTTTGACCTATTTTTTTGTGTTTTTTAATTTTCGTTTTTATATTTTCTACCGATTATGATTTTAAATGATAAATAATAGTAATGATAATAAATAATTTATTTTATCCGGTTTGCTTCAATCTTTATTTTTAAATTTTCGTTATTAACAATTTTATACGATATTTAGAGAATTAATGTAATGAAACGTTTGTTATTTCATTTTTATTCTCCAATCGTTTTTAAATGGTAAACAAAACCCAATAGGACAATTATATTCAGATTTTATTAAAAAATAATCCAATTTAATTTCGCATCTACATCTTAGACAGTTATAAATAATCTAAGCTTTCGCATATATTCTTAATACATATATATGTGTGTTTGTGTTTTTTTGTGTGTATTCGCTTGTTTGACTAGATCTTTTGTAAGTTTCGTTAAATGCCTATTATAATTTTCGTTTTTATTACGAGTGCAATAAAAATTATGGTCTTCCGTGTACTATACAATTTTTATAATAACGTAATATAATGAGCAAGTGTATCTTTTTAAACCGATCTGTATGGGCGTTGTTTGGTGGAGGATTTTTTGAAAACCCTAATATATTAGATGCCCAATTATCCGTTGTATTGGGGGGCGTGGCAACCGCAAAATTTTTAAAATTTCAATAAAACAATTCGAATCAACGTAAAAAGTTTATTTATAATATGTACATATGCTCATGCGTACATATATGCTTACATATTATGTAAGTTACAAAGTGTCGCATCTAATTCTTCATAACTGCTATTTTTTATGGGTTTTATTTTTTTCATCGACGAGGAGTTGTCCGATGTGGATGCAAATTGAATTAATTTATGTTTTTGTTTTAAAACGTCTCTAAAAGAGGATTCTCCAATTCCATACTGCAAACTTATTTGTTTTCAGAAGCGCCATTTTTAATTTAGTAACTCTAGTTTCTCTTGATTTGATAAAAACCACTTTTTCTCATTATCATTGTAAAATAAAATAACGAAACATTTGGTGAAACTAAAATCACGATTCACCAAAAACAAACGAGCTACCTACTACGACCAAGTGGACATAATGACGTGAATTGGACAGTGAAACGTTGAAGTGAAAAAAGTAAGATGAAGGTGCGCTAGTAGGAGTTGTGACTTACATACTTCCGGTAATGATGACTGGTACATTTTAGTAAACAAACGTTTTCGTCTTATAATATGACCGAAAAGTTACTGAACATACGACAAAACTTAAGTATGTGTTTCAATAGTTAATGATGATCATCATATAATTTGCTATAATAGTTTATCCAGTTTTTTAAATGTTTCCACTTTAAATTTCGATATTTATTCGAAATAAATCTCTTTTTACTACGGCGACCGATAGTTTGTTTGTATCGGATCCATTTTCTTTGCATTTAGATTTCATTCGTTGAATAATTTTACTGATTATTGTTCACTTTAAGCAAGCAGTAATAAGCAAATTTAAATTTACATGATTTTAACAGTATTTTTTTAATCAGTTTTATATACATATATATATATATATATATATATATATCTCACAAATAGACTGAACCATTAATGAAATACCGACATAAAATAAAACTTTTCTGTTTAAATTGGTTAAATATATCAACTATATGATCTTTACCAACACCATTGTTTTTTAAGTTACATTAGTAAGGATGAGAATATTTTATCATATTCCCCCCTTTTTATTGGACAGTATGCGTGAATATAGTGTTTGCTCGAGTTAGTTTCTTTTTGTTTTGTAGATGTTATATTCAAACGTACTGTTTAGTATGTTTTAGGCAACAAATAAAAATGAATTATTATTACAACATAAATTTTGTTTTAATATACTACAACACCAAAAATTAATTTATATTCAACTACATTTAATAAATTACTTGAGCATTTAAAAATTAACCGCATTATTGTTTAAAAAAAAGTCAGTTTGAAGATATTAAATTAATTGCGAGAAGACGTACATAAACTAAAAGAATATACGTAGTAGTTTTCTTTTGACTTTTTGTTTAATCTTATATATATATATAATGTACGTAATGAAATAAAAAGTGAAATATATAATATTAACCTATAGGTATTAAAGAATTTTATTCGAAATGTAATTATTATTTTTTGCCTAATCTGCCGCTATAATAGAATTATGCTTTAAAATGTTTATACTTTTACAAAATTAATATTGCTTACAATAATTTACGTTGTTAACATTTCGATTGTGGCACCACTCGTAAAAAATTCTCATGAATAGTTTGTTTACATACAGAGCTGATTATATGGATATTTTTCGAATTAATTATAATTTTAAAATATAATGAATTGCGTAAGTTTTGCGAAGTATAGTTCCGCAATGTTTTATCAGTAACTCACCTTAACTTTTTAAAATTCCGTAATACTAAGGTATTTTCATTACGGACTTCAATCACTAATTTTGCACGATAATATATACTATGGTTTAAAAAAGGATTCAGAAATATTTTTTTAACAATGGAAATAACATATATTTCATACACGAGTTAGTATTTTGCATGCAAAGAAAGAAATAATTCTACAAATGTTGTTACTATACAATTAAGTCGTTCGACCACCATGTTAAACGATAAATGTATTTTATTTTTTTCAGATCATTATGTTTTATAAAAGTAGATATGGAAAATTTATGTATCGTATTTTCTTTGCCGGTTCGCTATTATTATTGTGTCTTCTTATTTTATTCTGGTATAGTAGTGTACAGTTAGCGTCTTCATTAAAGAATGAAAATTGGATTACGGTGAGGTATGCAATGTATCTTTCATTACTTAGTATCATGTGCTTTCAATACCGTAATTAAAAAGTACTCGCATAGTATTAATACGTTATTGAGATAATTTAGAATATATTTCGATGAAATAATTAGATATATGGCACATAAATCATTTACGTCATAAAATTGTATTATATGTAGTACGTTTGTGTATTGTTTTTAACGTGCGATTCAAGTTTAATGATAATCGACATAGATAAAGTTGTATAAGAAAATTAGAAACCTAGGAAAAATACGTTGTAACGCTTTAAAACAATTTCAAAGTATTTAATTTTCGTATTATTTCACTTATATTAATTTTTTTTAAAGGTTATTAAGTGATCAAAAAGAGTATGTTGATCAGAAAGGGGTTCATGTAATCGTTGGTCATTATCTAGGTGATAACGCTGTTGACGGAATTTCTCATTTGAACGATGGTTAGTGTCATCTCTACTTGTTGCATTATATATTAATATTTTATATGTATAGTTTGGAATAGTTATATGTTTAGCACAAATGGGAATATTTTGTCGAGCACGGAAGAAAAACTTGAAGAATGTAAACAGTATATACAGACTTTATTCAACGACAGTAGAAAAGTGTCTCCCGATATTAAAATTGAAGATGGCTTCGATATTATACGTGATGAAATGGAATGTGCTATAAGAAAGTCAAAAATTTGCAAATATCCAGATGATATATACATGGAATTAATAAAGCTTTTAGAAAAAGAACAATCACTTCTAGTCTTGGTTGATTTATTTAATAATATATATATATACCCAAGTACTGGTTAAAGTCAATTTTTATCACATTACCTAAGAAAATGCAAAAAGCTGTTCAGAATTTAGAACCATTAGTCTAATGAGCCATGTTTTAAAATTGTTTTTAAAAATCGCGCATCAAAGAATATACCGTAAATGCGAACAGAATATCGGAAATACACAATTTGGTTTCAGAAATGGATTTGGTGCCAGAGAAGCTCTTTTTAGTCGTCAAGTATTAATTCAACGATGCCGTGCGGTTCAAAAAGACATATACGCTTTTTTAGTGGATTTTGAGAAGGCGTTCAATCGGTAGAACACGATAAACTCATTGAAATATTAAAGCAAATATGGACAGTAGGGACATTAGAATTATAATTTATACTGGAATCAAAGCGCATCGATACGTATAGATGGTCAAATATCAGAAGAAGTCACTATAATGAAGGGCTGCGTTCCTTTCCCTCTTTTATTTAATATCTACTGAGAAAAAATGTTTGGGAAGGCACTTATTGAAAAACTCCTGGGTGTACTAGTTAATGGAGTGGTTGTGAATAACATTCGCTGTGCAGTATTTTTTCTGCTCAAAGGTCCTGTTTATAATATCAACTACTCGGTGAATTTATTATACGTATGCATATTTCTAAAACCAAACTGCCAGTGTGGAATTATTTTTTCTTCATCAAGTCCTAACTTCAATCTTTTCAAGACAAGTTTTTCAAAAACTTTCGATAAACTAGGCAACAAACTTATTGCTCTTGCTTTATAGTGTGCTTTGGTGGACAATAGACTGAAGATACTGCTAATGGACCATTGGAAGTTACAATCATTACATTAGTAGCTTGTAAAAATTCTCTTCATAGTATTTTCTCATCTCATGATGTTTTATTACAGTTTTAATTATAACTGCTGTTCCTCATTGTGCTTTTCCGCTTGGGTGTAAAGTATAAATAATGTAATGCGGAATTTTCATATATGGTAGTAAAGTGTGTTTCGGACAGTAATAATATATCAATTTTGTTGCTTGTTAGAAATAGTTCAACCTCATGTCGATATTGGGCTAGCCCATTGATATTCCATGTTGCTATTGTTAATAATAGATTTATTTAGAAATTAAACTACTTACTACAGTTGATAGCATATTTAGTGTCATACTATTTTGCTGCATTAACTGATTGAACATATTTTTGAATTCGAATAAAAATAAAATTTACGGGATCGTTTTTAACACTTTATCCAAAGTTAAATATTAATTCGCGGTCAGAAATGTAATTTATATTTCATTCGCTACAATACATCCGGTATTTATTTATTCTGACGTGTCGTAGCGTACAAAAATCAAACTATAAAACTGTGGAAAGGTGCGTATATTGTAGAATACAAATTTGTTAATAATATGACGATTTAGAGAGGTTGATTTTTCGTCAATAATCGACACGGGTGTGTACCGGTGTGTACTATATTCTTCCTGTTATGCACTCCTCCCAAATACTGCTAACTGATCTTGTTGGTCAGCTTGCAGTTGTAAATAAGAGGGAAAAAATTTAGTAATTTTTTTTAAAAATACAAAACATGTTCTAGATCGTTTATCTGGGACAACGGAATAACCGTTTAATAACTTTATGATAAAAAATAGAAATTCGTTCTTCTTTTCCGTATGATCCGTCAGTAGTACAATACCTTAATATGAAAAATTTATAAATTGCAGGTTTTTATATTAATTTTTCCCTTTACGGTTGCATTTCATTATTAAGTTTTATAATAAGATAATTTTATTTATTGTCGTACGGAGGTATACAATTAATTCTAATTGTTAGCAATACGTGTTGTATGTAACTTTTTGTAATGAAATATTTGTTCATTTGTGTAAAATTTATCAGTGTAACCAAAAAACTAATTATACTTTAAAAAAAAATAATAATTGTACGTTTTGGACGCTAAACAAAAAAACGTCATTATTAGCGCTATTCGTGTTTTTAGATTGAGGTGTTTTACTATCTGATTATTACGGATGATAAATTCGATTTAATATAAATTATTGTATACACCGGATAAAATGTTTGTAACAAAAGAACTTTTAATAATTTACTAGTATGTGGGAGGATATTTATAAATATAAAATAATAACCAAGACTGGCATTATTCGTAAGAAAATTATAGGTTGAGTTTTTAGGGGGAAAAATATACATAATTTAAATACGCCCTCGTACGAAATTGTTATTAATAATAAACGCGAGTTATTAACAGATAAATGTAATCTTACACAGAAGGAAATAATTTTGTTTCAATTATTTTCTTTCATTTATGTTTCCCTATTTTTTACGCGTACCTTTATTTCGCAAACTTCTTTAGATTAAGAACCGCGGATGTGTAAGTCTTTATTCTAATTTTTATTTATGTTCTTTAGTTTTAGTTTAACCTACGAGCAATATGATACCGGGGTTGTTTCTTGTTTAACGTATTAACGTTGATCGGAATGTATACTTAATTTATAATTTAGCATAACCACAGTTTTCCGGCATGATTATCGGGTGCTTTAAAAAGCAATAAAAATGAATGGCAATCGCAATTTACCATGTTCGCATATATGTTATACTGTCCCTTCTATTTATTCTTACTATTTATAAATGACATCCCAAAAAATGATAACTTAGAAATTTCTTTGTATGCAGATGACACTGTCATATATTTTACATCTTACGGAATAGATACTATCCAAAGAAGATTAACTTCCAAAAATTAAACTGTTATTTTAAGAAATGGAAAATTAAAATAAACATAAGCAAAACGCCGACTATCTTATTTACTAAAAGAAGAAGACTTTTCACGCCAGAACCTCTCGTAATAAATAACATACCCGTACTATACTGAAAAACAGATATTAAATATCTAGGTGTAATTTTGCATAAAATACTTGTTTTTTCGAAGCATATTGATTACTTGACCAATAGGATACATAGGTTTTAAACTTTACCATGTATTTAGTAAAAAATCTTCCGTTAACACGCTCGACAAATTATTAATATATAAAATGATTATAAGGCCGATACTTTTATACGTGTGCCCTGTATGGCCGTATACAAGTACTAACCTTTCCAAGTTACAGCGACTTCAGAATCCGTCTTGCAGAATAATACTTAAATTACCGATATATGCTAGAATAATCTTACGCATACGACTCTGAATTTACATATCTGAAGTAAGAAAACAGCGTGCAATAAATTTTTTCGACTCTTCAGCAAATATTCGATAATCAGTCAAATAGGGGAATACAACAGAATTTCTTTGCAGTTAAAATATAAGAAATATAAGCGTAAGAGGATCAAACATAAATTACTCTAATGTATCACCGGCATCTTTCGTATTTATAACGTATATAATATTTAATTCTATCTTGAACACATGTAGTCGTGTAATTAGTATACAGGTTTTGATTGTGATTTAATCTATTTTATTGTATTATTGTATACGGTTATTACAACACTCGTTGTATACGCAGAAAGAAATCTGTTTTCGGGATGCCCAATTTTTTTTTTTTTTTTATTTTGTACTTTTATGTTATAGTTAATTCCGTTTTTCGAAATACACTTTTTATTTATTTATTTATTTATAAATTTTACGATACGGTAATATTATCTCGTGTTGGTTTTTTTCTTTTTAAGAAATTGTAAATAGCAACATGTTTGATCCGAAACCGAATGAAGGAAAAGACGGTCAACCGGTCGTAATACCGTCATTTATGTCGTTTAAAGCTAAACAATTGTTCCGTATTAATCGATTCAATTTGTTGGCCAGCGATCGTATACCTTTGGATCGTTCGTTACCGGATATGAGGAAAAAAGTGTACGTAATTAAAAAATTTTCAGAATTCACTTAAAAATGAAATGTAATACGTGCGATTTAAAAATGATCGAAAACAGCGCATACAAAACTTTGATTCGTTATAGAAAAAAACGTGTTCGCAGTAAAATTTATGAAATACATTTTCTTATCAAATTGATTTATAAATAAATTTTTGTATTTAAAACGAAAATATAATTTTACTGACAGAATTGTATATAAAATTATTCACGTTTATAGTTTAATAAAATTACTCCCATTTCAAACACACGAGAAAAGAAGATATAAGAATATATGACCTAAATCGTATTTCGTAAACTTCATTTTATATATATATATATGATAGCAGATACTAGAATCAAGAAATTGAACCGACTTCAGTAATCTACACCAATAATATAAAATATGTAATATAACTGGGTATAAGACGAGGGTGTGCACTTTTATTTCCGCTATTTAATTTTTACGCCGCGGAACAAGTTTCCAAAAAAAAAATAATTCCCAATTCGAAGTATGAGTCCTAGTACTTGATTAACCCTTTCAGTCACCATGTCCGCTATATGGTACATGAAATTTTAATACTAACAAAATTATATATTTTCTAGTTGACGATGAAATATCCCAATTCTAATTATATTTATGTAAAAACGTTGAAAATCATATAGAGTTATATCTAAAAAGCAGCTTTATATTAGAAACTGCCTGTATAAGATTTATAATTTTTTTTTTCAAAAATTTCATGCGTGCCTGAAAGGGTTAATAAACTAACGTTGTGAACCTACTATATGATAGATCTTGAATTTAATCACCGTTACATCTGCCGTATATTACAAGTCTTAGAAATGTTAACGTTAACAAAGAATGCCGTGTGTAGGAGCTCGTATGCGAGAGAAAGATGAATACGGCCTCCATATAGTTTTCGCTTACGTCTTTTAAAACACGATACGAGCTGATTTCTTCGTTTAGAAAAGGCAAAATTATTTATGATAAATGAATAAATTAAATTTACTTATTTAACGAAAACAGGTGTCGAAATAAAACGTACGAAATTGGACGAGAACACAGCGCTTCGATTATAATTGTGTTTCATAACGAGGCCTGGTCGACGTTATTGCGGACGGTACAGAGCGTAATTAATCGATCGCCGCCACATTTGTTATCCGAAATTATACTCGTCGATGACGGCAGTACCAGAAGTAATCGATTTTTTTAATTTATTTATTTCTCTTTAAAATTACTGCGGTGACTACGTAGTCTTTGACAATAGCGATGATGAAGTTGAAAGCACGTGTGAAGAGACTTCCGACGAAGTGACTTCGACTTATTACTTCACACTAAGTCGTATGATTTTCGACGTATAAGCCGAGTATTTATCGGCTAATAGGAACTCTACGCTATCTATCGAAAATAAACGACTTTTGTATATGGTCATTGTTAAACCTATTTCGGGGCTTATGGAATACAATTGTGGGACTAGTATATAGATTCCATACGAAGACGCCAAAACGTTGCACTTGGTACGTCTATCGATTTGAACGCAATAATGACATACACCGAGACTTAAAAATTCCAATAGTCATCGATTAAATTACCGGGTTTGCCTGTAAACAGGGCAGAAAATACTAGAAGAGCACACTAACGTTGAAATCATACAGTTCCCGGATTACTCTCGAGGATTTAAGACATTTCTACCGGACGAAATACTTCGAATCGATGTGTATCCCTAGGTACTCTCTTTTTGTCGGATTATTTGCTGATTCAGCGTCATTGGAATATGTTTTTCTGCAAAGTGAAGTTTATGTGTACCGGTTTTTCGCTGTTAACTTTAATTTTCCAACATTTCCACCAAGCAATTAAGTAATTTATTGTTTTTTTTTTCTTTTTTTGTAAATTGGCTTAATTTAATCCTTACTCGTAAATGATGCTTCTTAATTTTCAGATCGACGATAATTTATCAACTGTGTAATTCAGTGATTACTTTACAATTTTTTTTTCAATATTTAATTAATTAATAGGTCGTTATTTTTTTTTATTATTCAATAAAAGCAACGCCTTGTCGCTGCAGCCATTGCGTCCAGTTGGTAGCCAGTGTCCGAAGTTATTGATATTTACTTACATTCAAGCGATCGTCTACACTATGTTTTCGGTCTTCGTCATGACCGTTTGTATGGAATGAATTTAAAATGGCCTGCAAAATTCTAATAGTTTTTCTTCATCGTTTTGCCAAAAGTGTCATTCACATATCTGTCAAAATGGTGGAACATCAAAGCACATGTAATAAGGTTTGAAGAAACAACAGTTGTTGCCAAAGTAGATCAGTTGGCTGAAAGAATTGTTAGGGAAGCCGTAGAGATTGAAAAATTCAAGAACTTCAAGAGAGAGGATGACTTCCGACTTGATCGAGCGTGGAGAACGATGATTGGTCAATTGAGAACAAATCGGACGTACTTATCTCAATATAGTTAAAGTAGCTCGTTATATCGGGGGTTAGTTTAATTTAGTTCCGATGATGGCCACAGCACGTTGCTCGAAACGTAAACTCGGGTTTATTAATATATCGTTTTAATTTTATTAATAAATCGGGGTTTTTTCTTTTTTTTTGTACGCGGTTATTCCGAAATTATTGTATCTAATTATGAATATCGCCCGCGAAAATCGTTTTAAAAATTATATAATAAATCGCATTTTAAAATAATAGTAACTTTACCGGAAATAAGAAAATAATGTTTACGAAAATCTACGCTTAATTTTACACGTTGCTTAGGATATGATGCACGGAGATGTGCCATATCATACCGATAACTGATATTAATTTATTGCGACGGTTAGAAGAAATTTTTTGGAATTTTTGTTAATAAATTGATCGATAAACGGTATGTTTGCTCGTGTAAATATAAAATTTTTTGTATTACGGGTAGCATTTAAGATAATGATACAACAACAATTTTTGTCTCTCTTAAGCTTTTTATACGTACTATTAGCGATTGCTTAGACAAGCGTCAGTTAATATTGAACGAATAACGGGTGTGTACAGTATTTTTTTAAATTTAATCTGGTAAGGTCCGGTTTTCTGTTAAATATTGGAAGAAGTACGTGCATTGCTTTATTTGTCAATCGCATATATTTAATATGTTCATTAAATGTTAATCTTCTGTCAAGACCTAAATAACGAACTTCTTTCGACCGCGGTATTTGTTTGTTATTAATATTTATTTCAGGCAGAGGTACACGTCATCTAGTAAAAATAATCGCTTCGGTTTTATACGCATTTAGTTGCAATTTCCATCTTCTGTAATGTTTAGAAATAGTTATGAATCTATCTAACTCTATGCGAAGAACAGTATAATGCCAGGTCATCGGCATATAATGCAGTTTCGACAAATGGTATGTTTTTGTAAGAATATTTAATGGCGTTAGAAATAAATATGGCCCAATTATACTCCCTCGTGGAACTCCTATAGTTTGATCTTTCATAAAAGATTCTTCATAGTTATTTATAAGATAGAATTTTCTGTTGCTTACGTACGACTGTATTAAATATATAATAGCATTGGAAATTCGTATTTAATCATTTTGTATAATATTTCGATATGCCATATTAAATGCTTCTTCAATGTCAATACTATTCCAATATGTTTCTCGAAGTTAAAATTTTCAATTAAATCATCTGAAATTCTCGATATCTGATACACTGTTGAAGGTTTATTAGGTCTGAATTCAAACTGATCGTCTCTTATAATATCGTGAGATGTTGAAAAAATGTTGCAGATATCAAATTGTTTTTATAAAGAAAATTTAAAAATTCAAATTATTATAGTTTTTTATTATGATTTAAAATTATAATTAGACGAAAATATCAAAACGAAAATTAAGTACGCACAAAAAAAAACTATCGAACTACAAATTCTTATATGGAATTTTAACTTTTATAATTAACGGGTAATATTATTTTATTAATTTTTTTTTTTAAATAATTGAAAATAGATGAATTTAAAAACGCTTCGAATAGGTCGTAAAATATCATTTTGACAACCCTGGTCTATGAATTACTGACGAAAAAAAAAAAGAAAATTGACGATAACGACAATAAATGACTCAAAATTACAATATTGTCCGCGTGTTATTTGGAATTTCATAACTCCAGCTAAGACTAAAATTTAGATAGTACGTAATTCCAGTACTTTTGTACCGAGTGGAAACGTCGATCTTGAATGTCAGCACTGTTAGACGTTTAGGGACTAGAGAAATGTGACTTCTAAGAAGAAAGCTATTAAGGAACCGAAAAAGTTTCAAACAAATAATAATGAATTGAAAAGAGTTGGCGTACGAAGATAGTTCGTAAAAATATTTAAAAGTGAAATGGCTTATCTACGTCATATTCTAAGATGAGTAAAAAGTATGACATTTTTGGGCTAATACTGCGAAGAAGAATTTATGGTAAAAGAACGAAATTCGTGAATAAAAAAAAACATCAAGGAATGGAGGGACGTTATTGATATCGGTGGACTCTTTAAGTCTGCAAGGAAGGGAAATTATTGGGAACAGCCTACTGCGTTACGGCATTAAAAGGAGATGAATAAGAAGTTGTTACTTCGAATGTAATCGAATTAATTAGATCTAGTTAGTCTTGTACTATTTTCGAAAAATACGGAACTTTATATGGTTTTTTATAAACACGTCGATTCGTAAAAGTTTAAAATAATGTTTTCTCACTAATAATAATAATAATATTAATAATAATAATAATAAAAATATTTATTAGATATTTGGTATATAAAAAAATTAAACAATAACTAAAACTAAAAGCATACGTTCTGAGCGAGGCCTCCCTCAATTTTACCCATTAGCTACAGTCCTGCACAATTCTCTCGTATTGTTTATTATACATAAATTTAGTTATCCCGTCTTCCCATCTCAAAAATTGACTTATTTTATTCCCGATATACCATTTTTATTCTATATGTCCATCTGTGTCGATGCGCAAAAGTTGAAAATAACGTTTTGTTATTAACGGTCGAGTATTAATAAGTAATTAGTCGTCGGACGGTGTAATTAATTACTATAGACATTTGACCGAGTAATTTGGAACATCGTAGAATTTCCATATTATTGGTCAATTTTAATTTTCCAGTAACCGACGACTTAGTAATAAATTATATGAAAACTTTTAAGCAATTAACCAGCGTGAGTCCTGATTAAGAGATAAAAATATAATTTATTACATAAAAGAATTAAACGTAATATGTATGTTTTTGTTAGAATTCCTTCAAGCGCCGTTATCTAAATTTGTACATCAACTACCTATACCTACCTACATATTGCGTTCGTCAAAACGAATCGGTCTGATACAAGCTAGATTGCTAGGAAGTAAACGAGCACTCGGAAGTATTTTAGTTTTTCTAGATGCTCATTGCGAATGTACTATCGGTATGTATTTTCTACGTCGATACGTCGTCGTATATATATATATATATATATATTTTTTTTTTTTTTTTTTTTTTTTGGCCCGGTGTTACCCATTTAGCCAGTTTACTTTGTACTAATTATTTCCATTATTTATTATTTATCGAAGTTGATTTTTAATTTATAACCTAATATCATTAATTTTTATAAATCGATATAACTCCTCTGCTACTTTTGTAGTTGGTTCGCTAATTATCTGTATAATATGTACAGGCAATGTACTATACCCTCGGACAATTTCTTTTTCAAGGTCTTTTCTTCCTCTATTTCTTATGCTGCAGTTCCAAATTATATGTTCAATGGATCCTTCTGCTTTTGTACATTCACATAAATCTGAATGTATTATATTTAGTTGTTTCAGCTTTTTCGGAGTTAAATTATGTTCCGTCCGTAACCTTATCATTGTTTTAATATAATCTCTATTCATGTTATTCGTAAACCAGGTATCTTTACGTATTTCCTTTTGGATACTGTAATAATATTTTCCACAATAAGTACTAAGGTTTCTGTATTTATCATTCCAGTTTATTAAGCTATGCGCTTTTAATTTACTTATAAATTCCTTCCAAGGGTATTTTATATTAATTTGTCGTTGATTTGCTGGTACATTCCTTGTAAGCTGATCGACAATACAGTTTCCCTGTATTCCTCTATGGCCCGGAATCCACTTAAATACTACTTCATTATTATGTTCTTGAAGTTTACCGCACATCTTAACAATATTCCATAAAATGTTGTCCTGCTCGTCTGTTCTATTATTAATTTTTTGGATTGCTGACATTGAATCTGTTAATATCAATATTTTTGTGTTTCTTGATTTGATCTTATACGATATTGCTTTCTGAATAGCTATCATTTCTGCCGTACAAGAGGTATATACTGGTGGAATTTTAAATTTTCTTTTTTTGTTCAGGGTTTTATTATAGAACGCTGCCGAATAATATTTTTCTTCCGAATTTATCGAAGCATCTGTATATATACATTCGTGTTCCGGGAATTGTCTATCTATTATTTCTTTCAAAATAGTATTATTTATATTGAGTGTATCAGTTATGCAGAAAACATCTGTAGAAAAATCTATGTTCATCTTATTGATAATGTATTTATATAATGTATTGTAATACGGTATCCTAATATTTTGTACAATATTAAGTTCTTTATAATTTTCATATATATATATATATATATATATATATATATATATATATATATATATATATATATATATATATATATATTTAACTTTTAGAGATTCGTCGCAACTTTTGTATATTCATTTATCTGTGAATTTTCATTAGACTCGTGCGTACAATTTTATAAATTTCTCTAAAATATTACTAACATAAAATAATTATAAATTAAAGTTGTCTCCTATATGAAATTAAAAAAAAAAAAAAAAACGTTCCTAGGCAGCGTGATATAGAACTTTATTTACAATACATGTACAACAGATTATTAATGTTACATCTTAAACTAGTTATTAAGGTAAATAATAATGAACGAAATTTTACAAGTATCTATCGTTGAATCGTGTGTCCCCCTAGAAGGGACATCAAGATGGAGAAGCGTTATCATTTATTAAGCAATCCATCCGTTTCAATTGTACGCTTCATAAACACATTCGCTAGAGCTTTTCCCACTAAATTCTCGGATACCATTCGACCATCCCCAGTTTTCCACACGGGGTTTTCCCTCGTTGAAGAGCGCCTCCAGTCTATTTGCACGGACCGCATGACAAAAACCGCCAAATTCTGATCATTCTTCCATTAATAGACGTTTTCGTTCGTCAATCTCAATATAGAGTCGTCGGTCTTCTTTACAGTCCACGAGAACTGCGTCATTAGTCAACCGTAGCTCGAGAGATTCAATGTACCTACGTTGAAACGGGTGCATCGTCCATATTTCGGCGCAATATAAAAAAAATCTAGAAAATTTTAATAGCTTAATTTTCGCTTACTGTTTGATCACTCCAAATTTTCGCTAATATCGAACTTTATTATCAGATTTGTTAAATACTTATTTTTCATTTGTACTTATAAAATTGTGTTTTTTTTTTTAAATTGTTATCACTTGATAATGGCGTAAACGCCGCAAAGCTTTGTGTTTTTCACAAGAAAATAAATGTTAGCGATTTAACTAATTTTTCAATTGATTTTTTAGTTACTTGCATGCGATGTCTCTTTCTACTTTGCAACCTCCGGCATTTTCGACAATCGATTCTAAGTATTTAAATAAATCGATGTCGTTTATTCGTTTCACGTCTTTAGATCGATTGATTATCATCATTTTAGTTTTGTGTGTGTGTGTTAATTATCAATCTATGTCCTTTACTAGTTTGTTCCAATCTTTCAAATAGGCAAATCACGTTTCCAATACTAGTAGTTATCAACGTGGTATCATCAGAGAGTTTGACGTAATCGGGATGCATCGTTTTTACCCCACTTAACCTTAGCAGCGTTCTTATCATATAGCTTTGCAATTAATGAGACCAACTGTTTTGGCGTTGACAATTTACTACACTGGATACAAGTCGAACGTTTTATAATCTACGAAACGCATAATTACTTCTGTATTGATTCTCTCGCTTAGTAAAAAAAAAAAAACCTGAGATTATATTTAAAATGTGAAATGGAATTCTGATCAGTTCGATATGCGAAATAAAGTTCGAATAATTCGATATTTCATTCATCAATTTAAACGACGCGCGAGCTGAATGTTATATTTCGGATTAAATTCGGCAAAATGATTCTATTCATTTTAATATCCGGACGATGATTTAATCCGCAACTAGATACCACAAATATCGATACTATTTTTTCTCATATAGATATTAGAAAAAATATTAGAAATCTGAACGTTTCAAAAAAGATTACGACTTTCGCTATAAGACGTAGATATGTTATTTATACATACATACATACATATATGTAGTTACGTTCGTTAAGCCGTACGAAAATGCAACATTGTTTCATCAATTATTTGTTTCATCAATTATTATCTTATGTTATAAAATAAGAGAAAAGTTTAATCATTAACGTCGTTTCGTCGTTATTGGTGAGATTATTTCATTTATTATTTGGTATACGGACAATAGACTAAGAATAATATATTACTAACATTTCACGAGTCGGTAGTATAATTATGGAAGGTAGGTTAAGTCCTGTATCCACATGTGCAGGAACGTGCAAATGTAGTAACACAGAATGAAAAATTTAAAAAGTTTCAAAAACCGGAATGAAGAGTTACAGTTTCAAATTACACTGTATTATTAAATGAAATTGAAAAAAAGCATAAAACGACAGAATCATTGACTAAAATAACTTCAGAAAACTCCAAAAAAGAAAACGAGTATTATACTGATGAGGATGAAATAATCGGAGAAACAGAATGGTTAGTTAAAAAGATAAAAATAATAAAAGAAGGGAATTACATCTCCGCAGAGAATGAATAAAAGAAGAAATACAAAAACATTGGTAAATATCAAAACCGTTGTTTTTAATTACGCTTATAAAGGAAAACCGAAACCCTTTTTTTTTTTTTTTTTGTGGGCAATGTTATAGATTAAAAAAAATTATCAAATACAATTACACAAATTGTAGGTAACGAATTTATGTGCAAATAATTATCGGAAAAACCTTTGTCTGAAAATAATAACTATAAAAATTAGAAAAACACCTGTCTGAAAATAAAAACCAATTAAGGTGGTAATTAAAGGATTGCCATCTAATACGGAAACACCATAAGAGAAGATTTATTAAACCAAGAGTTTAAATCAGTAATATATGGAAAATAATTAAGAGACACCGAAGCACGAACAAAAACAAGAGTAGGCATCCTCGTTAAAAAAATAAATTAATAAAAAATAAAACACTTATGTTTGTGATCGACATTGATACTAATAGTGATACTGAAAAAATCAAAAATATTATAAAAATATACCATGTTCTTGTTCGTACTGAATCATGGAGGAGTCCCTCAATGTAAGAGATGTCAGGCTTACAGCTATGTTAAAAAATAGATGTCGCAAACCCAGTTATGTTAAATGTGCAGGTTCTCGCTTAACAAAAGAACACTAAAAAACTCGAAGAAGAATGTAAGTGTGCATTGTGTACCTGCCTGTTACAGAGGATGCGAAGTAGCAATCGTTCTTCAAAAAAGAAATAAGCTACCAAATTTTGATAATGAACAAGAAATAATATCACAAAGAAATAAGGTATACGATATCAAAAATTTAGTGACGTTGTTAAAAGTCATGTAAGCGGCGGCAATCAAAATGCTAAAAACGATTACAAGTCAGTTAATGTTGCTGATACAGAAGATAAGTAAAAATCTTATCAAAAACTAAAAATGATTTGAGAAAAACAAGAAAAAAGAAGAGATAATTTTTGAAAGAATAAACGCGATAGAAATGAAGTTGAATAATAATAACAATAAATGAATTTCTTAAAAATAGCAACATCTAATGCAAATGGGCTCAAGGCATGGGCGCCAGGGAGTTGAATTATTCTTACTAAAAGAAAAAATCGACATATTAATTATCCTTCAGAAAATTACTATCTGTATATGTATCCTGATGGTGGTGGGCGCAGAGGTGCAGCAATATTAATTAAGAATAACATAAAGCACCATATACTAGAGGAAATACGTACAAATCAAATTCAAGCTACAAATGTTAAAATATTTACTAAAAACGCAGCTTACTGTGTCCTGGTAAACTAATAAATATCGACGCAATTTTAACATGCTTGGCCGTCAATTTATTATAGGAGGAGATTTTAATTCAAAATATACGTACTGGGTCCAAGAATTATTACGGGTAGAATAAAACATTTGCTACAAGCAGTAAATACGTATGGATGTAAATTTCATTCAAACAGGAAAACCGACATACTAGCCAACTGATCAGGAAAAGTTACCCGATTTATTGGACTCCTTTATCGTTAGGGGAATCATTTTTATTTGTTGTATTAAAGTTTATACACCGTTATTTTTTTCTTTTTTTCTTTATCCTATTAATTAGGTTGGTTAGAAAGTTTAATCGCGCGCGTTGTCGAAAATAGAACTCGCGTTGCCTGTCCCGTTATCGACATAATTAACGACGAGACATTCGCGTATGTGCGTAGCTTTGAAAAACATTGGGGCGCTTTCAATTGGGATTTACATTTTCGTTGGTACACTTTGGGACTACTTGATCGAAATAAAATGGCTGAACAATTTTCGGATTTATCGGCGCCTTTTCCGTAAGACATTCGTTACGTTAATTAATCGATTTATTCTCGAAAATTTTTATTATAATTATCATTGTACTCGTTCGCTGATGGTATAGTTATCATTTTGATAATTAATAGTGAAAAAGATTTCAGTCTGCAACGTGCTTTTAACAGAGCTGCTGTGTGGGCTTTATATTGGCCCATTAATTTTATGAATTCTTGGACAGAATTCCACTCTTGATATATAAAACGCCTTCTCTATTACCGGATAATTAAAATTGGACGCATGGAATTGCGTTGTGGGGATGCATTAAAAAAAAAAAAATAGAGTCCAATCGTATAATAATGAATAACAATAATTATTCTCCGAATTATCGTCGATGTATATCGCGTAATTATGACATTCATCTGGACCTTGGAATATTATATCGTTATTATACACGGTGGTATTTGCGATCAATTATCCAGAAATTGTAAAGTGTCTTCATCCATATCGGAGTATAATCTACGTCAAAAGTCGCGCTTGATTAACATTATTTCTTTCTTCGATGTTCACGGACATAATTCTGAATGGGTTTATTGCGGTTGTTAGATTTGGTCCTAAAAAGGACCGTTTCTCTACGGTTAATAGGGTTTTTTGATCGGCAGTGGGATGATTGGTTGATATCATAAGTGATTTTGTTTCCAGGGAGCGCTAACTGCTTTGTATTTTATTCTTAATCGTTGGTTAAAATACAGCATACGCGGAGGCTTGTGCTCCCCATTTTGGAGTAGTGGAAATGATCGATGAAGTCATTAATGATGGTTCAATAGCACATCAGAAGAGACTTCTACGTCACGCGAACGTCGAACCTGTCAAATATGTGGATACCGACAAGGATGTACGTCACTTGAAGCGTTTTAAGCCGCAAGACCTAGCACTGTAATTATTGTCATTTTTAAAGACTTCGGTTGTTGGGCCAAATGATCTCGCACGTGTTTTGTTTTTTTTTTTTTTTGTACAATCACCGGCGATATGATTTTAAATTCCTACGTGTATTAACATCGAACATTCTAATCGAAGCTTTTACAGACATCGAAGAATCGTTTATATTCGGTAGATAATTAAAATGCGCAATATGTTAAAATAACGGGATTAACGTTCGATAGATCTAATTTAAGTAAAATACGAGTTCAATCGTATTTATCTGGAAAAGAAAATTGTTTCGGCAAGATTAGTCATTTCACCAGTTACTCGATGAAAAAAACTCAACGCAGTCGGCTAACTACGTCGTATTAAAACGGAGGTGAATAACCAGTTCGAATGAAAACCGTCGATGAATATTTAAATTCGATATTAGTCGCTGAGAAGGAAAGCGGCGATAAAGAAAGTTTAGCCGAGAATTATTGACGCACCTTCGTCAAACAATTTAAACCAAATTTTTATCTGAAGTAGCAGCTCTGTAGAAAACGAACGACTGTTACGACGTGAAGAACAGAGTCCTCACACAATAAGATCCCCGTAAGATACAGACATTATATACTTTACCGCGGTAACTTTAAAAAGATGTCGATTTAATAACGATAAGTCCGATAATAATGAAAAACAGTAAAATTAGATAGATGCTTCTTCTTGTATTGCTCAATCTTTGGATTGATGATTAATCAGTATAGCGTACTACAGAATAAATGGACTAAACCTAAATCCATCTAAAATCCAAGTTTGTGCATTTCATTTGAAGAACGCCAAAGCAAAATGCAGACTAGAGCTTAATTGGCGTGGACAAAATATACTGCATCATGAATATCCAACATACTGGGAATAAGCGAAGATTGGGACACGGAACAACCTACTACGAAAACACCATCAAATTGGAGAGCCCGATCAGATGTGTTACGAATTTCAGCACTAGCGTTCTGCTTTTCTGCTGGAGAATTTGCCTATACTTCATCGGGTCGCTCGACACACGCAGGGAAAATAGATACAGCTCTGATTACTTGGTGTCTCACACCAATAAACATCCATAAACTATACCTAGTATGCGAAATTCCACCTTCAGCAATACGTTGAAGTGTGGCAGCTGAACTGGAAAGAAATAGTAAATACATAAATAATTCAATAAAAGAAAAAGAAAAGATTTGAAAGTTGTATCATAACAATATATACATAAGTATACAATAATATATACATTAAAGTAACCTGAGGCACGAAAAAAATATCGTAATACTTTCAATATGTAAGTATTTCTCTATGTACATTTAATTCTTCAAATTGTTTCACTAATTAATAACAAGGCAGAAAGAAATGTAATAAATATGAAAATTTGTTTTCGTTCGATTCATGAATTATCCGGATTTTATTTCATTATTTTCAGAACGCCTGTTATGGCCGGAGGCTTGTTCGCCGTTGACAAGAAATATTTCTTTGAAATCGGAGCATATGATGAAGAAATGGAAATTTGGGGTGGAGAAAATTTGGAACTTTCTTTTCGTGTATGTGTTTTGCTCTTTATAAATGTTTTACGCGACGGACTTGTATAATTCTCAGTCACAGTAAGTCATGCATGATGCTACTGGAGTTATGTGCAAAAGGGTAAACATAATTTTAGACTTTAATGCTTGCTCTACTTCTCCCTTTACATACCATTTATTATATGTATGTGTATATTCTACATCGGTTCATTGCTGGACCTAGATTCCCCCCAGTTTATTCCATTCGCTCCGGTTTGGAACTTTCTGAATCCAGTTTTTTTTTTCGTTACCTGAGTTATATCGTCATACCAACGAGTCAGCGGTCTACCAATTTTTTTTTATGAAACAGCCACCATTCAAACACTCGTTTTGTCCATCTATTATCCTACTGACTATTTGCCCTGCGAAGGTCCACTTCATGCTCCACCATAAGTCCGGTCGGCCCGATATATATGTAATATTAATATTTTCTGCGCTGTTTTTACCTTTATTATCCTTTTAATATTTCTTTTTGTGAGAGTCCATGTTTGTGAGTCATATGTTCACACAGATTATATTTTAAACATATTCTTATTTCGTCGTTTATAAATATGTAACTTAGTTTCCTGAGTTATATATATATATACTTTCCAGGGGGTACCTTTAAAACTATGGATCAGGAGCTCTAACCGAAACGGGGCGCACCCAAAGCTGGCGGGTAGTGGAACTGAGTACAGATAAGTAGGTCAGCTGTGAATAAGACATAGTCAAAGAAGCCGTTGAGGAACAAGAGCGGCTATTGACGGAAAACCTCATCAGTTGATTCCTGTAGTCACAAGGAAATGAGATACAAGGATGTGGATGGGCAGTCTTAGGAACTGCATAATAAAAATCCACATACATCTTAGGACTATCTCACTCTCAGTGAAGTTTAGCTGCTATCAAAAAATTGCATGGCTAGGTCCTCGCTTGCAACCCGCTTGTCTTGCGATTAGTATAACTATCTAAAGACGCTGGTGTATGGCAGCAGGTGCACCAGTAGGCAGCAAAGGCAATCAAGAGAAGCCATGATAGACTGTTCAACTGCGCCATGAAAAAAAGCGATAATCTACATGGTATCATATTAACAAAAGCAACAAATCAATCCATCCATAAAGAAGGCCAAAGATCAAATTTTGTTACGTCATATGATCCGACTAGCAATCGACATTGTGATTCGTATGTGTGAAGTTGGCAAAACTAAAATTATAATTTTCCTGGTGGAAATAGGTACCTGAAATTATATCTGGAATGTTAACAATTATAGAGGAGTCAATGACCAAAATTGATATTTTAGGACTCGATGATATCTATTATAAAAAAAAAACAAAACCAAACGAGCATTTCCATAACAAGAAATGGAAACTTTATGATTTGCTCTAGTAATGAGAAAAATTCCGGCGGGGGGCTGCTTTCTCCTTCTAGGCTGCAGCTTAATCCAGAACGGGGCGCATCCACAAGTGGCAGATAGTGGGATGACCTGCAGATATGTAGGTTAGCTGCGAATAAGACGTCCGCGCACCAAGAGCGGCTACTGGTAGAAAGTCTCAAGCAGACGATTCCAGTAGTAACAGAATATTAGGCACGAGGAGACAGAGAGACAGGCTACAAAATTCTGGCTTGCTAATACTGCCTATTAATGTGCCGTCTATTTAAATAAGTCATCCCAGCAACAACTGATAGGGCTCGACGATCTCCAATGAAGCGGCTTACATCGTCTGTTCTCCATGTTAGGAACAGTTGATTTAAAAATGCGGAAGGCAACGGAAACCCACCGCATTATGTCTCTTTCCTTAAATTCACACCTATGGCAGGTAAAGTCACGGCGTTTTTTTAATGCGGTAGGGGTGCGAAGAATTACCGCACCTGCGATGGAAAATAATGAATTTGTTAAGAAAGGTATTGAGTACAAACATGGAAGGAGGAAAACTGAAAAATTTAGAATAACAAATGGACAGGTTAAAAATTGATATTATGGGACTAAGTGAATTCAGATGGCCAAATAATGGCAAAAACTGACAATTCAATTTTATACTATTCTGGTCGTACATCTGGAAAACTGCTGCATGAGTATGCATAAAAAGAGATTTATCGGAAGCAGTGTATAGCTAGACCCCAATATCGAGCAGATGTATAAAAGCAAAACCTATAAATATTAACTTGATTCAGGTTTATGCACCTACAAGCGGTAAATCGGATGAAAAAATTCAGTTATTTTATAAAGACTTGGTAACGGTTCATAAACAACTAAAAAAGCACGAAGTAAACGTGATTTCAAGTGACTTTAATGCTAAAATAGGGCAAGGTCGTGTTGTATGTATAATAGGTAATTATGGACTTGGTATGCGAAATGAAAGAAGAGATATACTCCTGCAGTTTTACATAGATTATGAGTATTTTATAACAAACAGATGGTATAAACTTCCCAAACGGAGACTATACACGTGGAAATCATCAGCGGACAGTGATAACAATATAATTAGAAATCAGATTGATTATAATATTAATAAACAAACGGTTTTGGAATACAGTGAAATGGGTGAAAACGTATATAGGCGCAGACATTGACTTGGATCGTAAGCCAGTTGTAGGCAATATTTGTGTACGATTGAAAACCCAAAGTAAAATATGTAGAGCTGGAGTCATAAGAGACTTACTTCAAAACTCAGTTATTAAGGAAAACGTTGAAATAGATATTAATAAATGGCCAAATTCTTCCAAAGTACAAGAAATGTAGGATATAGGAGGACTATGGAATGGATATAAAAGAACTATAAAACGAACAATGGCGAATAATTTGACCTCAGGTGATATAAAACCAAAAAAGCCTGGATGACAAAGAAATTATGAACCTCTTTAATGAACGGAGGACATATAAGAACTGGGATTTGAATAAATATAGTCAGGTCAAAAAATGTATACAAAATAAAGAAAACATAAGAAAAACTAGTTAACTGAACAACGTATTGAGACAGAAAAATTGCAAAAACTGCACAATGATTTTCAGCTGTATAAGAAGGTAAAAGAAAGAACGAATACATGGAGAAAAAGGACAGTAACTAATGTTGATAAACAAGGAAATATTGCAACTACAAGAGAAGTTACAAATATGGAAAAACTATACTGAGGCTTTGTTTCAAGATATTCGTCCAGGTATAATCTAAACAACATACGACGAATATTAAGCAAAGTTTTGCTATATGTAATAATTGAAACACAGCTGCTATCGGAAATACCAAAGGGGCATACAGGTCGTGAACAGCTACTCAATATTCGACAGATTTTGACAATATTCTGTTTTTTGGATAATATATGATAATATATACATGGCGCATAAACTGCCACAAGAATTGATCGTAATAAGTGACAGAGAAAGGAAATCTGGTAAAATTTATCTTGGTGCTTGTATAACTAATAATAAGAATTGTAAGACAGAAATTAAACGAGAATAGGCATTTGGGCAGAATTAACGAAGATATGGAAGGATCATAAAATAAAATTAATGGAAGTTATCAGGAACAGAGAATAATAGCAGCAGATGGTTTTTCAAGCCACGGTTGGTCACGACGTCGTGCAGAACTGGCCAGATCGATGGTATTAAACAATATTATAAAGGAACCAAATAAATTATAATATAAAAAATCATTGTTCGTGTCTTTTTTAGTGATATTTTATTAAACCGAGTAATTTTGATTTAAATTCACTTTAATGCTAAAAAAAGACAATTTTCTTTGTATACGCGCAGCTGAAGTAGCAACGATTTAAATTTACGCGGTTATGAATTATTTATACAATTGCACTTAGAATAACGCAATCTAGACTTAATGTTGTTCAAATTTTGCGATAAACAAGTGCTCTGCTGCGTGCACATTCGTTTATCAATATTCTTGTCAGGATTATTTGGCAGGAGACTGGTGGTGTCGGTATGTGGATGTTCGTGATTTGGCAGCATGGTATGACGAAAAGCTAGGTGCGCAATTTTTATGGATCTGAATATATTTCACAGTAACGTAAAGTTCACAATGGAAAAAGGAAATAATGGCAAACTGTCCGTTAATGAAGCGGACTACATGAGGATAATTAGCTAAGTGTCTCACGAATAAGTATGTGCACAATGTCCGAGTGCAAAAGTATGGATCTACAAAATTTTACTACACAGAGCAATAACTGTTTCGAACATTATCGTCTTAAAGAAAGAAATAGAGAATATAAAAGGTGCCATAATCATTAATGGCTTTGAGAAGGAATGCGTTTTACTGGTAAAAAAAAATTGAAGCAAAAAAGAAAAAAATATTAACAAAGAAGAGTTTGTAGCCGATGTAGTATTATTTTATATAAAACTACAAACAGAATAGACAGAAATTAACGAAAAAATGTAGTTAAACCAGTGTTTGGCGCGTATATATATGTATATATAGAAAACAACATTTACAAAGCGTCGAATATCAACTTTTCAAAGGGTATGTTGCGGTTGTATAAACAAATTCCTTAGTCGTGCAGGCTCAGCTACATTGGGCAAACTTCAGTCGGTGATTAAAAACAAAGAATAAAAAGTAGAATGTAAACATAAGAGAAAAAAGAACGTCTACAGAGGCCATCAGTGTCCTAGGAACCACGAAATATTTAACGATGTTGAAATCTTGTCCAAAATGGATGAATTGAAATTTTTAAACATCCAAAGAAGATCACACCAGTTAAATTCGATCCGGTTGCCGATCATTGCTCCGAGAGGAAAAAATAAGTTACTGCTAGTTTAGTAAACAGCAGCAGTCTCCCGCAGAATAATGATGACCAGCATGTCGATAAACGAATGTACGCACAGCGGGGCACTTGTTGTTTATCGCGAAATCTGGACAACGTTAAGTCTAGATTGCATTCTTCTAAACGTATAATTACATAAACGTACGCATTCACAACCGCTGTCAGTTTTTAAAAATGAAAATTGTAATTCGAAACGTTTCGGTAATAACAAAATTGGCATCAAAACAAATTTTGATCATATAAAACTATCTCATCCTTGAAAATTTAAAAATGTATTTAATACCGATATGTATTTTTTTTTTTTTATGTACAAAATAAAATAAAATCATTCTTTTAGGACACGTTAAATAATCGTTTTCCGTTAATTTGCAATTTTTCTTCTAGTCTCATACGTGTGCAAGATAAATTATATTGTACAAAATTTATCGAATTTTATTCCAGACATCTTTCACATCGAGGACGTTTTATTAATTAATTAACTTAATAAATTATAATATATAGACGCATATCGATTACGTGTACTTTGCTTTCGAATGTTTCATTACTACATCTAAGCTGTTGTGTTTTTCCGGATTGTTCGAGCTTTATCGAAAAAGTTTTGTACACACTAGTAATCGTTATTTTGTTTATTATATTTTACATTGAGCATTACCGCTTTTGATCGTGATCATATACGTGTTTTAACAAACTAGTTACGATGTACATGTACGTATATATCACGGGACTGGTAATGTATTTATGTATATACGTTATGACGTTCACCTGGCCAGCTCTTGTGTCTAGCGAGATGATCGTCAATTTATTAAGTTCACTGTGCTTGATCTCGCGTCGTGGATGTCACTTTATAACGTTCTCTACGTTCGATGTACTCAACAGGTTATGGGGCTCGTACTGCAGCCTAATAGAACAATTTTTAAAAGATCGTGGTCGCCACTAGAGAATAATGTGCAGATTTAACTATTGTGTGGTTGATATAATTTATTTTATAATTTTAACTTAAAATCAAATAAGACCGTTATTTAAATTATTTCTCTGTTTTTTTTTTATTTTTTTTATTATGAAATTTCGACGTTATCTAAAAATTTAAACGTATTCTAAGAAAATTTGACGTGATTAAAAATTTGACGTAATCTAAAAATTTTAACGTAAACTAAAATTTCCACGTGCAGAACAAACAACTATCGATATTATGATCTCGCGATTAATATGCTTTTATTATTATTATTAGACATTTAAAAAAACAAAATACATTCAATATATGATTTCTCTTACATGTACAGACATATAACAAAAAACAACACAAACAATATTCACACGAATCCATTATATACATAAAATTATCGTAAAAAATAATAAAATTTCCTACGACCTGGGTACCGCAGGTAGGATCGATGATGTTGGCGGATGACGAAGATGTATCCTATTATTATTATTATCATCATGGTTCCGTACTTAGAGTTTATTATTTACTATATCACATTTGAATTATATCTACTGAGACAGTCTTTTTCGTTTTTTTTTAATAGTTACATTAATACTCCGCAAATCATTTTAAATTAAGCGTTACTGCGACTAGAAATTTCTCCGTATCGACACGGATATCTTTAACGATCGACAGACGACGATTCGAGTCAAAACGATCGTTCGAATCAAAATGATCGTCCGATATTTCTGTTGTTTGCTCTACACGTGTTTTATCTTCAAAATTCCCCTACTACCGAAGATATTATCTATACTTTAACGTTATTACGGATATAGAGTATAGATGCGGACTTTATGATCTGTTTATTATTATTATTATTATATCTTACTTATGGTGAAATAACGTAATTATACCGATATATATACATCGATCACCAGCCTACTTTACATATACTATTTTATCTGATATCTCGAAGTTTTTTTCTTGGCTAGAAATATACTATTTTTTTTTAAATGTTATATTTTCCATATTTAAGATGAATTTCTTCGGTAATCTCTTAACACGCCATAACGTACATAGACTGAACGCAAGTTAGTTCATCGCTTTATTTACTAGTATATTTAATTTAAAAATTATTTATATTATTTATCGCTTAGAACGTTTCGTGTAATTTAAGATGGTCTATTTCGTTTAATTAGAAAGGTTATAATGTTTATTTCGATGAAATTTTTGTTCCGTTTCGTCCTTTATTATATGGACGCTCGTGCAAATATACACATACGAGTTTTATTATGTACATTATATTTAAATTGAATTATTCTCCTTCCTTCTTCGAATTTTTAGACCACGTGGCAAAATATCTTCATGATGGCTGTTTGTTCCTCTCTTCTTTACACTCAAGTATTCAAGTATGTCTTCATTGCTTCGCTGTGTTTTTGCTTCTTTCATCAACAGTTTTATAATATTATTATTATTATTATTTCGTCAGGTTTGGCAATGCGGAGGCAGCGTAGAAATCGTACCGTGTTCGCACGTCGGTCATTTATTCCGAAAATCGTCGCCGTATTTATTTCCGGGCGGCATTTCTCGTATTTTATACTCAAACTTGGCCCGCGTGGCGCTCGTTTGGATGGACGAATGGAAGGATTTTTTTTTCAAATTTCATCCGGGTACGTATTTATTACGTACAAAATGAGCTAGCATTTAATGCGTTATTTATATGCGACGCAGATAAGCGCGCATACGATGTTATACGGAGTCGGGTATGCCACTGCCTTCTCCGTGATAATTAAGAATTTAAATAATGATGAAAACTTTCTATGATGTCGCGTGCTGGTTTCAAACCGGCGACCGTCAAGTTGACAGTCGAGCACTCTAGCAACAACGCCACTGCGTCATACAATAGCTCTAGTCACGACGTTTGGCAACGAACAATACGACGATGATGATTTATTTATTTTTATTAATTTTTTTTTTTAATAAAGCGTCGTACAGGCGTTTATATACGCTACAATGGCTACGTACGTTTTTATAACGGTAATAATCATAAACGAAAAAGGAATTGTCAAACTTTTTTTATTTCAAAGTTTTTCGGTTGTTAATCGAGCGAGAAAAAAAAATAAACATAATTTAGAAAAAATATAAAATGGAAAAAAGTAAAAAATACAAGTAAAAACTATCGAAGTGAAAAAACGGTATTTATAAAATAATCTTTTATATTTTATTTTATACGATAATATGGCCTAACAGCCGAACAAAAGCTGTATAATTTTTTCTTTAAAACATTTTAATGATTTTAACTCCTTTTTTGTTGTTTATTTATTTTTTTTAAATCGCTTTGTTGCACACTTTTCAAGTTTTTTTTTTTTTATCTAGTTTATAGTGTATCGAGAGCACCAAAAGAACTAAAAAGGAGTGATAAATGACACAACTAGAAAAGACTCGAGTCTAAGGGGAAACTTTTATTCAAATATTCGGAATAACTTATATAAGGGAAAAAAGTGGTTAAACAAAATTAAAACGTATCGAAAAGTATTTTTTCTGTAACGTTTTCTCGCTGATAAATATTTAATTAAAAATAATAATAATAATAAAATATTTTTTTAGGGATACATTTATTTATATTATAAAAGTATTATTATTTTCTTCTTCTTTTAATGCCGTACATTATGCAATAGGCTGTTTGTAATAGTTTCCCTTCCTCGTTGTTTTAATAGTACGAATTTATTGATTTTTTTTTCACGAATTCTTCCTCGCAGTATTGGGCGCAAAATGTTTCTGAACGTGACCTAGATACGCCATTTTTTTTCTCCATTTTTTTAAAAATATTTTTTTACTAGCTTTCTTTGTAAGCCAGCTGTTTTCGGAACTTATTCGGTTCATGAAATTACTGATAGCCTTCGCAAAAGCCACATTTCTGTAGCCTGTAAACGTTTAATAGTGCTGACATTTCCACTCCGTACAAAAGTATTGGAATAACGTAGTAGCCTATAATTTTTAGTACAAATCATTAGCGAGCGTAACTTTTAACTTTCGAACGGTTTCTCTTTTACTAGTCCACATCTTGTTCTTATTTCGTCATCCTCGTTTAATTTATCGTTTATTATCGAAGTATTTCGTGTATTTTATTTATTTATTTACTTTTTTAAATTTAAAACTGTCTATTACGAAGGTAAACTGTAATTGTGTACGGACGTATTTTTCTAAATACGGCGTATGCACAAGCTTTAAAATCTAAATTAGCTAAAATTAGAGAGAGAGAGAGACGATAAAAACGGAATTGAAATGAGTAAATAATAATATTTTTTTTTAGATCTTATATTTAATGTATAAATTAGTACAGTGATAAACTTTTAACACAGCAGGCGAAACATGTGTACATTTACACAACTTTCAGCGGTTTATACAAAGAATACAAAGAACTTTTTAATTCGTTGATACGAATTTAAGGCGTCCGACGTCGTTTTAAACGATTAACAGATTTCGTGCTTCTTCATTTGACCGAAGACGGAGTCGTTTGTGTTGGCGAAGTGTCCCATATTGTTTCATCAATAGGTGGGATTTTCAAATCCAAATGGATGTCGCGCACCGGATTATTTATAGGATATATACGTAACGCTTTTCACAAGAAATAACGTAAATTACATTTATATAAGAACTTGACTTTTGCGGGGGGGGAAATAAAATAAATGAACCCGCAGAACAGAATAATAATAGTAAAAAAATCATTACATTTAATTAATCGATGAATGCGTACGAGGTACGTAAGTGCAGAATTATGATAATAATATATTGTAAATTAAAAGTTGAAAATATTAACAAAATCCGTTTAGGCCGCCTACGCTTGTACTTTTTGTTATGCCTTCGTAGTTTCAGACGCCTTTTAGAACATCCAAATAATTTTAGAGCACATATATATCATCATCATCATGTTCCCTTCCCCTTATAGAATATTGCATGCATCATTTTCTATTTTGTGTCCGTCGGTTTTTAGGTCCGTAACGAGTTCTTTGAGGTTGTTGCAAAGTGAATTACTCGATGGAATCAATTTTTTCCTCTTGTTCGTTTTCCTTGTATTCTTCCTCGTATAACGAGCGTTAAAGTGCCACCTTCCCGTATTTTGTGCGCCGTATATATTTCGTTCTCTCGTTTTTAATATAGCAAACTACGGATTTTTCTGATTTTCTCCTAGACCTCCTCGTTAATCTTTTCACGATATTCGTAACAATCTCCGATGTCATCGCATCTCAGAAGCGGATAATTTTTTTACACATTCCTCGCTCTTGTCCATACATACCATACGTAGCATCTTATTATTATTCTTTTCTGTTGGTTCTTATCTTTTCATTTTCCAAGAATTTTACTTTAGGTTTTTGAAGACTTTTTTGCCATATAAATTCTTGTCCTTAAAACTCGACCATCGTTGTTCATAATCCTCCCGATGAATTCGTTTACGTTTTCAATTTTTCCTGTTTCGATCTTGATTGTAGCTTTCTTGTCGGCGTTCTTCGTAAAATTAATCACTTTTACTTTACCATATTTTAACTCGACCTTGCTTATCCAGTCCGCATAGTTGATTTCATTAATTCGTTTGCCATTGATCTTTAATCCTATTTTTCCCATTCGCAATTGTTTCATTTCTTCTTTAATTACTCCTTTCCAATCTTTAAATTAGCCTTTTGATTCCGGCAAATCTCCTTTTTCCCCCTCTTCCTGTGCCGAGCTTTCGCCATCTGGCCATTTTACGTTGTTTATTTAGTTAATTAAATTCGAATTAAATTATATTTTACACGATTATTTTATTATATTTTATGTACTGCTATTAGTTGTAAGCCGGTTCTTGATCTTCTTTGTTCAAAATCTGTATTAAGGTTATTGACACATTAAGTAATTTTTTTTTTTTTATATAAAATCTTTTCTGCGATCATTATATATTTCACATTGCCGGATAATATGTTCAATCTGGCCAATTTCTCCGCATGCGCATAAATTACTCGATATTATACCCACTCTATGTAATGTTTCCGCAGTTCTTATGCGGCCTATTACGTATTCGACATATATATGCCGTACAAATTTTCCGTCCATTTTATTTGTAAACCACGTCTTCTTCTGTATATAGTTTTTTGAATTTCAAATTATTACTTCCCGATATTTTCGCTGATCTTTTCGTATTGTGTTCGCCATTCGTTATTTATTATCCGCTTTATACGAGGTATATATTCCATCGATGGTGTTTTAATTTTTTCTATTCTATTACTTGGGTTCATTTTTCCAGCTGCTTTATCCACTATCTTATTTCCTTCGATACCACTGTGCCCGGGTATCCATTTAAAATATATTATTATTTTTTTTTAAGTTTACCGGTAGTATTTAATATATATTGCATATTGTGTTATGGATGTGTCATTCTTTTTTAATTATTCTCGATGAATATATAATATATAAATAGTAAATGAAGAATAAATCACGCGCAGAAAATATTCGAGTTTATCGAGTGTAAAATGGCAATGATTTTGTATTTTTGTTAAGTATGACTGTTTTATAAATTAATATTTTATTTCGGACCGACAGATGCGAATCACGATTGAAAATAGGAAAGATATGATCGTTGTCACGTTCTATAATTGTTATAATTATTCCGATATATTTAATTTCGTTATTTCATTGCTCGCTGGTGGCGACATACGTGTCAATAGTGAGTCTTACGTCTTCTAAAAAAAAATGTATTCTGTTTTTGGATCGTTTATTTTAGTTTTCATTTGAAGAATTTCGTGAAGATAAGTAATTTTAGATGAAAATCTGTTACAAATATAGTGCCGATGGTAAATCATTCTGGAACAATAAAAGAGAAATGCCGCGATAACTTCACAGGTAGTAATTGAATATCATCGCGTCCGAACGTAATTCGCTAATTGAACATGTCGAGAAAATTGACTACGAAGAGATCGATCGACATATAAATTGAAACTTATGAGTGGCATTTGGAACATAATGGTTCTTCGTCCTTATGTATATATCTTATTCGACTATGAGAGTTCTGTTGCTTGACCTTGTAATTTGAGGTCGTGTCTTGGCTATTTGTTGATTTTTTTTTGTAGCATGACGTACAGGTATTGTAGTTCGCTTTAAAAATGTGGGATTTCAATTTAGTTTTTTTTAATATATCGCTATATTTGACTACAATAAATCTATATTAGATTTAATAACCTAGTGTATACCGAAATTTAGTTGTGTAGGTTAAATTTGAACATGCGGAAAGCCAGTTCATATGTTTTTTTTTTCAATTTTCTCTTTTCATTATCTATGCGAATTTTTCATGTTAATCGACTATATAGGTGGACTTTCAAGCTCAAGGAAAAAATTACCGTATTCTCGGTAACATTTTACGGCTTGAACTCATAAATTACAGAGTTAATATTTGCCAGAACTATTGAAGCATAATTTTAATTAAACTCGTTATAAAATTAGTGAAACGTTTGTTTTCTACAATAACAAAATGATGTTAAACATTTGACGGTTATGTAATAATGGGACGAACCTATCAGGTATGTGTATATACCGGGAGTTTTCCCCAAATTATAAATTAACGTTTACCACGATTATTTTCGTTCTAGTAGTATTCATGTTTCTTATTTGCTTTTTAAAACAATAATTCTATCATATCATATATATATATATATATATATATATATATATATATATATATATATATATATATATATATATATATATATGTATATCCATAAAAAACTTGTAATCTTTTGTGGAAATGGACACAAACTTGTTTTTCTATTATTATTCATTGTTTTACCATCTGCGCGTTTCCAGGAGTGAGAAAATTAGCCGTACTTGTTCTTCCGTTTTCAGGTGCGTATCATCGTTTATAAATATTTATCAGCAATCTTCGAAAAGACTCTTCTCGTGCTGCTACAAGGAACAAGTAAAAGCGTAATATAATCAGGAAGCTAACTGGATATGACCGAAACACCAAACCGCATACATTGACGGTATCGACAATGACCCTGTATGTTTTAGTCATACGAAACAAATGGATACCGCGCTGAATGACACAATAAGAATTGTAACAGCCTGTTCGAAGCAGACAAACATAGAAAAGATATATCCACTTGTGGGAATAGCACCTCCTGAAATAAGAAGAGAAGTAACAGGAAATAAGGAACGAGTCTCGCAAATGCTGGACTCACACAGTTCCAAGAAGTCGACTAAAATCCAAGAAAAAGTTTCCTGAGTACTGTACTGATGGAACAACCGAAGTCCAGTTGAAACTAATGCGCACAGTCCACAAGAGAATCTGGCACCAGGTCATGATTTATCGTGCAAGATTTGGCGGTTTGTTAATCGATTAAAAACCGGAATGACACGGTGTAAAGCTAATCTGAAGGAGTGGGGTACTATTGATGATGATATATCTTCACATATCTTACACTGACCACTAATGGACAAACATTGTAATATAGCCAACTTATGGTCGACAAATGGCAAAGCTACTTACGGGGTTATGTACTGGTGTGATGCGTGAGTTTTACGGACACGGAAAGTAAATAAAATTGTTCATTGCTTTAGAGTTGTATAATAATTTAACACAATTTTTTTTCGCTTTTTGTTATATTAAATATATATATTTTGGATCATTATTCCGAATTTCTATTTCAAATCCTTGCACACTTATTTTTATTTTTACTCAGTTCGCTTAAGGTTACAATTTGTATGAATGCTGGAGCATTTGTGCGCATAATCGGCATTTGTTATATTTATTTAAGTGTTATCTTTAGTTCTATTTGTCATTATTATAATTACAATATTATTATTACTCGGATATATTACTATGTACGTACACTTTAATGCTCATGTACGCATATGTATGTGTGTTCATGTAAGGTTGAATGTACATTTTGATTTTATGTGTACTTTTGGATGTGTACTTTTGGATGTGTACACACGCAGATATACATGTACGTGTAAATGCATGCTTCTATTTGTAAGAGTTAATATTTATGTGTTTCATACTTATTAATACATTGTTCATATCGTTAATATATTGTCTCCTTTTTTTTTCGAACCCACCCAACACGCAAGTTGGACTATTTGCTGACGACGCTGCGATATTCTGCAGCTCGTATACACCTAGCACGAAACTTAATAGACTTCAAAATGAGATATCGCAGCTACTTAAATACTGCAATAAGTGGCAAATTAGTACAAACCTGAACAAAACCGAGGCTATTTTCTTCACCTGTAGTTGACCAGCTCTACCTGACAATCTGATGGTACAGGGAAATACTTTAGAGTGGTGTGATAAGGTTCGTTATCTCGGTGTAATCCTCGACAATAGACTTACTTTCACTAAACACATAAATAATATCGCAATCAAGACAAACAATGCGTTCTGTTCCTTTTGGCCTATCCTTAATCGCAAGTCCTTCCTCAACAGTAACAACAAGATAATCCTCTATAAAGCATTAATCCGTCCAATACTTTGTTACGCTTATCTTGCCTGGAGCTCTATATTAAAAATCTTTAATAAATTACAAGTCGTTCAAAATTGTATTTTCAATGCACCGCTATGTCAGAATTGACAGCGTGTACGAAGCTACCGACCTGCTCTATATTAGAGATTTTGTTCGAACGCTTTCGACTGACTTTTTTATTAAACGCTCATACCAAAACAATGAACCCGTCTCTTCGATTGCCAATTACGATTCTAAGGAACTTCGTTTCATGTATTCTAAATATAAACACAGACGACTTAAACATAACATTATGTAGTAATTAATTATAATTTATTTATTAGTATTAACCCTTTTTCTTAGTAAGCACCTTCGACACCCATGTCACTCACTTAATATATATTTTTAACATGGTATTTATTTAAGAACTCACGACCTAAAAACAAGGTATTTTTGCAGTTTAGACTTAAGTTTCTATATTACTATATATTATTTGTAATTAGAGAACCCTTTTTTATTTTGTGGTCTTTTATTTGTTTTTTTCCTGCAGCATTTAACGTTTTGTTTTCTTTTATTCTTTATATTCTTACTCTGTTATTACTATGTTATTGTGGTAATCCCCGGTACACAATGTTTGTAATCCATCTTATATTCTCTTTTATGTTTATTACTTATGCAAATATATCGTTGTTGTCATATCATTAATACATTGCTCATAACATTACGACTAATATTCGAAATAAATTTGATTTGATTATTATTATTATTATTTAAACAAATTTTATGAACTTTAGAAAATTTAATAATTTTATAAATTGTTTAACGTTGATTTTCTTTTACAGAAGCATCCTCGTTTCGTAAACAAAATGTTAGCGCGCGTTTACATCTTCGAAATCGGTTACAGTGTCGCGATTTTAAATGGTATTTAAATACGGTATGGCCGCAGCATTTTATGCCTATGGATGGACAATTTTTTGGCAAGGTATGTTTATTACGTAGTTTATAAAATTGCGCGAAAAATACGTGTAATCGTAATTTTTAAATTTGGTCACAGGGGCGTACAAAATTTTTCGCGTATTATTAACAAATTAGTTAAATGATAGCGTCTATCATCATCATCATCAGTCGTCTCAATCCTCGAAAATAGACTGAATTATATATTTCACCGATATAATTTATTTATTTATTCCCATTATTGATCTGCGTTTCGTAAATATAATTGCCTCGGTTTTATTTTCATTATTTTTTTTTTTTTGTTGCTTGAAAAAAAAAAATAATTGATATCCGTCGAAAGTATAAATTCGAGTGTATACGCAATTTTGAGTTGTTGTTATTATCGATTTAAATATTGCACAGGTTAAAAATCTAGTTGATAATCGGTGTTTAGAAAAACCTGCCAATAAAGAAAGAGTTAATCAGCCGTCCGGTTTGGCGTTGGTTTCGTTTTGTAGCGCATCGAATTTAAATTTGAAACAAATGTTCGTTCTGATTTCTAAATATCCGGCTAATGTTTACGTAATCGCCACTGACGAATCGCTTTGTCTGGACATACTTCCCGGCGAACCAAATCTGCTCACTCAGAAAGTGCAAATCATTCCATGTAGCGAGAATGACAGACAACTTTGGATTCGTAATAACAAGGTAAATACGTATAACATTGTGTGTGTGTGTGTGCGCGTACATATATAAAATTTCGTACACCGATATATACATTCACCAAAAACACGTATACATACATTTCATGTTCGTGCATGTATGACATGTCTCAAATATGTTACAATTTTTACATGATCATTTTTTAATTCTTGATATCTCGTTTACGTTTATTACTCATAGTATAGTTAACGAGTGTATATATATATAGTATATGTATATATCGTATAAACTATAACAGTAATTGCAAATATTAAATAGTACTTTTATAACGGCAACAACCTAAGGCACTGCTCATAATGATTGTTACGAAGAATTTATTGTTTAAATTAATAAATTACAAGTAACATTAACTTTTAAACGTATATGTAATATATTAGATATACCCATTATATATATATATATATATATATATATATATATATATATATATATATATATATATATATATATATATATGTGTGTGTGTGTGTGTGTGTGTGTGTGTGTGTGTTAATTTGCATTAATTTATATTATAAATGTGTATATATATGTGTTATATATATATATATATATATATATATATATATATATATATATATATATATATATATATATATATATGAGACTTAATATACAAGTTCAAGATATATTTTTTATACTTTTTAATAAACGTCGAAGTCTACAAGGCTTTCCTCGTTGTTGAAAAACTGCTGATTTAAAATTGATACCTAAATCAGGTAAGGTAACGTCAGATATCACAGTTTATCGTCCAATTTCCCTACTTAACTACACTGAAAAGATTTTGGAAAAATTAGTTAATAATCTGAGTGCTAACAGCTCAAGAACTGCCAGCTGTGGAGTTCCTCAAGGATCTGTGCTTGGACCTACACTTTTGAAGTTGCTATATTCTAGTGTAACTATAAACCTGAGAACTTTTGCAAGCTCTTTATTGTAAATTAATTTCTTACGCTGATGACTTTTGTCTGGTATTCAATGTCACGAACTACCATGATTTTGAACAAATTAGGCTGGTCGTTGAGTTTTTAGAGGAAACATTAACTAAACTGGGAATGTCTTTTTTTTTGTCCTGTAAAGGAGGCTATTAATGTGTCTTTTTATAAAAAAATTAATAAAAATACTGCCATTATTAATATGGCCTCCAAGACGGACTCTGATAAATTGGCAACAATTATTAGTGACAGAATTTCTAACGTTAAGGTTCACCAGGAGAAACTACTTGATCCTACTATTTGCATCTTTCGTACAAACAATATCTCTGAAGATGATGTTAAACAGCATTTTCAAGTGTCATTTGGCGAAACACCTTCATCAGTTACCAAGGTCACCAATCAGCGTGGTAGTCGGATTTATGTTCGTCTTACTCCTTTGCAATACAAGAAGCTGCCTGAGGACAAGCGTCTCAGGATTAACTGGGAATCACTTGTTTTTGCAGAATCCATCATGCCGAGGATATGCAAAAAATGTTGTCGTTTTGGCCACACCGAAAATTTTTGTAAAGCAGAAGCAGATTTTCTAAACTTTCACACTAAATTTAAGGATACTTCATGTACTAATTGTTTATACTTTAACATCTCAAAAGAGTGTAATTTTAAGAATATTAGTGTTAATCTTTCTAATAATCATATGATTCAAAAGTGTCATTGATCATGTTACTCTAAGTAAAAATTGTCCTATCTATCTTAAGTCAGTTGAACACCTAAGGTCAAAAATTGACTTTGGAGGTTAAACTTACATACTTGAACGTTGATAACTCCTATGCTTGTCAGCTTCTTTGGGACAGTTGTGCTGACATAGGTGTTATTGCAGAACCCTATGTTTATCATGATGCTCTCTCTGTTCAACGTCCATATATATCTTACTTTAACAATAGGATAGCCTTTATTGTTAAAGATAACATTCATCATAAGTTACTGTTAAACGTAAATAACATAATTATCATCATTATAGGAAAATATTTGTTCATTTCTTGTTATTTGTCACCAAATAAACCTAAATTTCGTCATATCGATTTAATGGATTCTTTCATTAAGGCTAATTGTCTACTTTTCCCCATTTTGATTGGCGACTTTAATATAAGGTTGCCTTTCATGGAGTATAAGCAGACTTCTACACAAAATTCTTTAATGTTTACTGAATTTTTGCATTGCAATGATTTGGTAATCATGAACAGCAAAAAAACAACTTTTTCTAATTATAATGGAGAGAGCATCATTGACTACCTCATTGTTCATAGCAGAATACAGTCTTTGGTTACTTTCTCACTGAATGATTTTGAACTTACCCCTCACAAAAATATCTGCTCTACCTTATCTCTCGATTTACCTGCTCCTTTGAAAAGCACATTCAAGGGTTTAGACTGGAAAAAATTTATTGATAATATTAATAAAAAATGTATTGCCTCCATACATGATGAGATTTATAGGTCTGTTGATCTTCATAGCTTAAATACCTCAATTCTAAGTTTAATGTTTATCTATCTAGAATTGTTAGCCTGTCACAATCTGAATTTACTGCTCCTAGAGTTGATTGGTGGAATCCTAAACTTCAATTACCGAAGGAAAGGATTAATTCTGTTAGGAAAAGAAAAAGTAAATGTAAAAACAATGTATACTTATTTATTTATAACTCTACTCTTAGAGCATTAACGTTGGAGTATAAAAACCTAATTACTAAATCTAAATTAGATTCTTGGAAGAATTTTGTGCAGGATAGCACTGCATGGGGTCGTCCCTACAAATATATTTTTAATAAAAATAAGCCTATTGTGATTCCAGATATCATTGTAGGAAATTCAACTTTTTCTAATGATAAGGATAAGTGTAGCGCTTTCCTTGATCATTTCTTTCCACGATTACAGGATGAACAACTCATTACTCTTTCAACTCTAGGTTCAGTTGTTCCCTCAGTTGCTTGTGATCAGGTTACAAATATTATTAAGGGCCTTGCCAATAATAAAGCTGCTTCTTTGGACAGAATTAATAATAAAGTTGTTAAATATATTGATGATGAATTTCCTGGTTTCTTTAGTTCTATTTTCAATAAATGTTTAAGTTTTCAACTTTTCCCAGATTGTTGGAAACTAGCCAATATAAAAATTTTATCTAATGTTGGTAAAGACCCTTGTACTCTTAGTGGATATCGACCTATATCTTTATTAAATTCTATTGGCAAGGTTTTTGAAAAGGTAATCAATGAGTACATGTTAAAGGAAGCTGGCAATAAGTGTGTTTTTCACTGTCATCAGTTTGGGTTCCGGAGAGGTCTCTCCACAGAGAATGCTCTCTACAAGCTGGTTTCTAGTGTAAAGCACTCATTGGAGTCTGGCTCGTCTGCAGTTCTCATTTCCTTCGATATTATGGGAGCTTTTGATAGCTGCAGATGGTCCTCAATTATTGACGTTTTAAAATAATTTAATTTTAATCCCTTCATTGTGAATACTATTATTAATTATTTTTCTAATAGATATGCTTCATTAGCAGTTGGTAGCTCTGTTGGTTGCAGAAGACTGGTGTGTGGGGTGCCCCAGGGTTCTGTCTTGGGACCAACACTGTGGAATATTTTGTATTCCAGAGTTCATCTTAAATTGGAGCAATTTTTGTCCTTTACTTGTAAGGAATTTGAACTGGTTTCCTATGCAGATGATCTCTGTTTGATAGCTAAGGTTGACAAGCATTATGATCTTAATTTAATTGAAAACGTTTGCAAATTCTTAGAAAATATAATTAGTGATTTAGGTTTGTCTTTTTCTGTACCCAAGTGCAATTTTATTGTTTTTGGTGACCAGAGAATTGTACATTCTGTTAAAAATTTAAAGTTAATCTCAAGTTAGCCAATTAACCATACAAATCGTCTTAAATATCTTGGTCTAATATTAGATCACAAGTTATCTTTTATTCCACATATTGAGAATATCCACAGGAAATGCGACAATATATTCTTTAAGCTCAAAAGATTGCAGCCTAATACTTTCGGGTTTAAATATAAGAAGAGGGTCATTTTGTATAAGGGGCTGATACAGTCACTTTATGCATATGGCTCTCTTGTTTATATTAATAAAAACGTTTTATGTTCTCTTATCAAGTGTCAGAGGAAGTTTCTTCTTAGTATTTCATGTCTATACCGAACCTGTCCCACCTCTGCTGCTAATGTTATATCTAATATCATGCCACTGGATCTTTTTGTCATTGGCACCTCTATCATCTCAGAATTTAGAGTTGTTGTTAGAGACGTTGCTTGTGAAAAGAATTTCCAGTTCCTTAATATTGATCCGCATATCTTGGAATTATTTCCTAGTGTTCCTATTCTAAAAAAATATATTCATTCCTCACTTATTGATATTTGGCAGGCTAGGTGGGACAGTTGTTCGACTGGAAGGAAAACCTTTGTGTTTTTCCCAAAGGTTTTGGAGCGTTGTAAACTTAAAAATATTAATATTAACTTTTACAATGCTCAGGTGCTCTCTGGTCACGGTAAATTTGGTTCATATCTGCATAGGTTCCATCTTGCCTCCAGTTCTCGGTGTACCTTTTGCTGTTCCAGCGAGGACTCCTTTGGTATTGTAGATGATATTGAACATTTAATGTTTGTTTGTCCCCTGTTTGATGATCTTAGAAATAAATTTAAAATACATAGAGGACAACCTCTTGTATTTTCTAAACATAACCATACCAGTCTTCTGTCATATATGGAGTTGTCTATGCTAAGAAAATTTAAAACTGGTAGGTAAAATTTTTAGCAACCTTTTGTCTTGTTTTTAATGTTTTAATTCAACCGTGAATCCGCATTTTTTTTTTCATGGTCATTGCCTCCATCCATTTTGTAATACCGTTGCATGCAACATTAATAATAGCATTGGCTACAATTGTTTTTCTTATAATTTGTATATATATAATAATATGTACCTATATATATTTTTTTTACTTTTTATAATTTTAATTTTGATAATATAATTTTTTTTTCTTCTGTATGATATTTAGATGTAACCTTTTATTTATTTTTCTTTAGTTTGATCTTTATCTTAGCAATATTACTTTTTTTTTAATCATTATCTTAAATTGTATGTGCATGTATATATGTGCACGTGTATATATATATTTTGTTTGTACAACATTCATTTTTATATTTACACATATACTACACAAAACTCATTTTACACACATTCTTGATGGTCTAGGGGACTATGTTTCTCATCCCTTATTCCATCCTATTTTTAAGTTACACATTGTAGGAAACTACCACACACTCCTATTTATATTTTGTATTATATTGAATGTTCTTTTGTTTCAGCTACTTAACACTTACACACAGTTATCCATTAAGAACACTAGTTTCGCCCCACCGTATAGTGCGGATTGGGGAACAAAAAAAAAAAAAAAAAAAAACCAGTATATACCTTACTTTTATTTAGGAATTTAACATAAATATCATCACTAGAATGTAGATATTTTTTAATTACCCTAGGTGTGATCCATTTTATTTTCGAAATTTTTAGTATTACAAAGAATATTACCGACTTAATTATGTACATTTTTAAAATGTTAATGAAACGCCATTTTTTTAAATGCAGTATCACAAAAGTATGTACTTTTTATTTAAAAAAAAACAACAACATTGCGTATATATTATATAAATATATACATTTTTTTTTTTTTTTTTAATTTCTAAAATAATTATAAATACGTGTTATTATTTTATTGGTGATATTATTATGTTAGTGTTAATAGGTTTTGTTTCGAAAATTATCTAATAATTTCGAATGGTTTTATTTATATTTCTAGCGATTGTCTTTACAACATATGCTCAGTGGTTTATGTTTGGATCTAGATACTACAGATAAACAGACTGTTATACTAAACGATTGTTCGGATAGATTATCACAGAAATGGCAACTGGAAGAAGTTCCTTGGAAGTAATCTAATTAATTTTAATTATACGTTCCTAAAATTAGGCGCGCGTTAAAAATATTGCGTTACTATTTTCAGTATTATATTTGTTTTTAATTCATTAAGACGATCTCCCTCTTACCTATCGATTTTTTTTTTCCTACAAATGTTTTTTATCGAAGCATTTATTATATATATCGATTTTTAAAAATCGACTGCACATTTTCGTTTATATTTTCGTATACTACGTTTTTTATTGTCGCGTTTTTCTAACAATGTATAAAATGTGTTAACGAACAAAAAAATAAATAAATATATAATCAATTTTTAAAAATTATCGTAATTATTGTTAATTATTAGTTGTATAAATAACGGATATATTATCAAGAAGAAACGTTATTTTAAATAAATTTTCATTAGAAAGAAACTAAACTAATTATTAAGCCGAGCTATAGAAAAAATAAAAATTAAACAGATATTACACGTTTAGGAGAAAGAAACGAAACATACATTTTTAGAACATTTTTTTTTTTTTTAATTTTAATCACTTTTACATAATGTTCGGAAGACACGTAAAGTCACAATGTCGTCTATAGGCGTCGTGTAAATTATTTTTAATATAAATTTTCATAATAAGGGGCATTAGAAATATTTATGTAGCGTATTAAACTTATCTAGTCTCCAAAAAATCAATATTATATACGAAATACATATTTCCACTTCTTCGAGTCTATTTCAAAAGTATAATTTGTCATAGCACGCGACTAAAAGGATTAATACCAATTAATTATTAAATAATATTTTAACAAAAATGAATAAAATAAAAACATTCCTCATACAATATCGCAATTATTTATTTTTAAAAACACAATTTAGCTGGCTAAAACGTCATCAAGCCAGCGGAACTAATGGTCATTTAAATATAAATAATCGCGGTACTATAAAAAGTGTTTTATTTATTTTTAGAAATTAAATTTTCAAAATTTTCGGATTATACATTTCAAAGGTATGTTATTTTTTCTAGTTGAAAACGGATTATAAATTATTTCAGAATAGTATGTTTTAGAGAAATATGAATAATTAAGCGCTTGTAAATATGCGCGTTATGTGTCTTATTTTGGGAAAAAATTGATGAAATAAAAAGTGATATATACAAAATAAAAATACTTTTATACCGTATCGCAATATATTTAACCCACCGTCGCTCGCGTTTATATGTGTGTGTAACACATCCGTTCGCGTTTAGATATTTTCTAATAATAAATTCTACGCTTTTTGCCGTATTACGAGATTTAAAAATCTATTTATCCGTAATACATGGAAATACCTATGAAACTATCTCGTTAATGTTAACAAGTACAAATGACTTAATCGTAAAAAATTGTAAAATTAAAAAAATTAAATGTTAAAAAGCGATCATTTTTACATGTCAGAAAATTTATAACCAAGCGTTTTTTTTTATCTGAATGGTTCTGAACATAAAATAAAAATATGTATTTTTTAATTGTTGCATTTATTTTTCATTCATTATAGTTTTGGCAAGTAAACGTAATTTTTTTAGTACGTTATTTTTGCAGATATATCTTCCGTATCCATTACACAAATTGTTCGCGAATCTGTTCTTGCTAACTGTTGGTAACAACTTGACTAACGCGAATGAGAAATTGTTTTCACGGTGGTAGTCGCTTGTTCCTCCGGGACATTCTTAATTTTTTTTTTTTTATCGTTGGTATTTTCGCGTGATATAATGAGCACGGATTTTACAAGGTCCTTCGAAAATTCGATTAGGTAAAGTGCTTGTAATTTTCATATTACCTGAATGAATCAATTACCAACAAAGTAAGAAACCTCCTGTCCTTTAATTATAAAAACTAATTATAGTCGTTATAGAATATCTATGAGTTACGCGGACAATGCGTGCATTTATTTGGATCCATTCCAAAAGTAGACATATTGCTATTTATCGGATGACTTTTTGTATTCAACAAAAATAGGAAGTATTGCGTTTGTTTCTTCTCACGGCTCCAACGGTGATTTGTATACAAATCGTTTATCCGATGTTACAGAAGTAAAAAAATTATCTATTGTTACATTTCTTCCAGTATTCCTGTTTCCAAAAACGCTTCACACCGTTGTTGACATGATGAGATAAGATCCTCTTTACTGTTTGGCTGCATAAATATGAACACCATATTGCCCGGTTTATGTGTTGCATATAATCCGTAACGATATTTATCCCTAACGGCATCCAAAATTTCGTCAACAGTTATATATTTTTCCGAGGGGAATAATTTGTTATACGAGAGTCAACAAATTGATCGAAAATAAGCCGTTTTGGTACCAAATTATCATATTTAGTTTTTTTCTCTCTGTTGCGTTCATTATCAAAGTTTAGAAAAAAAAATAAACGCAGTGCCATTAGTCTCTCCACAGTTCATCTATATTGAAATGGTGCGCTCACAGTCAAATATAAAGCTCCGAGAAACGCTCTAATTTCTTCAAAAACGTTACTTTCCTATAACACGTTTTCGTAATGTCCTTCAGATTATTTCTACATGTCGATATATATGTCCAATAATATCAGTAATAATTAGCTTCGATCATTCTAAAGTAGTTTTTCCACTCTTTACACAACTTTTCACACGAGGTAATTAACTTGCAGTATTTAGTTTTATCGTCTTTATAGATTGCTTCTTACAATATTGATCATTTTGTTGTATTTAGCTTTTCCGACAAAAATCGATCTAAAACCTTTGGAATTTTTTGCTTTTTGGGGAATATTTTTCTTCCTCGTTTTGATTGTTTCGCGTCGGTTTCTGTATCATTATCATCTCATTATGTAAATTTTTTCACACTATTTCCACAAAATTGTGAGACGTTTTTGTTGTTCTTTCTAACATGCTACAGAAGTGCCACATTGTGTGCTACTGAGTGTTTAACCAGTGTAAGGTACTCAGATTAATTGTTGCGACATTGATAAACTGAGGAAGACATTGTGTGATATACATGTTTCTGATTGAAATATTTTCAAAAATACTTTTAAAAGTTTTAAAATTTTCGATAAAATCTAATAACGCGAGCGATCGTTATCCAGCATCATCAGCACTCCAAAAAGTGGCAAATTTGATATAAATGAAAGTTTCAATTGATTAGAAATATTAGAATTTAAAAATATATTGAGATGAAAAAGTTATTGATTTATTAGTAAGAATAAGTGTATAGTTGTGTTATTTGATAATTTCACATTTTTATTGGCCCCCTACATTAAGTGAATTTTTTGTAATTTAAATATTTATAGAAAGAAAATGCGAATAAAGCTATTAGATCATCGATTGTTAACTTTATAATTTGAAATCGTGTATATTATATTAAAATATTATTGCGACGTTGCCAAATTAATTCTTTGATATTTATTTCTATGCGGGTTTATTTACTAATGAAATATTATTTTATCGATTTATTAAAATTCAACAAAAATTTAACGTGTTCGCCGAAATACTATACGGCTGGGTACAATTTTCCTCATCAGTTTGCTGTTACAATACTTTTCAACGCCATCTTTACGACTTTTTCAATAATTTTTCTAACATTAATGCATTGCTTCCGCTTAACCACTTTTTAATATTGAAATTAGATATTGATTACGCTTAAAATAAATTATATCGTCCGGCTTGTTCTTTACAACAGAAAGGTCGAATTAGTACTACTTAAATAACACGAAGCATAATTTTTTAATCGTTTAAAAATTAATAAAGCCATATTGGAACTATTTGTAACTTTTGAAAAAAAATAAAAATATTTCGTACACTATTTTATTTTGTGCTGCCTTAAACAAGAAAATTATTTTTAATCGGTGGATTAATATTTTCGTTTGGTCAGCGTTTTGTCTTTTAAACTTGTTTGAAGAACTATTTTTAATCAAGGCTTTAACATTCGGATACATTAAAGCTGTTTTAATTAGTTTTGCGTGTTAATAATTTGTTATGTAATGTTAGTGTAATCAACACCGTTTTCCTCGAATATCGTGTTACTTTGCGCCGAAATATTTCTATTAGTTTTTAGTTTTATCGTTGAAGAACATAATTTCTGTCTAGGAATTTTCGTGTACTTTGTGTTGTGCGGCTTTTTGAAAAAAATTAATTTATTTTACCGGGATATATTAAATTGTATTCGATATTTTATTGTTCTGTGCAAGTATTCGCGTATTATTCGCATTTTCGTATCAAGAAAAGTACGTTTTGTTTTATATTGATGGCTACATAACTTGTTTCATGTAGCTAGAAGGCAAAATGTTGCGATATGAGAATTGATTTTATAAAAATTCTAATTGCTACTGTAGGTAAGTGAAAATTCGGTTATTACTTCGGGAATTTTAAATAATATACGCGACGGGAAATGTATAATGTTTTCAATTTTTATCGCGTGTGTTTTGTTTTACACAAATATTACCTCATTTAGAATTTCATCATTTAGAAATATTTTCTACATTGCCGGCAGCTAATCAATTTGAAAGATTTACATCTTTTTACTAGATTTAGTGAGTTAATGCGTTTGTTAATATTTTTAAAAATGTATTTCGGTGTATTCATAGAAATGTAAATATACTAATCCGGTTTCATCGGTATACACAAAAATAAGAACAAACAAATTTTAAATTCGAAAAATGTGTAGATATCCCCGTGCAATGAAGCATTTTTATTAGTTTAAACGCATATAAAATTAACTACTCGATATATTTTTACAGGGTGATACGGTGTAGCACTAAAAAACAATCTCGAAGTATTTTTGAAGAGTACAGTTTTTTAATACTGTGTTGCATAAATACTTTATCATTTAACGAATTAACATAATTTTTAATCCAACATCATCTTCTTGTTTTGGATGAATTATGTTGATTTAAATACCGTTGTACATATAGATGTAAAATCGGTGCACACATTACACGCGTACACGAAATATTTTGTTATTTATTTTTTCGTGCAATGATAATCACAATATTTTTTTATAAATGTTGTTTTTCAGGTAATTGACTTTATTTAATTAGTTTTTTTATCGCATGTCTTATTTTTTGTTTGCATGTAGTGTATACCTATTTAAATTTTTTGTATTAGGTTAATGTTTTATAAATGCATCAGTATACTGGCACATACATTATTATTAGCATCGATCATTTACAAATATATCATGCCGTAAATTCTAATCTGTTCATATTTGTCAAGTACAATGTTTTTATCTGTTATCTCGTTTCTTATGTTTATAATTTAATAGGTTCGTGATTATGTATTGCGTTCGCATCTTATACAATTACATGTTAACATCAAGATATTGTGTCACTCTAAACGAAATGAGATTGTAAATGTCATCTTATTAATTTCGTATCTTTTATTTTAACTGCGTTATTTATTTATAACTGTTAAAGAACGTGTTTAAGGTTGATCACAGTTACACATTACATCGATTTCGTTTTCTGAGTAAACATTCGTTTTTCCGGTATCCGGTTATTTATTTTATCCATGTAGAATATAAGTTTTCTAAATATAACTATCCCGTTGATTTCCACCTACACGTATTAATTTAATTTTACATAGTATGCACTAAGTAGTGTAACAAGACACTTATAGATAATTTTGTAATGTTTTTATATTTATTCACGTTATCGATTGTGTTTATATATGTAACTTACAACATAATTGTTTTGTTTATTCATTTAAACAGTATCTAGTTAATACGCGTATTAATGTTGATTTTAACAAAAATTTTAATTGATATATTTTTTAACATATTGTTTGAAATTTATCTAATGTCAGGACCGTCAGAGAATATGTTTATATAGGTATTTATTTTATTCGATTGTAAACATATTCATCGTTTTGTCAACAACTTCCTTCTTATTCGAAACGTTGTAAAGTGAATTCGCGAAACGACTGAAACGAGTAGGTAATAAATATCACAGGCGCCTACTTAGGGGGGCAGGGGACCAGTCGTCACCTCAAAGTTATTATGCGGGGGCAATGCCACCTTCACGGTTATTAATTAATAACTTTGTCTCTTCAATGTTTATTATTCAAGAGTTATAACCCTTTTAGTACCATAAGTCGGACACAAAAATATATAAAATGTTGTCGTTATATGAATATTTCAGGTAATTTATATGTAAGATTTATTGTGTATGTTTGATAATGACGTAACTGTCAAAATGCTTTGCAATAGAAAACTTTTATAGTGATTAAACTGTGTTATGATTTTGTTTATAATTTATAAAATCACTACTCTCCGATATATCAACATTATATATATATATATATATATATATATATATATATATATATATATATATATATATATATATATATGATTTTTATATGCAAGAAAATAATTTTATTAATGAGTTATGTTTATGAAACATAAAAAAATATTTTTTTGTCCCTCCAAAGTTTTTTTCAAGTCGGCGCACCTGATAAAGATGTAATCTTTAAAAAAAATATTCAATACGGATTTCGTCTAAAGATGATTTTAAAAAAAAATAAGAAATATCCTCATGAATTGTTGTGTATGTGCGTGTAATGTAGTTTAAAAATTCGTTTTAAATTAAAAATATTTTTATTTCGTTTTAACGTTATCTTTGTTTCGATTATTTATTATTCGTACTATTTCATCCGTCTCTAACGGAACGTTGTAATATTTAATGATTTAACAAAACAAAAAAAATTGTTAATCACTATAAAATATAAAATTTATTTTATAGTAATTAACATTGTTTTTATTTTGTTTTGTTAATTTATAAAATCACTACTCTCCAGTAAATCAACATATTTAATGATGTACGTAAAATAGAACGATTTTATTTTTATTTCGCAGATTTTTCGATAAAAGGATAAAACCGAAGTTCTTTACGTTGCGTCAGGTAATTTTAATTTCGAATTAAATATTCTTAATTAATACGTTTACTTGATAAATAATAACAAATTTATTGGCATCGTTCAAATTTGACAGTCTAGAAATTCCAGTATTAAACAATTTTGTATATTAGAGAAAAAAGTGTACAAATATCGCGTGTAAATTTACACGCGACATTCGTCCAATTCGTGGAACATTTTTTTCATTTTTTAAATAAACGATAAAATTAGACAGGTATACTATTAATTTATCTAATTACGGTTTTTTTCCCCTTTCTTTTATTTACAGACGTTCGATTACTAAGATCATTTGCGTCTAAAGGTTAGGTTATATGGAATTAATTAGTCCGGTTTTTGTTAGAAATTTTAATAACATGTCTATTTTTTGAGGGTCATCCTATAGTATTTCTCCTAGTGAACTGGTTGATATATTGTGAAGGTTTCGATGGTTTGCGTATTTTGCACATTCCAGTAGTATGTGGTGTATTGTTATTGGAGTATTACATGTTGGGCATTTTGGAGCGGGGGTATTATTCAGTATGTATTGTGATATAAGTAGGGTGTGGCCTATTCGTAATCTAGTTATAGCTACTTCGTTGCGCCTTTTATTTTGTTCTGTGGTTTTCCAGTGTCCTAAAATTGGTTTAATTTGAAATAGATGTGTGTGAGCCACTGGGTCTCCCAGTATTCCTGATATAAAGCGTTGACTTTTTGTGTTATGATTGAGTGGAGATCGTTTGTGAGTGCAGATGTTATAATTTTTATGTTTTTTGATTTTGTTCTGGTGGCTTTATCAACTATTTCATTTCCTGTAATTCCCGAGTGCGCTGGAGTCCAAAGGAACACTATTGGATTTTTTTTCTGTATGAGTTTATGGATGATGAATTTTATATTTAAAATATCTAAGTTAGTATTTTTAATCAGTTTCTGAATCTGTTGTAGAGCGGATATTGAGTCTGAGCATATTATAAAGTTAGTTTTGTGTTTTTCTTTGACTATATTTTTTAACGCTTTATATATAGCTATTAATTCACCTGTGTTCACAGATGTCCCAATAGGTAAGAGGTATGTTTGTGTTCTGCCCTTTATAAGGTAAGCAGAAGTGGTTTGGTTTAGCGTCTTAGAGGCATCGGTGTATATTTGGGTGTAGTTTCCGTAGTTTCTGCAGACAAGTTCATTAAATTTAGTTTTCAGGGTGTGCGGTGATGTTGAATTTTTACTATATTTGCTTAGGTCCATATTTATCGTTGCATTAACTTTGGTCCATGGGGGTAATTTAGGTAGGTTACTTTTTCTAATTTTGGGTAAGGTGTATTGAAGTCTATCTAAGAGGTTATGAATTCGAACGGTTGTTGATTTAGAAGCATTAGGTTTATTTTGATACAGGTGGTGTAATTTATTTTCTGTTATGTTATTGTAGACTGGGTGGGATGGAGTGGACAGTAGTCTGCTATAATATTTTAGCATGAGTGTTTGTCTTCTATATTTTAGTGGTAGAATATTGGCTTCCACATGTAGAGCTGATGTGGGGCTGGTGTGGAATGCTTTTAATGCTATTCTTAAAGCTGCATTTTGTATTACATTTATATTTTTCAGTGTGTATTGATTCGCACTATCATACAGTATACTACAATAATAAAGTCTACTTAGGATATATGTTTTGTAGAGTTGGATTAGTGTCTTTCTATCGGATCCCCAGGATGAATGATTTAGCAACTTTAACATGTTTAGCTTTTGGTTACAGTTTGTTTTCAGATTATTTATGTGTTTTTTCCAGTTTAATTTCCCGTCTAATGTTGGTCCTAATAGGTGTAACGTATCTGTATTTTCAATCGGTGTTGATTCGATTTGTAAGAAAGGAATACTTAAGTCATGTTTTGTGCTAAATGTAATTTGTTTAGTTTTACTAATAGAAAAGGTAAGACCATTAGATGTGGCCCAATTATTTATTTCATTTATAGTATTTTGGAGCAGAAGTTCTATATATTTTGTTTCAATGTGCGAGTAGTATATCGAAAGATCATCGGCATAGATACAATATTTAACTGGGGATGATATGTGTTGTTTAATATTTGCAACAGCTATTATAAATAAAGTTGGACTAATTACTGACCCTTGGGGAATACCATTTTCTTGGATTCTAATTTGCGACATATAATTATTCAGTTTGACTCGAAATTTTCTATTATGTAAAAAATTTTTAATAAAGATGGGTAAGTTTCCTGTGAATCCCCATCGGTGCAAGTTTAATAATATTTCATGTTTCCACACTTTGTCGAAAGCTTTTTCCAAATCAAAGCTGACTAGGGTTGTAGTTTTGTTTTGAATTAAGTTATCCTGTATATCGGTTATTAGTTTGGTTAGCAGATCCTGTGTGCTTCTTTTCTTTCTAAAACCGAATTGTAGGGGATCTAGTAATTCAAGTTTTTCTAATTGCCAAAGCAGTCTGCTGTTAATAATTTTTTCGAGTAATTTGCAGAGAGTATTTGTGAGGGAGATGGGTCTGTAGCTAGCAGGGTCTAAGGAATTTTTGTTTTGTTTTAATAACGGAATTAGATGAGCCTCTCTCCACGCCTCTGGGAAGGATTGGTATTGCCATAAAAGGTTGTAGAAATATAGGATAGCCATTTTAGAACTAGAGTTAAGATGTTTTATCAAACTTATGTGAATGCCATCCGGACCAGCGACTGTTGGGCGCATTTCATCTAGGGCGGTGTCAAATTCTTACCTCGTTATGTCTGTATTGTAACTTTGATTTATGTGTGATTGAAAATCAATAACGTGGTTAGTTTTCATTTCGTATTTTATTTTTTTAAAGGTTTCGGGATAATTTCTGTCCGACGACATTTCATAAAAATAGTCGGCCAAGGTATTAGCTATATCCAGTTTGTTATCGGTAAGCTGAGAGTTTATCTTTAATGCTGTTATTGATTGGGCTGTATGTTTATTTGAGATTTTCCTAATTTGTTGCCATAGTTTATCTGGTGCTGTTGAAGAGTTGATTGTTTTAACAAAATTTATCCAATAATTTTTTTTAGATTCGCGTATGGTCATCCGTACTGATGCCCTAGCTTTTTTGAATTTTATTAAATTTTCTATGGTAGGTTGACGTTTATATTTCGATAGCAATTTATTTTTATTTTTGATTAATGATCGACATTCTTCCGACCACCATACGGCATATGGTTTGTTTTTTTGCATGTATGTTATGCCTCGGAATAGTGTTCTCGGCAGCTTCTTTTATTGTCCTTAAGATGTATTCATAGGACTCATCAGCGTTGCTCGAGATTTTACATATTTGAATATTGACCATAGTTGTATACGAAATCCAGTCCGCTTTTTTAAAATTCCAATTTTGCGATTGGTGGTTAGCAATTGGTACTCTTGTGGGTAGATCTATGATTATATGCCGCGGAAAATGATCGCTACCATATAATTTCGAATCAGGGTACCAATTTGTGAAGTGGACAACATTTGGGCTGCAAAAAGTTAAATTAATTGCCGAATAGCCGCCATTGTTGTTCAGATGAGTCGAAGTGTCCGTATTAAGTAGGCATATATTCGCCTGATCTAGCACTTTTTCGATCACTTTTCCTCGAGGGTCTGTGTTTTTGGATCCCCATACCGTGGTGTGGGCATTAAAATCACCGGTTACTATGAAAGGTTTAGGTAATTGGCTGAATAAATTTGATAAAACATGCAATGAGATGTTATCATTTTTGTGTCAGTATATTGAACACATAGTTAATTTTTGCCCAGAGACGTAGACCGATGTTGCTATAGCTTCCAGATTTGTACTCAATGATAGTTGTTCAGAATAGAATTTATTTGATATCGCTAATAAAACACCTCTGCTAGCCGCAGACCCTCCTATGTAGTCTTGCCTGTAAATTTTATATGTTTTTAGACTGGTTATATCTGTAGGTTTTAATTTAGTCTCTTGCAAGCATAAAACGATTGGGTCATTTAGTGTAATTAGTATTTGTAATTCTGGGTATTTGTTTTTGTAGCTGTTTAAGTTCCAGGATATTATTTTATTCATTTTGATTAATAAAGTTTGTTATTAAATTTACCTGGGTATTGAATCACTATTTTCGTTAATTTTTTGGTTGAGTTTTTTAATTAAATTGCTTACCCTTACTTTGAGAGTGTTGTTAATAATAAGGGGTTTAATATCGGCTAACATGTTTACGATGCCGTCAAGGTTTGGTGTAAATTGTTCTATGATTTCAATCTGTTGGTGTGAGCCTTTTATCATATCAAGCATGATATGTAAGTTACTATAGGATATAGGGTATAAGTGTTTGTTTTTATGAATGTACTCTTTGCAGGGCTCAAGGAGCTGTTTTGTATCTTGAATATTAGTTTTATCAGAAATTTCGCTTAATTTAAGTAATATGTGTTTATATTTATCTTCCAGTTTTTTATTTTTATTTTTTGTGTGTAAATCTGTTATTATTGAGCGTAATTTGTTTGAATCTACTTTGTTCTGCTCAAGAATGAGTTCCACGTCTTGTGGTTGGTCGTATATATCAGCAAAAAATTTTTCTATTTGTGTAGTTGATTTATTCGTTGATTTGAAGAGTTCTTGTATGTTTTCAGAGTGGTCATTTAATTGAGAGCAATAATCTATATTATAATCATCGTGAAATTCGGTTATGTTTGGTTCAGTTATTTCTTTTGTTTCTATTTTGTTGTGTGATCTAATTACGTGTCCTACGATATATAATCCATTTATATTAAGATAATGTGGTATTAAGTGTAAAAAAAAACAACTAATTTTTTTTTTTTATTTAGTTGCTTATGCGGTTGGGCAAGTATCTTTATATCATTTTTAGATGTGCAGGTTTTCTCCGGAAAAACTCTCTTAACAATTATTCAGTCCCTTCCAATGACTCATTCGTGCACTTTGTAGACAGTTTGGCTCCTTCGTATGCCCCCAATTTGTCAGACCTTTCCTTTTCCATGTCAGCTTTTCCTTCAAACCTTGCCCATCTCCCAGCATTAATTTCCAGTTTTCCATCTGCTCCTATAAGTGTATCTGAAATCTTGTCTCTTCTTCAAAAAAAAAAAATCCTCACCTGGTTGTGACGGCCATCGCCTAAAAATCCTAAATAATCTACCACCTTCTGCTGTTAAAATTCTCTTTAATTGTTACTGGCTCCTATGCAGAAAGCTGGTCTCAATTTCTCCTCCTAGCCTCTTATGTACGTGAAACATACGAAAGAATACTAAAAAATAGAATTGTTTGGTGGCTCGAAAATAATAAATTGTTTTCTTCTGGGATGTTTGGCTTCCGTAACAACATTAGTTCCTTGAGATGTGTGTCTTATCTGATTACAGAAATTTATAAGTCCTTCATATCAAATAAATATTTAGTTGCTCGCTTTTTAGATATAAATAACGCCTTTGATTCTGTACCCCCTAGCCACGCTTTTTGACGCGCTCATTTCATTAGGTATGCCTTATTTTTTTTGCTAATGCTCTATGTAAATTATTCACAAATCGAGTTTTAATTTTCGAACATTCATCCTCCAACAATATTTTCACTAGAACGGTACATTTAGACTTGCCACAAGGAACACTGGAAGGTGGTCTGGAGTAATGTCACACATTATAAGTTGCTTCAGACTGATCTGCCATGCTTACTCTGGTTCTACAATATACAGATGCCAGTCAACCTAATTCGTCCATTCATAATCGTCATATGCAGATTACGGTACGGAAAAAATCGTCCCCTTCTTCATTATTTCAAATGATTAGCTCGCCCTACTGCTCTCATCCTGGAGATGCCATCCACATTGCTGACGCTAATCACATATTTTTACTACATTATACAACCAAATCATGTCCTTACCTTTCCCTATAAATATGTCTTTCTTACTCGGTACTCGTAATGTGGGCGTATGTTCGTTTATACAATTTCATTCGTGAATGTAACTTAGCGATATAACCACTTTATATTTATTTAATCTTTTATATTACAATTCTAATGGTTAAACATTTTGGAAGCCCCCCCCAAAAAAAATAAAAAAAAAAAATGGAGATCCTATCAAAATAACGTTAATACTTAGGTAATTTTGGGTAAAAAATATTGATAATGCGCGGCTGAAAGACTTACTACTGCTCTCCGTAGAATCCGGTTGTGAATTGTAGTGACTGCTGTTAATTCCGTCAGCCATCAGTCCTGCGAGTAGGCACTCTGCCTCCCTCTCTTGCGCCATTTCCTAGATTTTCTCCTCTTACAATACGTCCGAAAAATTGGTGCATTCGTCTTTCGCACCATCTGTGTAATTCTGTCGGTTCGTACACTTCTGCCCGTATTAAGTTCTTCTTGCAGTCCACGATACGACATTCGTCACCATATCCATATTTCAAATGTTTATCCACCGTTAGAACTTAATAGTCGTGTTATCGGGACTTGCTTATTTAAATTCGATTCTCGTGTGTATTCAGCGTTTACGGTTAATATCGATTTAATATCGAAAGCTGGAAAAACCGTTTTGCGAATCATCGAGTAGATTTAATCGAAATTTAAATTCGTCTCTCGCGTCTTTTCGGTGATCGCGCATTTTATCGTATCGAGTAGAATTATAATTCGTATGTCGTTATTCAAAATACGTTAATTAACTTTCGTTTTAAAAATTTTTGTATACAAGTGAAAACTCCGTATTCCGAGTAAATCCGGAGCGACAATGATTCTTTTAATTAAAATTATTTTGGATAGGCAGGGGTTTTAATGTATACGCGCAAATATATATATATGCTGGAACGTGTATTTCATAAAGATTATACATAGATTAACAAAATAAAAACAATGTTATGTTTTTATTTTGTAACAATGTTATGTTTTTATTTTGTTCACTACTCTCCAATACATCGACATTATATATATATATATATATATATATATATATATATATATATATATATATATATATATATATATATATATATATATATATATATATATATATATATATATATGTTATTTTAATTTGCGCAACGACGCAACTGTGTAATTCTTAACTGTGTAGTTCACAGCTCACGCTATTGGCGCATATGCGAATACAAATTAACGAATTTTATTAATTTTTTTTAAATGGACAAGTGTATTTTTATGCACGTACGCCTTAATGTTCGTGTATGAGCACATTACGAGTGGATATGTCGGTTTAAACTGCGTTGTGAATATTTATGCGCTTGTATGTGTGCATTGTATATTTCTGTATACCAGATTACGTAGTAAATAATTGCGAATAATTTACTATATTTTCAACATTTCATATTATATTCAAATAAATTCGATAGGATTATTATTTATCATTATTTCATTTAATGTGTTGCATGAGCTGGATGAGTTTTATAGAATTTTAAATTCAAATAAAACGCGATCATGTGCATTTCATTTGAAAAAATGCAATGTAAGTTAATATTAGAATGACGCGGTTAAATCACAATGAACATCGAACATATCTTGATGTCACATAAATCGGTTACTCACATTTAAGAACCAATATAAATTCTTAAAAATCAAAGTAGCTGCTCGGAACAATAGTTGATTTCTTCAAAATAGGGAGCTAGACCAGAAGATCAATAGGCTTGGCGTTTTGTTTCTCAGCAACGGAATACGGAAATTCATCTTGCAGTGATGAACTCTTGTAAAGGAGGTAGATATAGCACTAAACGATACATGTCGAATTATAACTGGTTCTCTTAGACCAACGAAGACTGCAGATACGATGAACTTACGGTGTGCTACCTGTAATGATAATCTGATCAAACTGATCAACGTATGGAAAGATCATAATATATAGATTAGCGTTTCGGATTAGCTTTGTACGCTAGCCCTATAAAATACGTCGTGGGAAATTATTCAGCTTTCGCGATTGTGACTTCACTAAATTAGGGAAATTCGATCAATCTATGTATTACATTATTAATTCTAATGATATCTCGCTCTCTAAATCGTATCGTCCCTAGCAGGGATATCGTGACAGAGAAATCCATTCTGATGTACTTCCGTTAGTAATCGTCTAGGTTCGCCGACATCTAGTATAGATTAGTTGATTCACTTGGCCGTCCACCGAACGCGTAACATTCGTCTCCAGCACTACAATTCGAAAGATTCTACGCGTCTGTGTTCAGTTCAGTGTAATGTCCAAGTTAATGCTTTGACCAGCCTAACTTTGACTTTTCTATTTACTTTCGTGATCGCGCCAGATTTTTACTAAGCGACCCATCGCGCTTTTGGCTATTTGTACGCGGTGCTTAAATTTGCATCCGTCAGTATTCTATATAATTGAACCTACATATGCGAACTTATCGACCACTTCTAATCCATCTATGTGCTTTTCGTTTGGCCAGTTATTTTTATTCCGATTGATTATCATCATTTTGGTCTTCTTCGATTAATTAGTAATCCGTTCACTTTGCTGGTTTTCTCCAATCTTAAGCGTATGATATTTTTCGATGTCTGTAGCTATCAATATGGTAGATTCGATATATTTTATCCACCAATTGAGAATCCATCCTTCCACTCAATTGTATCTTTTTCATCATCGGAAACTAATATTTTCCGTGTATATATTGAAAAGCAGTGGTGAGAGCAGTGAATATATATCGAAATATTTCTCTTTATATGTAATCAGCGTTATCGTATTTCGCGAGGATTAATCGCGTTTATTGTAATTTATTTATCGTATAATATCTCTTACGTGTCGTAATCTCTGGATTGTATATCGACGTACTCGTCGTTTTTATTCGAATTTATAAAATTCATCGAACTTGCACTGCAATTATATAATTATGCCTTACTCGTAGTTTTTACATAGCGCAATTTAAACACGTTCATCATATAAGCATATCGTATTGCGTGTAGATGGAGTTTGCAAGTGTGTAATGATGTATTTGTGACGCGAGTAAATAAAAGATTTTATTCATTCCCGCGTTATTACTCTTCATTGGCGAATGATAACAGTCTTTGGAGGGTTTGCAAACGATACACTCAACGTATTGAAGCACTCCTACCGCTTTATGACAATCATCTTAATAGGTATGTTTATTTAGATAATGGCAAAGCTGAATTCTTGGCTGGTTACTATTTCAACACGCATAGTCGAAATGCCAATCTATCGTCCAATTATCAGAATAATAAAATAAGACTTGCCATTAAAAAATATATAACCTCTCCGAAATTCATAAAAGGAGGTGCTTAAATACACTCAATCTTTCAAAAACAAGCATTCAGTTGGAGATGATAACATTCCGTCGATTATCCTAAAAAAATTACCGTTCAAAGCTATGGTTCAACTCACTAACATTATCAATAGTATGTTTAAACTAGATTCCCTCTAACTGGAAAGTAGCGAAAATTATTACTCTTCCTAAACCTGGGAAAGATTGTTCATCATCGGATAATATTCGGCCTATAAGCTTGTTGAGTAATGTAAGTAAGATTGCCGAAAAAATTATACTGAAAAGATTACGTGTTTTCTCAGATGAAAACAATTTATTACCAAAAGTACAGTTTGGTTTTCGGCCAGGTCATTCTACAGCTCATCAAATTGCCAGAATAGCAGAGCATATTACTGACAACTTTAATTGTAATAAACACACGGGGATGGTTCTATTTGACGTGGCCAAAGCATTATTTTATACTACTTGGCACATTGGCATTGTATATAAAATGATTGAATGTAAATTTCCAAAATATCTTATTACGCTCGTTCTAAGCTATTTAAGTAATAGATCATTCTATGTGTTAGTAAACGATATATTATCCTCCTGTCGAACATGAATACCTCAAGGTATACTTGGTCCATTCCTATTCACTTTTTATTTATATGATATTCCTATAATAAATAACACAGAGGTAGCCTTGTATGCAGACGCATTATTCTGTAGTTCTTATATTCCAAGAGCTGTTTACGAATAAATTACAATTAGGGGTAGATAGGTTGATTCGATATTTTGCTAAGTGGCAGATTGTCATCAATCCTACCAAAACTCAGGCAATACTGTTTACTCGTAGGAGACCACTCTTACCCCCCACCTTAATGGTTAACGGTGTAAATGTAGAATGGTCAGATCAAATAAAATACTTAGGTGTTATTTTAGATAAAAGATTGACTTTTATCAAACATTTGGATTACGTGTCAATCAAAACGCAACGTGCCATTTGTTCTATTTATCCTTTGTTTAAACGCAAATCCGTCCTAAATGTCAATAATAAATTAATAATATATAAATCGCTCATTGGACCAGTTTTAACGTATGCCTGTCCAGTGTGGAGTTCTATTAGCAATTCTAGTTATAAGCGGCTTCAGTTGATTCGGAACAGGTGCGTTAGATGTATACTCAACGCTCCAATATATAGTAATATAGTGAAAATGCCTGAGAAATTGGAACTAGCTATGTTAAAAGATCATAGTGTCTACCAACTTTTTTTTAAACAATGTGTTACACATGATAATGATTTGATAACGGTGATTGGAAATTATGATTCCAAGCAGTTAAGAATAAAATATAGTAAATATAAGCATCGCAGGCTGAAACATAATTTGGTTTAGCCTGTTAAATATTAATAATTGTTAATATTTGTTTTAATAGCATTAAGTATTTTTGTTTATTATCATTTAATTTATCGCTAATTTCAACGGTTTGCATATTTTCGCAGGTTTTTTAGCATTAATTTTTCCTGCATTTAGTATATACTTAAGTTGAATCTTCATTCGTTAAAAATTCATGTTTCTTCTCTTACGTTTATTGTTACTGTGATAAGTTTTTATTTGTAACGGTACACAGTTTAAAAATGTATGTTTGTTTCAATTTGTAATTTATGTGATTTTCTTCTTCTTCTTCTTCGTTTTATATTATTTCATCTATCTAATATACTTTGAATCGACCACAGAAACTCGGAATAAATTAGATTTTGAATTATTATTATTATTATTATTATTGGAGTTATATTCGTGTTGAAAAGTAGTCTCGTATGGTATTGAGTGTGGTAATTATTCCGATAAATTTACCGGAATACATATTATGTTAAATTATTAATCAGTCGTGTTGGTGTATCCGGGAGGGCTTAAAAATCGAGTACAGTATTAGTCGCGTATTTGATTAAGAATTATCTGGGAAATCGACGAAAAATTCCATGTACATCGTTCCTTTTCTTACTAGGGTGTTTTGTATAGGTAAAATTTATGACATCGCTAGAAGCGTCTTATCTATATCGTTCATTTTATATATATATATATATATACATTTGATCGTGCTTTATAAAATATATGTGCCGAACACGAAAATAGCGAAGTGCGCTAGGTGCACGTTTCCGATATGTATATATATATATATATATATATATATATATATATATATATATATATATATAAAATGTATAAAATAAAAATCTGTATCACGGGGAAGAACCTTTTAATTGGGTAAAAGGAATGATGCGTGCATTTGATTTCTCTACCTGTGCTGCGTGTCTTAGTCTCGTGTATTCGCCATTACAGAAGTAGTCGGCGATTAAACACGCGATGATCTGTGTAGTAGTGTACGTCGTCGTAATAACGTTGCCGCAGCAATGACGGAAGATAATTGACATTTGAAGAAATGTTTTCTCTTGTTCGAGTTTTGTTCTGCACTTTTCAAACGTAGACACTTCAGTTTTATTTCTTCTATCTTATATCATCATCGTCCAGCTGCTCTATAGATTCTCTAGTATTTTCGCAATAAGTTCTACTAACTACGCTATTTGCGTGCCGTCCCGACATTTGTGTATTAACGGTTATTCTCGTTAAGAATTCACGAATACGAGAGACGGCGGATCCTCTAAACGTCGCGCGCTACGTTTTAAATCATCCGCTCTCCTAGTATATGCACGAAAGAACATGCATATATAGATATAGATATAAACGAAGCACGGGCGCATGTTCGGATAACCATCAAATTGGTTTGATGCGGTAACAATCACAACATAGCATCTTAACTGTTCGAGACGACTGCGTGCCCGAACGTTGTACTTATGCTCGCAAAGTGCTTACTATTATATATATGATGTATCGCGCGGCTAAGCGTAGTTCGGATTGTATAGAGTTCGTATCGTCGTGCTTAGAGTAGTAATTCTTTTCTCCTTATTCTATTTATACAGTTTTATAGTATTCGTCCCGGTTTTTATTTACCCGGCTTAATGCAAAATACCGATGATAAGCTCTGTTTAAACGAAACGATTGAAAGACACGTACTTCAGTCTAAGTCACGACTTTACACGATGATGTGTACCCATCTATCTACTACAGTCGTTATCGCGTTCGAATCGGGTCGGTCGTTGATGTACAACTTCGTTTGACACTTTTTCCGCCAGCATTAGCCTCTCTCTACTACTAAAAATTATCTCCAGCTCTTCCACTTATGTAGTAGTTCTGCCACAGCGCGAAAAATCGTCGAGTGGTCGAACAGATTTAAAGCCCGATTGTTTTTTTCCCTTCCTGAAAGTTTCCTCTAAATAGTAAGCGAATTGAGTAAAGTCGATCTGTTAAAGTCTCTTAGACAAAACTGAACCGTGTGGACACCACAGAGTATTCGTTTGAAAACTAAAACGAATAGGATAAATCAAATGTTAGCAACAAAAATTCGATATCAACAAATAACGTTAGTATCCGAAAAATTTGCAAAAACATTCTTTTTCAGTGTGTTCAATTACGGTTGTGAAGCGCTTGAAATAAATAAATCGAATTCGTGTAAGATGCGGAATAACGAAAACGTCTTGGAATGAAGTGAAAACGAACGAAGGAAAAAAGTTTAATAAATCGTACGGAAAAAGACTGTTAGGACATGTAATAAGACGTGATAACTTTTATAAAAAAAAAATATATATATATATAATAGAAGGTAACAGGAAAAAAGCCAAGACCGAGAATGTAATTGAACAGTAAATATCAAGACCTTCGGACATTACCAACAGTAATGGGGTTGCAGCGACAAGACGTTAGTGAATAATGAAATTTAAAAATTTACGCGAAAAAATTAAGGACGGATTAATTAATCAAATATTTAAAAAAATTAAAGACGAATTTATTTGGTCCGCGTTCCTAAGTAAATCGATTACTTTGTCGCAGTACTGAAACTCTTGCAGCTGTATATATTGGTTTCGCTTCTAAAAGACGAACGTACCAAAATCAACAGTAAAGTTCCAATTTGAACGTATTCGCGAAGATTTAATAATATGAAAAATAGAAAATATTCCGGAGATGTAATACGCTTAAAAATTGGAAAATTTCTTTCGCGATTACAATAGCGTGCAATTTAAAAAATGATTCATCCAAGGGTTGAAAGGATGACCGATTGGACGTGACGGGATCTGAACACTAAAATTAAGGTCCATGGGTCTCTTTATATAATTTTTGCTAGATGGGAAATAATGGGTATCGTTAGATATAAAGGAGAGAAAGAAAAAACCCAGTTCGTTAAGGAATTTTAATGAAGCCTATCATAATTTTGTCGGCACGATGTACAGAGTATAGAATAATTATAATAAGGGATTCTAGTCGACGTACGTTAAAGTCAAAACAGGACACATTGTCAGAATTGCGGCGACAGGGGTTGTATCAAAATAAAAGCGAACGTTTTATATATATATACTTATTAACGTCGCCATTATTATTAAATAATACGTTGGTAATGCTCTAATTCCAAAAGTATGAATAGCGTAAATTATTGTTAGGCGTATTTTTCGCACGAGCATATTTGTTCCAGTATAGCTGGCGATGATTTCAAATAAGAATGAAATTCTAGACAGTTTTTTTAAAAGTCGCCTTTGTTATCAATATAGCTTTGAGAATAGTCACTTGAAGTTGATTTTTTTCTGTTCTCCATAATTTGTTCATTAAAGAGAATACTCTTTCCACTGGCGCATTTGTTCCAGGCAGACATAAATATATTCTATTAGAATGCGCAAAAGTTATCACGTTTAAGATTATTATGTTGAAATACTTCCATCCAACGATTTTCTGTCGAAACATTTAAATTATTCCCATCTGTCACTTTTTAAGATGTAATGTAGATATGTCAGTATCTTGAATTTTCATTAACGCATCCTTTTTCAATCAAAACATCTAAGACTTTTTGAGCATATTATCACGCAAGTATTTTTTGTTAATTCGCCCAATAAAATATTTCCAAGTCTTTAACATAGTCCAGGGATCCAAATATTCACGGCTAGTTTTTTGTAAAAATTTCTGTACCTGTAATTTTCACAACTTCTTCGTTAATGTCGAAGGTGTCTTTCAAATTTTTCAATAAGTTACGAAATGCATATATGGTAGTAATTGATTTTAGTCTGTTTCTGAGATAAATTTTCTTTCAGTTGATTAATTTCACACGCAGACATCAATTGCCGAATTATTCTGACCTTATATTTTCAACACAGCTTGATCGAAGCTCGCTAACTGAGAATGTAAAAAAAGCCACAGCTCTAAGCTTGGATATTCAAAAAATTAGTGTATATATATATATATATATATATATATATATATATATATATAATAGGATATTTGTCGATGCCTAAAAAATATTCTTTCAATTGCTGGAACATAATCAAACTTTTCTGATGGCAGACATTGCCGCAATCCATCTGGTTTTGCTATAGCACAGCAATTTTTGATATCGTATATCGATTTTACCAGAAAAAATTTTTTAGTGCTTCAACTCGAACAATGTTCACAATTATGGATTCGAATTCTACAGGTAGACCATCTGCAGCGGATTTCATTGCGTTGTGAATGATATGGACTTCGCTTCTGATACCTATTATCTGGTTCGGATTTTAATTCTTCAATCGCTGCACGAGCTAAAATATTTACAACAATTGCTTCATTTGCGCGCATACAGGACTGAATTAATTTTGACGCTCAAAGTTTATCCACCAATCTACGGATTGAGGAAAATATGAAGTTAATAGAATAACGAAGTTGATTGATATTTTGTAATTTTAATTTAAACGGTAAAATTGCAATATATAGAAAAAAAGTGAGTATATAATCATCATCGCTGAGATATAATCTTCCATTTGAGAAGTTGCGCATCCATCGCGAACGTTCTATATGTCGACATCCGGCTGATTTTAATCAATACACGTAATAATTAAAATTTTAAACTCCTTCCTCTCGCACTTTGTGAGCGATGTATTTAATTTTCTCTCTTTTTTAATATATATATATATATATATATATATATATATATATATATATATATATATATATATACTCGATTAACTGCAATCCGTTGATATTGCATCTATTCATCTTGATCACGAAATTCTAATATGCGTCACATTTCAACGGCATTGATTCTTCTTTCGCAGTTTATATTTATTGAAACCATCGCTTCTGTAATCGTGGCGTGTCCGGATAATAATTTAAATGGCTGCACCTATGGGATACCATTAAATGAGCACATCGAGCAATTTTGCCCGTGTCTGACCAGGTCCGGGGAGAAAACAAACATGTCGGAGAATCTTGATCACTAATCATTTTATGTATTTAAACTGACAAGTCTTGTACATATGTTCGAACATGTCGAAAACGGCTGTTTTGAATTGAATTTTGTACATACACGTAATGTATTAAGTAATTGCGAGTGACTTTTATGTTACGAATTTCGAACTTTTGGGCCTCGACCCCGAGTACATCCAATAAAGTTTTTACAACTTTTTTTTTTCATGTCGTCTGTTTCTCGATGCTTATATAAATACGTACTTTGAACATTTCAACTCGATCGTATTAACCATTGAAATGTTATTAAGAGAATTTTCGTTTTACTTCAAGTGTGTCGATAAATATAATTAAAATTTATTATACCTCGCGCATCGTTTCGATTTAACATCTTCCTTCGAAAATATTTTTCAATCTATATTAAAAAAAAAATTAATCCGACCGGAAATTTCTAAAATTTATTTCTAAAAGAAAATAAATATTTGTACATTTTTGGTCATAATTCTGGAAATTTATGAAACCGAATTTTGAACGATTAAAATATTTTTATATATATTTATGTATGTAATGGGTTTTCAATTCGTGTCTAAATATATTTTTCGAACAATACGATTTTAACAAATAAAAAAAATACCGAGTATAATGTGGCGAAGAATTCGATATATGATTTTTTGTTTATAAATACAGAAATCGAAGTTTCTGTTATTAAATGATTTGATTTAAAAAGAAAATGTCGAATCAATCGTATTTTAAATCAAAGAATAATACAAAAAAAACCCGTCTAATTAAATTAATAAATGAAATTCTTATACGTTTATTTTTTTTTTAATTAAAATTATTATTATTCTAGATAATTACGATGTAAATATAAAATTATAAATAAAATGAAGTAAAAACACAGTTAAATCACTATAAACTTTAATATTTTTGATCAAAAAGCGTGAATGTGTACACGTTGATAATGACGTAATTGCCGAAAAGCTTCGTACAAATATGGAAGTTCTTATTACAACTGTGTTTTTTTTTTTTTTTTTTTTATTTATAATTCAAAATACTCTCCGATGTATCAACATGTGTATATTTTATTATTATTATTGTTATTGTTAAATTATGCAAATCTCCATATGCCATTTGTAACTGACAGGGTTATTACAGCTAAGAAGACATGTGTCTAATTCATATGTACGCTAGGAGTCCACTTTCTCTAGCAAAAGCCAGGTTTCTAACTATTGACCGAGGGTTGTTTGAGAAAATTTTTTGTATAACGGGCCCTGTATTTTTTTTTTTACATTATACCGGTAACAAGAACCATGAACAACGGTGATCACGATAAATTTGGTGTATTAAACTAACGTCTCCAATGAGACATTAGATTGCGATACAATAAGATAATTAATAAGTATGGATAATAATTAAGATATTATAACGCGTGAGTAATATGTGAGATAAATATTGATTAAAGGACACCTTTTAGAAGAATTGAATTAATGTAAGTAAAAGAAATGTAACGCTCAAGATAATTCTGGTTACTAGGTAATCGGGAGAGCATCCCGGCACCATTTCCTTCTTAGTCTCCTAGCTGGATTGCCTGGAAGTTCTAATGAGTGCATTCTGAAAATATTGGTATTACTGCTATGTTTCAGTTTGTTAAATAACTTCTCGTACTGGCTAATGTAAACATCCTGGACAGATGAAATATTCAAATCATTATGCAGGGTTAGATTAGAAACGTAGAATGGCGCGGACGTGATTATACGAAGTATCTCTGACTGCTGCTGCACTCTGTTCAAATTACTTGCGCTGGTTGATCCAAATAATTCAATACCACAACGCCAAGATGCGTCTTTTAGTTTTTAAATTTAAGGTTGGCTGACGACCCAGCAGTGGATATAGTAGCCCAACACGTGCAATAATGGTCTTTCTAATTTGCGCCACGTGAAAGCGCCATGTGAGCCTTCGATCCAAGTACAATCCGAGATAGCGTACGAAATCAAATTGCAGGATAATGCCGTTATTAATTGTTATAGGTATACGTTCAACCGATCTATTAGTAAACGTAATATGTTGACACTTATTGTGGATTAAACTGTATTCGCCAAAATTTGAGCCGATTAAATAATTCGATTCAGGTGGTTCTGAACAGCAAAGTTTGCATATTTGACATCCGAATTCGTCGCGAGGATGGCTATGCCATCTGCGAATGTGGCTGGAATCGTTTGTTTACTTGTGGGTAAATCTGCCGCGTAGATGGAATACTTGTTGTAGATAAGCGGACGGTTTAAATGGAAGTAAGTATAGTATTTTCTGCAGTATATAAGTGGAAAGGATCCTGCTAATGCACGCAAGCTCTTTAATGGTGATGAGTGATGTACTACAAGGATGTATGGAAGTCCGGCATAATGTACTGTACCTAATGTTCTTAATATTGATTTACTGGCTGTTGGGTATACCTGACACCCATAGTTGATTCGTGATAGGATTATGGATTTGTGGATATTTAAGAGGATTTGGGTATTTATATTATATTTCGGGTTGAATAAGTATTTCGAAATTGGGAGCAGTTTTTTTAAGCACCTGCTCTTGACTTTAGTTATAACGCCAGGTTAATTGGGAGTCGAACAATTAGGAATTTTACTGTTGTTTTGGCTGTTAAGGGAAAGTTTTTTATACTTAAGGAAAACTGGAGTACGGTAGACGCCTCTTATGTAAATTAATGTAGGATGATTTGGATGTTGAAAAATATAAACCTTTCTTATCAGACCATTGCTGCAAACGATCAATGTTTTTTTATGATTTTTTGTGCATTAGAAGGAAGACTGGAAGGAAATGTTAAGGTTGTCAATGTAAAGCCGAACACTTACTGGCTGCGAGATATAATTTGCTGTATCATCGATATATAACATGAGCAAGTTTGCACTAAATACAGAGCCTAGTGGGACACCGTTTTCTATCTGAACTGGTGTTGATTTTAACAAATCGATCTTAATTTGAAAAGTTCGGTTGTTTAGAAAACTGAGAATAAATAGTTGCCTAAATTACTTTGTGAAACATTGATTATATTTATGTCCATACGAAGTATATTGATATATTACGCACTTCTTATATGTCTCTGCTGATAGTCTGAATTTATAATGATTTAAGTTTCTTTATTAAATATGTACGGAAGCATCGTTATACGATGTTAACATTTAAGAATAGCATTTGTATATAGTGAAAAGGACCGGCTGTTCCTTATGCAGCTTAGAGAAATTCCTTACTGTCCTCTACACGCTGGACGTGCAGTTTGCAATCCTGTTCACGTATTTTTCGAGTGCTCTTCTTTAATAACATTACGCTCTGAACTGTACCTTAAATTGCTGCGCGCGTCTTGCGATGGTACTCCTTATAACGTTTTGTCCTTTCTTCACCTTGATAATTTACTTCTGTTCCCGGACATAGCGATATTTCTAGAGAAGTTGTCCGAGTTTATAGAAATATGAGTCAGGAATTACAGTACCACGTTGGGTAGACTGTAATGGCATCCCCGTAAAAAAATAAAAAAAATGCTCGCGCAGCTGTGCGCATAGCATTGAAATAGTGCATATTTCGATTATATAGTGTCGTGTATTATCTTTGTAATATTACTTTACTCTGTACTAAACATGTTCTGTTTCCAATATAATGTTCGATTTGATTTGATTTAATTATTTCTATCATTATTTCTATCATTATTATTATCATTATTATTATCATTATTATTATTATTATTATAAAGCATTTTTCTTCGATCTGCGGCTTATAACCCCGAATAGTATATGTTTATAGGGAAAAGGCCAGTATAAATACGATCTTATTAACGTCGCTGCGACACCGATACTCGCGTGGGTGAAATCAAATAACTAGGCCGGTCACAACCTTATTAACCCCCAGGCTACACGTGTGTGTGTGTATATTTATTAGATTATTATTAATAATATCGATACTGTATTAATAATAAAATGCTCTTTAAAAGAGTTCAGTAGGCCTATCTTTTAAAGAGATACCAGTAGGTTAATAGAAGATGTAGAGTATGATATAAATAATCGTCGTGATACTGTGTTAGTGGAATAATTTTCATAATTTAAAGTCGATCGTCGTTTTATATTGTGTATATATATATATATATATATATATATATATATATATATATATAATATATATCGATTTGGCGCGCGATGCGGTTAAATTTACATGTAAGAAGAAATTGTTTTATGCATTTATTTAATTATGGGTGTGTAAACATATTGTGTCTGAACGAGATCTTGATATAGCGCGCATATTTTCGTTATATATATATATATATATATATATATATATATATATATATATACACATATGTGCGTAATGTAATAATGTAAACTTGTACATTGGTGAATACAGACAGAATATTAGTGCTGTAAATAGTAGCGACTGGACCGAGAAGAATGCTCTTTGAAAGCAGAAGCGTCGGTCTGAAGTGGAAGTTGTCGACACGATATCAGCGTCGGGTACTCAGTAAGTGAACCTAATTTGTATTCTATAGCTCGCGTTTAAGATGAAAAGGAAGATGGTAAAGAAATGAATCGTGCACGGGTCACTGTTTTACTTTTTCTTTTGTTTTGTTGTTAATGTAAACTATGCGCCATCTAATATATATATATATATATATATATATATATATATATATATATATATATATATATATATATATATATATATATATATCATCTGTCTGAAGTATACCTAGATGATACCTGTATATTAATATAAGCGATTATATAAAAGTCGTATATTTTAAAGTATATATTATCCGCAAAAGCGCACCCAGATTAACAAAGACGAGTGGGTGTACCATATAATGTCTGTCGACCGAGGAAGAAAACCAGCATAAGTTTTGTAACATCTGACAGGAAAGGAAGCGAAAAAAAAAAAATATATATATATAATAATAATAATAATAATAGTAGTAATAATAATAATAATAATAGTCGTGGTTAATGGATGTTAATGACGGGTCGTGATATTCATATTAACTCGAAGTACTTTAGGTACACTGCGTATGCATATATATTCCGTCCATCAGAAAAATTTGATTGATGGATACTCTACTGAGTATAATACGTGTGTGTGTGTGTGTACCTCTGTATAGAATTCAACGCGTATCTAGACTTGTTTGGGCGGGAAAAAAAGTGGAGTAGTATATAGTACGTTTATAATGGGAGGTATTAGTGATGGACGATTGTTCCTTACTAAGATGGTCAATCTCGCGATGATGGGTGTTTTTCGCCTATTTCTTTTTTTGATTTTTTTCATTTCTTTTTAAGTATACAGTTGGAAAGATAATGAATTGCCGACGACGTAGAGAACGAGCAAAGGTCTCATCTTCATCATTTTTCGGTCTTGTTTGTGAGCGTCACAGATGTGTGTATGTAAGCATGTATCTAGATACGTGTGTTTTAAATTGATGTCCGTATTTAAACGTACGCGACGACGTTGGTAAGTATTCTATCGGTGTCACGAGATCGTTTTAATTTTTTTTCAGCTTGCCGATGGCGACTCTTCCTATGATACTTTGTGCGTTCGCCTACTCATTTGCGTCGAACTGTGAAACTCGGTCGTCAGTCTTTGATTGATGAAAAATAAATGCGAATAACGTGCGAGGGTGATCAACTCCTTAAAAGAGTAGCATGGAAGAAAAACGTTTTTTCAATTTATGTTAACTTCGTAATTTGTATTTGTGTGTTTTTTTTTTGGCTTTTTCATATTTCTACTACGGTTTTTATTTATTTTTTAATTAGTTATAATTATTTCGATCTATCGGTCTGCACTCGATTTTTATTAACACGTACGTTAAGTACGAAGATAAACCTCTTTCGATTTCAATATATAAAACCTACGATCCTTTAAATATATATATATGTAACATTTATAGATTTAGATAATGCGTTCGATAACATCGATTTGAAAAATATTATTTAACATTTCAAGAGAAAAAAATATAGATTGGAAAGATAGAAAATTAATATTAAACCTACATAAATTAAAAATAACGTGATTTATTAAAGATCTATACACTGCATGTTTTACTTGGCTAAACGGGTAGTCATTATCGAATAAGTAGTATATTTTTACCAATCACCATTAGTTTATGGCCAGATCGTGTGTTAGTTTTTACAAGTGGTTCAAAAAATACGGCATATCAACTTACCGATTTTATATTCCTTATCTAAAGTACATCAACCTGTTTTTTTTCCTTGAAATTTTGTAGCGTGTTTACGTTATAGGCTTTTGCCATTTTCAGAGCCATATATCCGACCTAATGGGATCAAGCGGAAAATATTAATCGCGAATGATTCTCTTAAAAGCCCTGGAGAAACCTAAGCTACTTTGCCATAGGAACTATATTCTGTTAACCATTGTAGAAAATTTATTTTATTTATACGAGGACCATATTCTTGTATCTTTCGTTTAGGATATCCAGGGAATTAAAGTACGCGATCGGACCGCAACACTTGAGCCATCGCGAGGCATTCTCATTCCGAGGATTCCTTCTTTCTGTTTAGTTGCAACCGCTCGAGCAGACCTTTCATCGCGATGGAAGTCCATATTCTGTAAAAGGCCGCTTAACTTTTATAGATCTATCCAACCTAATCTCCCGACCAGAACCATTCCCGCACTTACGCCTCCTAAAAACTCTCAGCTCGACTTTTCTTTTCAATCCTGGTCAGACTTCGTTCCAACCACAATTGCCTTAGCCATTTTTACTATCAATCTTACTCCATCTGTATACTGTCCTGTGCATGCGGGAAATATAGCCGACGCTAATCGCGAGATTTTTGCTTGCGATTTGTATACCAGAGGTATTTATTAATAAAATTTTACATTTAAATATTTACCCCCTCCTTCTCGGTTGCCTACTTATTGGCCCTGAATAACAACGATATCCTCTCAGCTCGTGCCACCTATGCGTATATATTTAAAATTAATATCTAAGGTGTTTTTTTAAATTTTATTTTTTTTTTACCTTTTTCCTTTATTCTTTCGTTATCTTATATTTATATGAAAATAGTGTTGAACTTTTTTGGTTTTCATACCCACGTCCAATTATTGTAATGCAATAAAAAAAAATTGAATAAAAGATAATGAATGTTAACTGGTACAAACTGGAAGCTAAACTACGGAAATACTCTTTCTCGCTTGACGTACGCGTAAACAAAGTTTTATCCGAGGAAGAATTAAATAAATGTAAAATAAATATTGATAAAAAGTAAATGAAGGTAATAATGATCAGTAAAAATGCGCTAAATCAAAAAAGATAAACGTGAAAATAGGTAACATTCAATTAGAACAAGTCGCAGAAACACGTTACCTAAGGTAAGATAATGGAAGTGTAACAGATATTAAAATACGAATAGGACACGCCTAATGCGTAACGATAAATCGAATAAGAACATTGACATTTGAAAAAAAAATTCAAAAAACATTCCTTTTTAGTGTGTGCTTAGTTACAGTTGTGAAAATTGGCGCCTAACAGCGCGGAATAACGAAAACGCATTGAAACGAAATGAAAACAAACGAAGAAATCCTCGAAGGAATATACGAGAAAAAATTTTTAATAAATCGTATAGAAAAGCGGAAAATAAAACTGTTAGGACACATGATAAGATGTAATAACTATAACAAAAACTATAATAGAAGATAAATTTACAGGCAAAAGGCCAAGAGGAAATGTAGGTGTAAATATCTAGAACTTCGGACACTGGCTACCAACATGTCACAATGGCAAATGTATTTAGCGAATAAAAAAAAAAATAAAAGTTTACGTAAAAAAATTAACGACCGATTAATTAATTAAATATTTAAAAATAAAATCATTTAAAGACGAATTTGTTTGGTTCGCAATTACCACGCAATAAACCGATTAGTTTGTCGCAGTACTGATAATATCTGTCGGTAAACTGTGGGATGGGATACGTCTTCCAAAAGACGAACGTAATCAGATGCGTCGCCAGCTTGTAAACTTGCAGTAAAACCCATATGCGTATTATACCGTGGGAATAAACGAAAAAATTATTAGCGAAATTAGAAATTAGAGAATTAAGTAATAAAAATAATACAACATTTTTGACGATGTGAAATAATTTTAAACTTGTAAATGTATCTTATAGTTCGTAGTATTTAAAGTCTACTATTTTAGATTACTGTAACACGTTAATGGGTATCTCAATTTTGAAGTGGATAATGTTATTACCAGTGTAATGCATTAGTATATATTTTTAAATATATTTCGTTATTATTAATGATTTATTTTATTATCGCTATTAATTAAGTCATCTTATCCGTATATTTAACAATTAGCGATTTCTGCTTTATTACGTTTTTAACGTAATAATATTTGTAGTATCAAGATGAAAGTAAATACGTTCGTTCTTGAAAAGGAAAAAAACCATCCGGAACAAAACGTTACAAAAAGAAAATTAAGTTTTAGAAGATCATCGTTCACTGAAAACGTCATTTAACTTTCTTTTTATCGGAACTTGGTCCGGATGCGATTTTCTGTTGGGTTTTACTTCCCTAGGCGAAAGAACCCGATTTTCAGGCGCCGTATACTCGCTCTAGACTGATATTCACCAGTTCGACTGAAGCATATATGCCATGAGCGACATGCTGATAGTTTGCAGTGGTTAATGCAGTAAGAAGCTTAACCGTCTTTATTAGCAGGAAGTGAACCTCCCTCAGTTGTTCTATCATCGGTATGTTGTCGGTTCCGATTTAGCTTACCTAATCAGCGCCAAGTCCGCTAAATATGAAATTTCCACCCATGTGGACGTGCGGAACTCGCGTGATTGTTGTTTCGTTTCTCCGCCGGTGTTACTGGCGGCATATGGCGGTCGAGTGGCTACTTACTAAAGAAGGTGACTCTAGTTACAACAAACCTGTGCCCGATAATTTGCCTATATATTCGTGCTCCAAATTTTCTGGAAAATTCTATATAGAATTTCGATGATTGCGTCACCTAGGTGTTTTAACATTTCTGCGACGATTTTATCCTTTCCTCCAGCCATGAATGGTTTTATGTTTTGTCGGGCGGTGTACACTTCATCCTTAAGTATTGCGGTTTCTATTTCAGTTGCTACAGTATACACTTTGATGCTTATCAAGTTCTTTCATAGGCTTTTCGCAGTATTCCCGTTATCTAGATCTTATTTCATTTTCTCCGCATAATGTTTTCCCATTTTCGCTTTTATTGGGTAAATATTGTGAAGTGTCCTGTTATTAGTCTAATCTTGTAAAACATGTTTTTTACTTAATTTAGTATCTTTGTTTCGTTTCTTCGCAGTTTATTCCCTTTATTTTTAATGTTCTTCCGTGATCCATATTTTTCTTCTACAGAACATCATGTTCGGTTTCCTAGAAGTTTTACTTGCCTTTTCGAGTGCACATTTTGCGCGTTCCCAAGTAGTATTGTTGTCTTCCTGTAGATCCGTTGATTACCGTATGGTTTATAGTTTACGTATCGCCAAATTTTTATAATTAGTATAATTTCTCAGATACTATTTGTTTTGTATTTTACCTTTCCGTGGTTTAATTTTTAATTCTGAAACTAACAGCTGGTGATGGCTACCACAATTTTTTCCAGAACACTTCTTTGTATTTTTCATTGATGATCTACATCTTGTATTGATGAAAATATAATCAATTTGATTCCGCTATCGTTCACCTGGTGAGCGCCATATATATAATCGTCTGGGATGATGTTTAAAACCGGCGTTTACAGCTTACTAACCCAAACATTTCTAAGTAGTTCGCGTCTGTCGTTCCTTATCCTAAGACCATAGGTTTTTTTCATAGTCCTACGTCACGGATTATCTCTCCAACATTCGCATTAAAATCTTCGAGTACTACTGTTATTTCCCCTGACGGTATTTTATTCATTGTTTCCTCAAGTGCTGCATACCAATTATTTACAGTTTCTTGGTCTGTTTCATTGGTCGGAGCAGAGGCTTGTATGATATTTAGATTCACTGGGCTTGCTCTCATTTTTATAGTTATTATCCGATCATTGACCGCTTCATGTGCAATTATATATATATATATATATATATATATATATATATATATATATATATATATATATATATATATATATATATATATACGTTAGCACATTTTAATTCCACTAGCATATTTTTCGCGAGATGCCTGGTTTCCCGCATGTGCGTGGCTGGTCACTGATTTAACACTTTCACGCCCGGAACCCGAATGGCGCTGATCGCTCGGCAGATCGCATGGTATAATATCATAGTATAATTTCATATCTATTATTGTTCTTGGAAGATTACACCGGTGTTTTTCCATTACCTTCCAGTGGATTTTCTGACAGGGTTTACCCATTTTTAGCCTTTAGATGAATATTCTATTCACAAAGCAGTTGTGTGTTACTGAGGAGTTAGGCCGAGGAAGAGGCAGTCATACGATTTATGCAGACTTTTAGTAGCCAGTTACTCCAGCTACCCATCTACATCCCTGTCACTACTGATATCGCCTGTTCCACTATCAACCACCTGTGTACACTCCTCATTATGGTTAAAGCTCCGACCCGGAGAATACGAAAGTACCCCTTACGGGGAATAAAACAATAAATACCCAGCAAAGCTCGATGATCAGATACTTTGACAGTAATAATAATAATAATAAATTGTAACAATTGAAAATGCTGGTACGATTAAACCACAAATTCTGTTCACTAACGAAGAATTAAAAATTACCTGTGTATGAAATATATTTTTTTTGTTTGTCGAAATCGGTGTTGCGTGCTTATTATGTTATTCCCTGTTATCTATTCCAACATCGTAATTGCGCATTTAAAAGGTATGACGAAATTTTTATTTCATTTATTTATATACATTATATGTACGCAGTGCTATTGATGTTTAGTTTTTAGCGGCCGCATAATAGTCGTCCAAAAATTAAATAGAAAAGTCGTTCTCGTCAGCTGATATTCGGTAAAATCGTTTCTCTTTTGTATTCTTTTTGAAAAGAGTTTATTATATATCGTGCACGCTTATCAGAGATGGCTATTTTACGACATATTGCAAATATGATTTCACACACACACACACACATACATATATATAATAATGTCCAATATTTATTCGTGTCAAGGTAATCGGAAAATAAAAGGATTAACGGTTTGTTAGCCAGTCAACCGAATGGAAAATCTTCAATGACTAGAGGTTGTAAGATGGGTATCACATTGTCCGCTATAATAGACCGAATGATATTGTTCGGCGAAATTCTTTTCACGTGAAGATTCTATATAACACCGTCATCGGGTATCCTAATTAAATGACGGTGATATCGACCATCATCTTATCTCTAATAGATTCTCTTTTCAAAGGCTTCTGTTATAATCGATTAGTCTTTTCATCAGATGCTTATGATGATGGTCATAAAAATAATGGTGGCCAGTCTGGTAGTGGTTAATTTGTATTCCATTAAGCTAAGCGCCAAGATAGATGTTCATCAACACGAGGTTGAAGTTTGTTTTATTTCAAGCACGGCGACTTCTTACAAACGATTTCGGCCTGGGAAATTAATAATATCGAACAGACTTCTGTCTTTATCTATCGCGTTATTAGTATTTTTAAATAGAAATCGCTCTCTTGATTACCTCGAGGTTGATGTCGGCTTCCTTTCATTTTTTTTTTAAATTACTTATTAATATTATTATTATTGTTATAATTATAATTAATAATCATCGCGAGAACTGCCTAACGGTCGTACGGAGAATTTCGATAATGCAATCTACATCATCGTTATAGAAGTAACGTTTTCAAAGGAGATTACTGTTCGTGGGAAAGGCAATCGTCTCGATAGGTTATTGTTACTTGTACTTTTCATTCGCAAAAAATTGTTGTCGCTCATAGCTCGGCTAACTAAATCGATATTAATTATTTTTAACAAAATGCACCGTAAATCATTTTCCTTGTATTTTGTCGTCGTCTACACTTCAGTCGTTCATATTTTACTCGAAATCACATATTATTATTTTTTGTCTCCATTCCTGCATATGCAAGTTGGGGAAATTTATTAATTTGGTTCAAAAGGTGCAATGACCTATGTAATTGTAGTCATATATATATATATATATATATATATATATATATATATAAAAGAAATAATTATCATCAAGTTGCATCGCCATCAAAGAAGGTTGGGCATCAATTGGCTTTTTTTTATTTTTCTAGTCTAGCGTTAGATGTTACAGATTACGATCTTTTCCTCGTACTGCCAACAACATAAACAGTTCCCCTTTCGGGAACTTGTGACCCATATATTTCAATTTTCTTTTCGTAATATCTTCTACTATTATTGTTACATCGCTTTCACACCTTCTTATTGATGATGAGATCTGTCTGTGATATCCTTAACAATCGTCGATAAGTCTACATGTTTAATGCGTTCAACATGTTCTTCGGTACACTTTCCAGATTTATGACAGCTTGTTTTGCCATTGAAATTCTTATATATATATCATCTTCATCATCATATTTCGTTAGCTCGGTCCGAGCATCGTGAAATTATGAGTTCCAATTCCTTTCAACCTTGTCCGCCATATGTCCCTATTTTCCGCGAGTCTAATAACTTGCTGGAGCGATGAGGCCGCAGTTAATTGTTTTATTCTATCTGTGTACCTGGTTTCTGTCCTTCCGCGTATCCTTTTGCCTTCTACCATCCCTTCAAGAATTAATTTTTCCATTCCGTTCCGACGTATCACGTGTCCGAATACCTCATTATGCGCTGTATGATCCGATCTTATATCGTTCAAAACAGAGAGGTTGGTTCGTTTTTTTGTCCACGAGATTCGCAACATTCGTCGCCAGCAGAACATCTCAAAAGCATCAATGCGCCGAATATCAGCTGCTTTTAGTGTCCAGCATTCCGCAGCATATAGAAAAACAGAGAAGACTAGAGTATTCATTAAGCGAATTTTCGTACTCATTGAGATGTCGTGACTTTTCCATATCTTTTGTAGTGGTCCCAGTGCCAATTTAGCTGTTGGATATTCGATTTTTAATTTCATCGATAGATGCACCGTATATATATATACACATTTATTTATTTATTTACAATATAAAAACAAAAAGGGAGGGAAAAATGAATATATAGGATATTTGCGTGTAATGTGTATTTGAGGTGGTGTAAAAGATGACATCAGCGTAACCAAGGATCTGCCTAGGAATTGTTCCAATATAATATACATATACCTGTAAAAATATTATTACTATTGCTACTATTTACTATTATTTACAACTAAATAAATATGAAAAATGTTTAATATTAGTAATTATGCTATAGTGACCTCACAATGAAAAATGAGTGTTTTATTTATATATATATGTATAATATATATATCAAAACAGACTATTAGTTTCACTGGTTACAACATCATCAGGGCTGTTTTGATGATACTATAATCATTGAATCTAGTAGATTATATATATATATATATATATATATATATATATATATATATATATATATATATATATGTATGTATGTATGTGTATGTATTTTTATTTTATTTAATTTTTAAATTTGAAAGTTCGTATCACCAAAGAACATTACAGAAATACTTTCTGAATTTCTAATATATTTCGCGTAAGTAATGTGTAAATTTTGTCCACTTACATGCAGTGACTGGGTGACTGAGCTTTTACTCGGGATTTTTTTAATAGCGAGTAGTCAGAATGGAGGTGTGTAGGTCTGATGATGATGATATCGTATGTCTTCGGGTAGCTTAGATGTCCACATCCAGGTTTCGTAGCCATATTGTCGCCGCGTCTGATACTACTCGAATATACTTCCAACCGCCCTTAATGATTCTACGTGGGCATACGTTGAGGATGTGATCCATTGTCTGATCTCCTAATTGACAGTCGCAGGATGGATCATCTTTAAAACCTCACTTTGCGAGCATATTGTTCTGACACGATTTAAACGCACCCAGCATTTCTGCTCTAGTTCAAAACCTGATGGCTTGCAATTCGGTATGTCTATCGTACCGTATCGGTCTGGCCTCTTATTGTTCCATTCTTCTTTCGAGGATGCAACTGCGTCAAAACCATCTGCTCTGAGCTTTGTGGCTAATCTGTGAGTAGCCTTTCTCGATTTTAATCTTTCCGGTCCTTTCAGATCTTGGTGTATTGGTAAATTAGTTTAATTTTTTTATTTTAACCATTCTTTAATCGTTGCAATTTTCCTTCTAATATGAGCTGGCATAATGTACGCTAGTACAGGTTCCCATTTAAACGGAGTAGATTTGTTTGCCCCCAAAAATTATACGAAGAACTGCATTTAGTTAAACTTCCTTGCGTGAGTACCATACTGTGCAGCATATTCGTCCACTGAGTATATCAGCGCGAGGGTTGAAGTTGCACCCCATGTTGTTCGTAATAGTTTAAAGGTGTTTATGATAGGTTAGTTGCCGATCTAAAGTTACTCCCGGATACTTCAGGTAATCTTCGTACTTTAGCTTATGCTCATCGATTGTGATGTAGAGTTTCATCCTTGATAACTGATTATTGCGATGAGAGCATGATCCATTTGTTTTGTCTCTAATGTTAAACGCCATTCGTTAAAATAGTCTGTTAATGATAATAGATCGTGCTGTAAAATGTCCTCTGTTGTTTGAGGCTTTGTATTTTGTGTAGCCAGGGCTATAACATCCGCATATATAGATTTACGAGGTTTCATTTGCGGTAAGTCAGCAATATATAAATTAAATCAGAACGGAGCAAGCACCGATCCTTGTGGTAAACCATTGTTTAAAATTCGTGTTCTACTGAGCTTTCCATTTAGATACATACTTATTTTGAGATTACTGATCATGCTATTTAGTAGCGAGTGTATTAACTTACAAGGAATTGCTTCAAATACTTTAGTGAGTAAAGCACATCGCCATACAGCATTTGAGGCCGAGGTGAATAAAAACGGTCGATGTTTTTAATCTTTCTTCAAAACCATGCTCGATCGACCGACGTAGCTTCTAAAGTATTGAAACCGGGCTGCTCAATATTTGTTTATTTACAGTGTCATCTATACGGTTGTACACTAATCTTTCTAGTAGTTTACATGTTATACTGAGCAATGAAATGGGTATATAATTTTCAACGTTGTTTGGGTCTTTCCCTGGTTTTAGTATAGCTGTTACTTTTGAATATTTTGAACAATTTTGTTAATCGACTGATTTCTAAAATTTGTTTAAATACATTTAATATTCATTTCCTATATATGTCATACGAAATCCTCTAGGAATATATTTCGTCGCAGTTTTTACAAGTAAATTAGCAAACCATTCGTAGTTTTCTGTAATTGGTTTAATCCAGCAAACACTGTTCTCGATAGTTTTTGAGAAGTTAATTCAGTCTATTTCCTTAAAATTCCAGCGAGGTACATGGAAGTCTCTATCTCTATTATTGCAGGTCTATGTTGATGTTTTCGGAACTTTTTTAGAGATTGTGCGTGAAATTTCTAATCCCGTTTTGATTTACGATAGTAAAACATAAGTCAGAGTTTGTATCAAGTTTCCATCTGACTGAGCGTCATAAATTATCCTTCGGTTTTCCAGACCTTTGTTTGATTATATCCCCACATTGTGTGTTGGCTATTAAAGTCACCTGTGATTATAGCTGGTTTGTCTAGAATATCTCATTTGTTGTGGCCACTTGATATACCCAATATAGATGTTAATTATAGACAGACAGGTTCTTAACATTAATAAAAATATTATTTTCATCAGTTGCTCTAAATAAATCTCCATTCCAGCCCATTTTTTATGTAAATAGTAATTTCATATTGTTGACGGCAAATTGATATAGTAAATCCCGGTATTTTGCCCACTTTCGCTAGCAGCCCCCCATCTTCTAGTGTATAGGTCTAATGTTCGACGAAAGGAAAGTGTCAGAAATACGTTTACCGATGGAAAATTTAAAAATTTCGTTAATGAATATAGGAAGAAAAAGTATGATTCGGCTGGACATGTTGTGAGATTAACGGATAATAGACGAACATATACGATGAAAAGTTGGTTTTACGATACAAGTAAAAGAAGAATAAAAGGTAGGTAATTTCTAAAATGGTAAGACGGGATAACTATTATTATTATTATTATTAAATTAAATTAACGTGCCATGTACAGCAGCCAAGGCTAGAGGCACGATAGGAAAAGAGGATTAGATTGAGGAATAGAGACGGGATTGATGGAGGAAGATAATTAGGTTCGACAATGAAACATGATCATCTTTGAAGAGGAGATGGAGCGAAGGAGGAAGATTAAGAGACGTTCGAAGCGAGGAGTATGAGGGACAATCGACTAGAATATGGGAAACGAAGAGGACAACGTTACAACCGGGACACACAGGAGCCAAAGTTCTGTTAATGAGATATGAATGAGTAAGATGCGTATGTCCCAAGCGTAATCTGGTGATAACCACATCATCTCTACGGTTTGAAAGCGAAGTTATCCAAGGATCAACCGAATATTTGATTTGCCACAACTTGTTGGTTTGTGGCGTTAGCTGCCACTCCTTCTGCCATAATGAAAAAAACCCATTTATGACGAACTTCTTAAGGTCACTGGAATCCACAGGAACGTCACCTTCTGACTCAGCCCTGCCAGTACCATTTCCGTCACTTTCTTGGCTATTGGGTGTTGATCATGTTTGAAAACGTCGCAGAGAGCGCGGAGTGCTGGAAGAGAGTCAGAACATATAGTCGATGGTTTATCAACTTCGGAGCGCGTTAAAGATTCCATGGCAAGATACATCGCGTATAATTCAGCTGAAATGACGGAGAATGTCTGCGGCAGCGAATATTGAATGATGATTGCTCCATCTCTGACAACTGAGCAGCCGGCAAAGCCATTAAATAGAGATGCGTCAGTGTAAAACATAGTAGATTTGCATGAACGTGACGCAATTTCTTTCTTGATTTCATGGATGGGCAGGTTTTCTCTCCAAAGTTTGTGGATTTCGAGATCCAGCCGAACCAGATTGTCTTTCCAAGGAGGTAACACGGAGGTATTATGAACGATTAATTTCGGGTTTTGGTAGGTTATTGCCTTTAAGATGTTGTCCAAGAGAGTCGGGTCTGATTGTTTTATTTTTAAAGAAGCTGGATTAGGAGATAAGGACAGTGCAGGAATCGAGAAGCCGGAAGCTTTAGACTGCACTACAAAATTGGCTAGGAGAAACCAACGACGATAATCAGGTGGCCATTCTGCTGACTCGGATTGTAGGCTGTTGATCGGTGTGGTGCGAAATGCTCCAGTCGCCAAACGTAATGCAGAATTATGAATAACATTGATGGTTTTGAGGGTAGATGAGCAAGCTGAGGAATATATTGCGGCTCCATAATCTGTTCTTGATCGGATCAAACAACGATAAATTCGTAATAAGGAGATTCGGTCGGCACCATAGACAATATGTGATAATTTCTTCAGAATATTCATTTTTTTGTAGCAGGTTTTTTTGACGTAGTTTACATGGGGTTTCCACGTTAATTTAGAGTCTATAACCAATCCAAGATAGCGGACTGTCGATTTATTGGGAAGCGTCTTATCCTGAAGAGAGATACACATTTCACGCTTGCATTTACGAACACGACAAAAGTGCATTACGACGAATTTGCTACTTGAAAAGGATAAGCTGTTGTTTGAACACCAGGTAGTTAATCGATTTGTGCATTCTTGAAGGACGCATTCGCCAGCGGATCTGGTTCTACAGCTTACAATTTATATATATGATAAATAATACGAGAGAATTGCCCAAGACCCGCAAGAGATAGTCGACATTTAGGAAAGCCTTTGTTCAGAATATGGGCTTTTAGTTTTAGTTATTTTAAATTTTATTATATACTGCACACTTAACACGTTTACTGCCTGCTGGAATAACGGGAATTTCGTCACACGCCACACAACATAATCTGTACATAAATACTGACGCGAATATGCGTCATTGGCACCTGGCAATAGTTTTTTTTTATCTCTTAATTTCCATACCTTTTTTTACAGTCTAAATTTATTTCCGAATAACAGTATACACAAACATCGATGAATACTCATCAACCACACACACACACGCACACACACGCACACACACACGCACACACACACGCGCGCACACACACAAATGCAAAAAAGAAGAGATGAAAAAGAATATAATGTTAACATATTTAAAATTAATGATTTATGTATTATTACACCACATTCCAATGGTACAAAAAATTAAATCCGAATGCACAAACTCATATAATGAAATATAAAATATATGGCAATAATAAAAATATAAAGTACTTATAAAATAAAGTTTACTTATCTTTATGATAAAGTGGAAAACACTCTAAACACAATGGAGGTTTTTCAGGGCACAATGCACAGTGATAAGTTGTATCTTTACGTCTTCCATTTGCATAACAAAGTTTACATCGTTTCCGCAATGACACATTTCTTCCTTCCATTTTCATGAACTGAGGCGAATGCAATGATATGTGTAATTCACGTGTATCAGGAACATCCACATCTCTTACATTACATTTGTGCGACAACAAATAATCAATAACTTTCAGCCTATAATCGTATAATGACAGTTTGTCTATTGCATGTTTTTTATATAAAAAGTAGGAATTTGTCAACATCAATTGAAATATGTGAATTCCCAATTTCTGGTTCCATCTTAGTGTTTTTCTTTCGCAGGGATAGTATGACAACATTTGATCAACCATGTCGATTCCGCCCATATACTTATTATACTCAATAATCGATTTTGGTTTAACAACCTCCTGACCTCTTCTATTAATTACAGTTGTAAGCTCTCCTTTATGCTCAGTTGTTATCATTAAAACTTCTCTTTTGTCCTTCCATTTTTGTATACAAATATTATTAGAATATTTTGCAACCAGTTCACCCTTTTTTAGTTTTTTATCCAGAAGATCCTTTGGTAAATCTTTTCTATTTTTTCTAATAGTGCCTGTTATGTATGTTCCTTTATCTAACAAATCTTTTGCTAACTGTACGCTGTTGTAAAAACTGTCCATGTATACAGAATGCCCATTATTCAATTTATTTTCTAATAACTTATAGACCACATTTGAAGTGTGACCTATTCCTCCGATATCCGTGTCATTACTTCCAGTATAAACCAAAATTTTTTGAACCATTCCGCTCGATTCACAAAGTAGATATAATTTTACGCCATACTTGTGACGTTTGTTTTTTATATATTGCCGAAAAATTAATCTCCCTCTCCATAAAACCATGGATTCGTCTATACAGAGGTTTTTCCCAGGATAATAGATTTCTGCCATACGATCATTGAAATAATCCAAAAGTGGACGGAGTTTATATAGACGGTCCACTGGGATAGGTTCATCATCGAGTGGATTATCTGCAAAGTGTAAACATCTAAGAATATTCTGAAATCTATTTCGTGACATGTACTGTCGAAACACTGGAAGATTGAATAAATAATGGGTCTTCCAATAATCTTCTATTCTCGATAATCTTATAGTGCCGGAATGAAAGAGTAACCCAAGGAAAATTTTTAATTCGTCAACAGTAACATCTGTCCAATAAGTTATTCGAGACTGTTCTTTAACACCATTTAAAAAAATTTCTTCAGCATATTTATTGATCTTTGCAACCAATAAATTATAAAACTGGTCTGTTGCGAGCAGGTTAAAATATTCGATAGGGTTGTTCATGTTTTTTATATCCATAAAAATTTCAGTCCCAGTAAAAGCTATCTGTTTCAAATTAGCAGTAGATTGTTCCCATTTATACATCGTTGAAGTAGCACCAAACATAACTGGTTTGTCCAGCGGTAGCTCATTTGTACCAGAATCCGAGCTATCATCACAGTCTGTAATTTCATCAGAATCGGATAATTCGCCCGAAAACATAAGATCTAGCGCTTCCTCTGGGGTATACTTTTTCTCGGGAATATGTCTGTAAATATTTATTCGTTATCATATAGAAGACAATATTTTGATTTAATCATTACAATCATCTACATTATAAATTAGGGTTTCTATGAAGTTATAGATAATACATTACATCCAGTTTACAAAAGGTAGAAAAAAAAATTACTGAGGAAATGTATACATTTTTGAATGAATTTGGTAGTTTGAATCTAAACATTGTAGCTACTAAAACCAAAATTGAATTTTGAATTCTGAAACCTTTACAGACTCACTTCAATAACAAATTAAAATTTGATCACTTTTTCATAATCTTAAATACACATATAATACAGGAATACAGTTTCACAGCTACATAAAAATTGGTTCTGCTAAGAATGAAATGAAATTAAATATTAAAATTTAAAAGTTCTCTATAATCAACTATCAATCGAGTCAAACTTTTGGGATATCAAAGAATAATATTACAAATTAATTACACTAAAATGAAATAAGCAAAATGTGTCAAAAATTAGCATGATTAAAGTGAAGTTTAAAACAAGTCTAACTCCCCCCCCCTCAGCACAAAAATTTTAAACCAAGAAACATACCCTAATTTTCATTATTTGTAAACCCCAAAATAAATTTCAATTACATTACAAAACATTAATAATAAACAAATTTACTTAAAAACGTACCTTTTACATTGCTTATGATTGGGAGAATTTGAACGTTTTGATGTACTTTGGAAATCCATTTTATATATAAAAATTAAAAACCAAATATAAACTATATTAACAGAAGTTGTTGTCAACACGCTCCATACAGTAGAACACAATAGTTCTCACTGCCGTTGAAATGGTATGGCATTGAATATAAAACAAGGTATGACGCGCGAATGCGTCATCGGCGTGGCGATAGAGATTCCAATGACGCAATTGTGCGTCATTGGCAGTGAACGTGTTTAAAGGTCTTTATTATTATTATTATTATTATTATTATTATCTTTGTTTAAAACGTTAATTATATATATACATATCTTTTTTTAAATACATATTTCCGATATTTGTATAGAGTTAATTTAAAATTCGCCTGTTAATTTATTTTTTGAATTTTTTTATTTTTTTTTTTTTAAATTGCAACAGATTGTATTTCAGATTTTCCAATAAATAGTCGAATCGTTTATAGTTTAATTTTGTGTCTTGCTTCAAATTTAACAATGTCTCTTTAAACTGTACATATTCATTAGGAAAAATTCGCAGTTGTATAATTCGTTAATTAATTTCCTAACGATATTTATCGATTATTTAGCCACGTAACGAATTTTTTAAGCGCCGCAATAGCATTAATTTTGGTTACCATCCATCGTTCTCTAGCTAGCAACATTACCGGAGGCGTAATTTTATAATAAACCTATACGTGTTTTCACAGTTCTAACTAGTATTTCCCCGATGATATCGATGATGAGAAACGAATTATTATCGAGAAATTTATATATTATATTATAACTGGGATAATCGTGATTTCACGCTGAGTAGAGAGATGTAGTAGACGAATATAATATTAGAAAACGAATGTGGAATGGTATTAGTACGTTCACGATGGTAGTCTTATAGCGGCGCAGTTGCAGAAGGGGGCATTAATTGGCGAATTGTTAGCATGTAATAACGTACGAATGATAAAGATTTCATTTTCTGATTTGTGTTTTATTTTAATAGCTTCTGGGCGTTTTCAAACATATATGAAGAATCGTTCTCACTTCTATATACGACCCTTATTACTCTAATACACATCTATGTAAATATATATATATATATATATATATATATATATATATATATATATATATATATATATATATATATAGTATGTATTTATGTATATTCTGAAATAACGCCCACTTATTGATTACGAAGTTTGCTGTGGTTCAAACATAGTTCATCTATGAAAATATGTGGATCGTTATTAAAATATACCTCGTTACGATCTGGAAGGTTTTAAACAGTTACATAGCAAAGGATAACCAGTTACAGCTTTAATCACTATTTTCGTCGCTAGTGGTTATTTCACGTTGTTAATGTTGATGATTATCGTTATTATCATATTTTTCCTAGTCGGCCTGTTATCGTTATGACAGTAATATACTCTGTTGCTGTTGGGTAATAAACATCAAAAACTTCCGCTACTTTTCGCTGAAGAAGATCTATTTCTTTTTTGATATTTACGGACATCTAGTAGCTCCTCCCCATGCCCTTGGTTAGAGTATGATCATTTATATATATATATATATATATTTATTTGCGTTGTAATATGTTATCATACCACACGTTAGATACGCGTTCAATAAATTTGTACGCCTACATTGCATACTATAAACATAAAAATTTTACTTTCATCGCTGGCTATTAACACTTCCGAATTTCTATCTCAAAATTGAAGATGTTAATACTTTGTCTGAAACAAGCTGTATGTAAGAACTGTTTCGAAACGTAAAACTTAAATATAATTATTTAGACTATAATAAGCACGTATACGAGGCAATAATTACGGAAAGAAGACTTATTTACGTTGGTGGTGCAAGGCAAGCCGATTGGAAAGCTAACCAGAGGGAGGAAGAGGTTGCAATATATTACGACGAATTTAGGAATCAACAAAGCATACGACATAATTAACGCAACGAGCTGAAGAAGATTGTAAATGACAGACTGTAACCATTATAGATGTGCAACCTGCTTCGTAGGAGATGCCACTTTAACAAGAAGAAGAATGTGAACCCGTTGCTGGAACTAATTCTAGGAGACATGAAGGCGGCTTCTTTCGCAGCTAGTATCCCCTATGTACAGAAATCCAAAGTACATGGGTCTGTAAACTTTGCTTGCTGATTGTAGAATTAATTTTCACAGCCAATGAATGCATGCATCTGGAATGTTCTTTCAGCTGTTTGATCAGCGAATCTGTGATAATAATTGTCATATTTCTCCATTCTATTTTTTGACCTAGATAAACCATTTGGTCCATTCAATTTTTTGACTGTCTATTTCAATTTCATTATCTTCTGGTTTATGTTCATAACGGTTTTTGTTTTATCTATATTCATACGTAAGCTTCTTTTCCCTTCTGCATTTAGCTCGCCATCGTTTCTTTCAGCTCAACTAGGTTTTTCCCTATCCGTATGCATCATTCGCATTACGTAGATTATTCAGAAATTTACCAGTCATTTTAAACCTCCTATTTCCCATTCTAATTTCTTGAATACTTATTCCGGAGTACTTAATAATAATATAGTCACCTTCTTTTACACCTCCTTTTGTGATATGGTTTTGTGTATACGATACTTGCGCGATAATTCTTCTAGTCTTAAATGTACAATATTAATAGGACGCCTAAATCAACCGTGACACCAATATCGTTGCTTTGTTCGTAGCGTGGTAATTTATCTGTTTATCTTTCTATTTACATTAGTTAATCTTTTAATATTTGATTATTTTATTACTTAATTGCCTTTTACTTTTTCTTTGAGAGTCCTTATTTTTATTTTATTTTCATTTTAAGATTTTTTTTTTATGGATATAAGTTAAATTCCATTTCATTTCCTTTTTGCCTCGTATTTCATGTTATTTTTATTAAGTATGAATAATAGCTTTTTAATTATAAGTTTATTTGTTTAAATCTTTCTATTAGAAGGTTTTATTTTAACTTTTATTTTATTATTTATTTTATTTTTCTGGTAGAAGTTAATTTTTGTACAAACTCATTATTCTTTATTTGATGGAAGAAGGGACTATGTATTCTCATCCCTTCTTTCATCGCTTTAAGTTAATTATAAGTGTGGAGGTCTTTGCTTTGTGCAATTGCCTTCATTATTATTATTATTTTTTTTTCTTAATAGAGGGAGGGGGTTTTTAGTGGGTAAAAATCCCACACACTGGTTTTGGTTTCCCAGCAGTGCGTATAATGCACTGCGTGATTAAAAACAAAAATTTATGTGATATCAGTGTCTTTTGAAGATTTTCCCCCTCCCGCTTCAAAAAAAAAAAAAAAAAAAAAAAAAAAAATGGTGTATCAGTTCTTTGACTGGTTTGACCCTATGGTGCGAGCTGTTTTTTCGGTCTGCTGTCAGATTCAGTTCAACGTAGCCCTTGGTTTTCGCGTCTTTCTTGATTGTGTCCATCAGGATTTGGTCCTACTTTCAACCTGTACATGGGTACTTGTATACATATTGAGATCCAGCTGATGACTAAAGCAAGTTCTCTGTTTTTTAATTTTAGTCTCCACCAAATACCATCCGTGGGTTTGTTTTTGCCCCTTGTTGAGGCTAACGATTTTTTTCTTCGGATTAAATAGATAAATCGATAGATATATGTACAACAGGAAAAGAACTTCAAGAAAACGAATTTTAATTAAATAATGTTCCTGTCGAATTAATTAAAAATAATACAAAAAAAACTCTGCAAGGTTAACTTTTCAAACAAACTTCTGAAGTATACTACCGAGGGAAATAGCCGGAGTAGCACTATACAACGGTGACAGTACCAATCCCATAGAAACCGCCCGCGAATTAATGTACGGACTTCGAAACCATAAAATTTCATAAGCATTAAAATTAACATTGAGGATAATTTAAGAACGATCGGAATGTTATATAGAAACATCTAAATAAATCTCAATTCAGGCTCTGTGAACGCAAAGCTACAGTATGCAATAAGTATCTTGCGGAATATTGGAAAAAGAATGATGAGTGTAAACTGCAATGTTTATATTCGCTTTATAGACTATTGTAAATCGTTCGATAAAGGACGTTGTTGGAAATGTCCCCAAAGTCTATCGAGGAGTATATATAATCTGTACGAACAAAAAAAATCTGTCATAAAAATTAATGATGACTTATCAGAACTTGCAATATAAAGACAGAAGTTAGACAAGGATGTTTGTTGTCGCCGTATCCTTTAATGTTTATCCGAAGTTAATAGCCAAGGAAATATTTGAAAGTATTGCAGAATAAGGAGAAGAAAAATTAAGAACTACAAAATTCGGAGATGACAGGACGATACGCGAAGGAACTGCGGATATGCTTCGAAAGATAATACGGCGTTTAAATAAAGTAGGTTAAGAAGTAGGTTAGGTTAGGTTAGGTTAGGTTAGGTTAGGTTAGGTTAGGTATGGTGATAAATGTGAAAAAAAAAACAAAAGCAATGATAATTGGAACGAAGTCGCGACGACCAATTTGTATAAAAATTTATGGAGAAATAGTTGAACGAATTCGGAGGTTTAAATACCTAGGTCAGATTATTACGGAGTATCTCTTTTGTATTACTACAGAATTGAACTAGCAAAATCTATGGTTCGAGAAAAACAAGACGTATTAAGACAAAATTCAATATCGTGGAAGCTTTGAAAGTGAATATTGAAGATTTACGTATAGCTCTTTAGGGTGCCGAAACTTGGACATTAAATAAAGTGAATGTGAAAAAGTTACAAGCGTTCGATATGCGGGCTTAGATGAAAATGGAACGAACGTACTATGTAAAGAAAATCCAAAATGAAGTGGTATTATGACAAATTAAAGAGGAGAGGTCGTTATTAAATCGCAGAGGAAAACACGATTAACTGCATTACTCGAAACATGCACAACATCTAAATCGTAGGCAGTAGGGCTTTGAATAAGTAATTTGTAAATCGAAAAATGAACATGGAAAAACAATTATATATATATATAACATTTGTTTAGATAGAAAGAAAACAATGTACAATATAACAGTAGTTATTTGTATGTATTTCGATATTTGACTTCTAATTCTAATTCTTTGCTGGATGTAATCTTTTTTCCAATTCCTGCAGGAAATTCAATCGTCTATCGTCGTTCCTTCTAGTACAGGATCTATCAATACTTCTACGCCCTTCTGTGGAGTTCAAAATTTTACGCGATAGTAGAAGACGTTGATGAAAAACATATGACGTCGACCTGATTCGGATACAATCATAATGTATAGGCGACCGATGAAACTGATTTGTTCTGCCATTAATCGTTTGCGCTCAAAATTGCGGATGCGGTCGTAAAAAATAAGAAATATTACGTTGTTTATCTGTTTTTCTTTTTTTAATAGGCGATAAAATTCGGACGAAATAAAATTTAAACAAATTAAAAATTTATAATTTAGAAATGTATTTTATATATATATATATATATATATATATATATATATACAACAACAACGTATATTTCAACATAATTTACAGTGAGTAGTCACAAACCAAAAATTTAAAATAATAATTATGTAACGCCCAGGATGGCTCGCCGTACATCAGAAATAATACAAAGACCCGTAATAAATAAAATAAGTAATTGTACTTATACTTATAATGACAGCAAAAAACAAAAAGTTAAGATAGTAATAATAAAACAAAAGAAAAAACACGTTAGACATTAAATAAATAAAGAAGCAATATTAATTTCTAAAATAGGCGCCGCGAAACGTTACAACAGGTTATGATTGAGCCTCCTATGTTTATATTTACTATACATAAATTGAAGTTAATCGTAATTACCGATGGTAGAAATTAAACTATTATCGTGGACTGAGCAGTCATCGCAGAAAGATATGGTCCTTAATATAAGACATGTTTCAGTATGCATGTCAACGATTTTGTAGTATCTAGGGACATTTAGCACACATCTGAGACACCTATTTTGAAATACTTGTAACTTGTTAAAGTTTGTATTTGAAATAAAACTCCAAGCTGGACAACAGTACGTCATTATGGGACGTATAAGTGTTTTATACAGAATTAATTTATTATTTACATTAAGAAATGATTTTCTGTTGATTAATGGATATATGGTAGATATACTCCTGCTAGCTTTCAAGGTAGTATGACTGACATGTTCAGAAAAATTTAGCCTGTTATCCAAGACTACCCCGAGGTATCGAACATGTTTTGACCAACTTACAGTGGTAGAGTTGACCTTAACTTCAGCAGGTAACGTGGGACGCCTGCGGGTGAAAAATATAGCCTCCGTTTTATCACAATTAATATCAATTTGCCATTTTTTATAATAACGAAAGACACAATTTATTCCTGACTGTAACTTAGATGTTGCTTTGGTCAAAAATGTTTCTATTCCAACTCCAGGTGTGTGACTGTTGGTTCTGTTAAATGTCCATATAGGGGCAGTTTGTTGGTGGAGGGCTTTTGGTACACAGATAATTGTGTGATACAGCTGTATGACACACACGGAGACGGTTGGTTTAGGATACCATATTCTTTTCTGCTTGTGCCATCTGGAGACCACCAAGGTTCTATGGTTGATTTTATTCTCCTCAAGAAGGTTGTTTGTGAGGTCCAGTTGGTAGTCCATTCCTGTTTACTGTTGTTCATGCGTGTGCTAATGTTGTTTGAGGTGGTGAGTATTCTGATACTGGTGAAAGTACCATTCAAGGTCTACTTTATCACTACCGTGCATCTCAATGGAAAATGGGGGTTAGGGGATGTACATTCTTTTTGGTTTATGCAAATGTTTTATTGTAACTAAACAGATGACTTAAATAGAGGTAGTATGGTATTTTTTGTAGTATATAAATGGAAAGGATCTTGCTGATGCACACAAGCTCTTTGATGGCGATGAGGGATGTACTGCAAGGATGGTTCGAAGTCCAGTATAATGTACTGTATCTAATGCTTTTAATATTGATTTACTGGCTGTTGAGTATACCTGACACTCATAGTTGATTCGTGATAGGATTATAGATTTATAGATATTTAAAAGGATTTGGGTATTTATATTATATTTTGGGTTGGATAAATATTTTAGAATTAGAAGTAGTTTTAAGCATCTACTGTTGACTTCAGTTATATCGTAACACCAGATTAATTTATCGACGAACAATAAACCAAGGAATTTTATTTTTGGCTGTTAAGGTAGAGTTATTTATAATTAAAGAAAAACTGGAGGATGATAGACGCCTCTTACGGAAAATAATGTATGATGATTTGGATGTAGAAAAATATAAACCTTCCGTATCAGACCATTGCTGCAAACGATCTATGGTTTTTTGTAGAATTTTTTGTGCATTAGAAGGAATACTGGATGACAAGTATATATTAAGATCGTCAATGTAAAGCCGAGCACTTACAGGATGCGAGATACAATTTGCGACGTCATCGATATATAACATGAACAAGGTTCCGACTTGAAAAGTTCGGTTGTTTAGAATACTGTATAAGTAGTTGCTTAAATTATCGGATATACGGGCGGAATTTATTTTTATTAACAGTCCATGTCGCCACAAGCGATCGAACTTTTTTTCTAAATCAAAGAATACAGCATATAAGTGTTGTTTATCGTTGTGATGTTAAAATCGGCCTTTATAAAGTGAGCAGATGATCTATAGCCGATCTCGTCATACGCCTACCAGCTTGCAAAGGAAAAAGGATATTGTTATTTTCAAGAAAAAATAAGAGACGCCTACTAACCATCTCCAGTATTTTTTAAAGAACAATCATAATAGATATTGGTCTGTAATTATCTTGGAAGAAGGATTTTTATTGGGTTTTAATATTGGAATAACTATAGCTGAATTCCAGCTTTCAGGTACGATTGATCTCCATATTCGGTTGTATAAATTTAAAAGGAATAGTTTTGCACTTTGTGGAAGGTATTTTAACATATAAGGATGTACTGAATCTGTACCGGGTGCAGGTTGGGTGTATGTAGATTGAGCTGAAAGTTTAGTTCTGAGATGTTAAAGTCAGAGTTGTATGATACATCAGGATCTTGTGGGAGATATATTTGGTCTTTTTCAGCCGCTGATTTTGTATCAAGAAAAGCGGCTGAATATCTCAGGGATGAAGTTGGGCGTGGAAAGTGTTGGGCAAGAGAATTGGCTACATCATTGGACCAAAAATAGTTTTTCCACTTCTCTTCAATGATGTGTGGGTATGGAACTTAATTAAACGTTTTTATGTTTGACCACGTATTAATAAAAATATTTATTTTCAGTATATTATTTTTCGAGCGTAGATTTTGAACTTTGTATAATCAAGTAAAGCATTTTAGGTAATACGATAAAAGTTAAATTAAAAATTTCCCTATCGTAAGCATGAATTTTACTACGAATTTCGCGAAAAAAATGTCGAATTTCTTCGCGTTCTCATTTTCAAACAGTATAAATCGAAGAAATAGAAATTTAAGAACAAAACCATTGACAGGTTAGGGTTAAATAATTGAAAAAATCCTAAAGTTTGGAATGTAGTGATTTAAAAAAAAAAACAACTAAAATAAACAAAAAGGAGTCAAATTTTCTTTATGAAAAATCACAAATAATTTCGGCGGTTAAAACATTATTGAGAGAATATTGATATTATAAAAATATATACAAACGTAAAAAAAAAAAAAGTATTACTTAAATATACAATTTACAAAAATCATCAAAGTGACGAAACAGTCTAATATTTTTTACATTTGTATATATTTTTATAAAAAAAATCTCTGTTCCTTGGGACGCAGGGAAGAAGTGCAACTTAAAGTGGTTTTCCCAAAAAGTCAATAAACTCACGATTTCGTACAAATTTCACAAATAAAAGAAACGTACCGTCCGCTTTGCCCAACTTGATGTAGGTACGACTCAAATGTTTTCGTTCTCATATCTACGTCGCACATACATCCTTTGTGTAGCAAAGATTCGAACGAAATAAGAGAAAGTACGCAAACATTTTTTATGCGCGAGAGAGTGTTGGGTGGGGGATCATACGGATGTAGACACATACTTATGCACGTCTGTAATAATTTTTTGTACGTATTTGTACGCATGTATGTAAACTATATATAGACGTATATGAGTATATCATGCGGGAAGGAGTGGGGGAGCCCGACTACACTGTGAGAATAATGCCTGCCTATGTGTATAAGTATTTTGCTCGCTCGTTTTACGGGTTAACTACCCATGTACAACGCGTCAATAGAAGTTTCACTTCGAAATTTTTATATTCACTTGATAATGACTGAATAGGCGAAAAGCGTTGTGATTTCTAATATATTTTAATTAACTCTTTTTCTTTTTTTAATTAAAATTAAGATTAATAAAATGTTACGTATTTTCGTTGTTTTATTATACAGTGTTGAAACTTGGACATTATAAACATTAGAGAAGAAGTTATAGAGACTTTCGAATTACCGCTATATCGTAGAATAGTTAAAATAAAATGGAAAGACAAAATACGAAACTGCTCTGTATGACAACGATTAAAAATAGATTTAAAAAAAATGCGAAAAATTAAATATCGGTTGACACATAATGCGTCACCCGGAACTATACATAGTATACTTCCACCTTCTTATATATACAAGGCACGATCGCGGAAAAGAGACCGCCAACATAAAAAAAGAATGACGTGGATACAGAATTACTTAACTGCAGTTCGACTATTCTGAAAATGTTAGCCGACGTTCGATAACGTATGCTGATGAAATAATTTTAAGATGTGTCGCTACAAATTGGGGAGCAGCTGGTTATAATTATTTTTTATTTTAAATTATTATTATTTTTTAAATTGCTATAAAATTATTCCGATTTACGTTCGGCCAGTAGTTATTTAAATGAAAACAGCTTTTATCATCGATATATCCGTCGGCAATGGAGAAATTTTCAGTTGCATTGATTACGTCTTAATCAATAGATGAAAAACGAATGCGATAATAATTGCCGGCTGTTTATTAAAAAAAAATTAAATAATAAAAAGAAATTAGCAATCTAAGTCGAACGAAGAGTTCTGGTTAAAGGCAAATTGCAATTTTTACGATTCGTGCCCTTTAGCTGGTATTTTATATCGATCTAATTCTGCCGTATATTAATCAAACCGCTTTTTAACGTTCTATCATTTTCTGATTGGATAATTTACAATTAAACTAGGCTATTTATTGATTATATATATATATACATATATTATTTATATATATACATATATATATATATATATGATGAGTGTGTGTGTGTGTGTGATAAAAAAAAGTAGTACGCGTTATTTATTGTGGTTTATACCCGGAGGAGAGATTACGCGATGAAAAATGTTGACTCATAACGGCGTGGTAGATAATGATGCCCGGTTGTTGTGCAGTGGACGTAATTATTAAAAATCGATCGGATTCACCGAACGAGATTTTATAACATGTATAAAGATGAGAGTCTGATTTTTATGATTTCTATACGTTCCTCGTTTAACGTATACGACTATAATAATGTACGTACGTAAATGTTAATTTGTTCGTTTCAGGTTGAATTACGATAATTAACTAACTCTCATAAAACCATACTATTACGAAAAGCCGGGCATAATTTTTTCAATCACGCGTATTTCAGAAAATTATTTATATATACATGTTTCGATCTTACATATTAACGGGATTTCCCTTACAGACGACGATGCAGCTAAAAAGGTTGCTCTATCGTCTAACGTAGATAGACCAACTGAAGAAGTTTGTACAGTTATTAGCTCTTCTTCGTGTCAGGAAAAGGATCTTTACGCGTTACACGGTGTTTGCCCAGTACTCTGCAAACGCGACGCTACTCCCATCCAGTTGTAGTAGGTCATTGAAATCGTACCTATAGCTGCTGCAGATGAAAATATGTTGGATAGATTGCTCCTCGTCACACATACGGGAAGAACTGTCAGAGATTCTCCACTTCTTCATGTTGTCTCCTGTTCGACCAACCATTTTGTTCTTAATCTGTTTAGTGAACGCCATGTTCCGTATTTTAGTTCGACTCCCGCAGGAAGGTGCTCCTTACGTTCAATCCATAGTTAGCGATTATCAAAGCGTGGGACAACTAGCTGCGATCAGTACGAGAGTTCAACACGTTCCTGGAAAATTAAACATTCGAACATCGTTGATTGGAACGCAGTTTTCCGTTTGCACCTAGGCTACATTGTAATTACCCACACTCGCACTTTGTAATTTATTATAATATGTTCAAACCAACCAATTCAGTTCAAAGTTAAAAATGTTTCTAGTCCCGCAGAAATATCGTCGGTCTTTATCTACCCTCCACAAAGTCATACTTAACGTTACTGTCGTTATTTTATCATACGCTTACGACGATGAATGTAACAGGAAGCGGGTTAGAGATAAACAGGCAGATCACGTAGCGATAACATCAGCGACATACTTCTGGCCGCCAGTTAGCATCACTATCTTTGTTACGCAATGTAACGTCAGAATTTACGAAGTCTCATCAACTTGAAAGTTGATAGAGAACGTGGGTCGCCTAAATGATTTCCGAAAAACTCGAATAATTGCCTAGACGAAGAAAAGTTAATATTTGGTGGCTTGTCACTAGCTTTCTAGATTTTTTTACTTTCCAACGAACATTGAGTGAATAGTTGAGTTGGCACTAGGCTTTTTATAAATGAAAATTCTTATTACCGATAGCATTCGGTCTCAGGCCATATATTGCCCGAATTTTTGATAATTTTCTTCATATTTCTGCATCTTTTCGTTTTTATTATATTTACTCGTCGAATTTTTTCGCTGAAAATCATGTTACAATTTGTCGCTGGCGACGTTTTGAAGAAATACTTGCGATGTCCACTTTCAAAACCAACTAAGCTAACCGTTTTTGTCGTTGTTTCCCAGGAAGGACAAGCATAACAAAGTATTGAACGGATTAATGGGTAGGTTTGGAAAATCATAAAGATACAGGGAAAACAAAAGTGGTCCGATTATCGCAGAACAAGTTTTGTGAGACGAGACAGCGTACAGTTATATAAAAAGATCTATTGCTTATGTAACTACTAATTAAATGAATTAAGTATGTTGGAAATTTACATTTTATCATTTTATAGAGGATACCCGCGTGCCAAGTTGTATCGAATATGATTTGGCAACGTCAAATAGTACCATTTAGGTTGAAATTATGGATAATGGAGCTGGTTATTCTGCATATTTGTTAGTCGTAGAGTGATGAGAGCGAAAACCAAATTGAAAGTTTGGAATTATGTTATTATTGTCAACATGGGATAAAAATCTAAAACATAAATTATATTTTCAGCAACTTTACTGTGATTACTCAGTAAGCTAATCGGGCGGATGTTGGAAACCTGCGAAGAATTCTTTCCGTGCTTGGGCAAGGCGATGATCATGGCAAGTTTCTAGCTTTGCGGAAAGTATCCCAGTTTAAAAATACCGTTCATTGAGGAAAAACTGAAAACGAAATGTATAAATAAGAAAACCGACGACATAAACGGTACTAGTACAAGTTGAGTTTTGAAAATGGATATTGCGATAATTTTCGAAACGTCGCCAAAATTCTGATGTAGTTCTCACCGAAAAATTCGTCGATTGCACGATAATAACTATACGCAGTTTTCGATTCTTTTATATCCGCTTATATTTGTTTTGTGTAATTCTATCTAGGTCTTCCAATTGGTCTGTTCCCTACCGCAGTTCGTTCTATTATTTAGGTTAAATACTCGTTATTTCTTTTTAATGCGTTTAATCCAGTTGAAGGGGCTGTTTCTTTGTCTCGCGTTTTACTTAAATTTGTTTTCGCGACTTGATAAGAAGTTAAATAAAAGTCCGCAGGTCAACAGTCTTGTAATCTTTGATTTTAGGTTCAATTTGTTTATATTATTTTATTTATATCCACGAATGAAATCACGGCTTTGTTCATTTCCATTTTCGAAATTAATTGACGTTCACATTTTTTTTTAAGCGTATATCTCCGAGCTATTTATTATAATTCTATATCTAGGTTTCTTACCGATTCTGTGGCCGCATTCGAAAGTGCTTTGATTACCTGTAATCCAGCATCTAACGTTCGCATCACTCATCTGGAATATGATCCATCATTTGGTTAGTAAGTTGCTATCTTCAAATCCTCTGTTTTTTTTTTGCATATGTTATTTCTTTCGTGTTTTCTTAACCGATTAAATTTTAGTTATTATTTCCTTTTTAACTTGGCGTTCGGATTAGAGATCAGCTTATGTAGTCATCTAGATATTTTTCAGTCCGCAGTTTGGACCGCATATCTTCAGCTGTGATATATTTTTAGCTGTTCCAAAGGCTGGTTTTGCGGATATAAACCGGCTCAGATGCGTTTTTACTTTGATTTATAGGTAAATCAGCTGATATTAGATTAGAAAGATAGATAGGTGTATATGTAGATAGAAAAATGCACTAGCGAGGATATTATTAATAACCGCACATTTACCGAATATTAAGCTAATATAAATACCATAAATGTTCGAAGAAATTGACGCACGCGATCTGCTTAAGCAGATCACGTAATAGGTATGAAAGTCGTGATTGATATTTTGTTACGTAAAGTTCGATTCTGCAAGTTCTTTTTGCCTCCCGTACAGATCGTGCAGACATCGTCGACGTCGACTCCACTCGCAGTTAATAGATATAAATTCTGACGTTGATAAGCGATTGAAAATAATTATTCGTATTAGTTTTGACAAGTTTGGTCCAATTAATAATTTAAAATTATAGAGGAAATACAGGAATTATTTACCGATCGAGTAGATAAAGAAATCTGTCCCGGTCTCGACCGGCACCCCTATAATTTGTTGGTATAAATGAACGTTTTTCTGATTGCGTTTGCTCGACATTAGAGTACCTTTCATCTGCTGGTTCGGTCAACATGTGAACATGCCTCGCCGCCATGACGTGTGCTGAAATATATTAATGAGCCTTAGATGGCACAAACCGTTTGAAAGTTGTACAATCGTGTAACAAGAGTTGTTGCTTTATAAAGGCATTATAACATCACGGCGTTAAACTTCTACCTTAATCGGGAGAGTATACAGAGAGAACGATCAAATCAACCGTTGCGGATGTACGGTATACTCAAATTATTGCATTAAGAGGAAAGCTTTGCGCGTTTCTGAATAGGTCAGCTGGTTTAACAACCGTATGAACCTAAACCAATATAATGGCGCAGTATTCAACGATAACTTCGTTACAATACCGCGGAAAAAGTTTCCTCGCGAACATTCTCACAATGTTGGAGACTATCACGCATTACTTAATGTTACTTTTTTGTGAAATTCCAAACGAATAATACATTAAATTGTACGAAGCATTTTTCAAAAATCGAATCCGAAAAAATTTCACAAATGGTGGAAATCACCCTCTTATATTCATCGATTGTTTTTGATGGTGGTCGTTTAAATTTACAACACTCAAAAATCTGAATAATACATCGCATTATTATTATTAATATCGATTATTTGTTATGCATACGCTGGTAGAGCTGATTCTCGTTACCCAAGTTAATTTCAGACGTTAGACTAAGATGTAAATAATATTTTTGGTTGGATGCAAAACAATCGCTCGGTAGTTATAAAACAAAATATGTAGTCGACTGGGGAATTATTTTAAATAATATTTACGAAAAGGATCTAAATTAGGTATGGCTAGCGCTATTAAATATCTGACAGTTTGGTCGTAAATTAACTTGGTGCGAACATGCGCTCTATCTATCGGAAAAAACTTGCAAAGTTGAATTATACTATTTAAGGTAGTTCTTCTCTTCGATGAATATAAAACGTCTATGCTTCGCACTCTATTAACCCGTGCTGTTATATGTGAGATCTTCATTGCGGTGATATATGTAAACACCGCGTTGGATCTGTAAAGATTCTTCAACGTGCGATACTGAGAATATTTGCCCCAAAACCGAATGTCACTGTTCTTCAGTTGTATAGGTTACAGTTACGTTCCGAACAATGCTAGTAAATTTAACATTTCATTCGATAGCGGTAGGACAAGATGAAGAGGGATAAGGGTAGAGAGAAAATTTCGTGTATAGATAAATCACACATATAAGAAGGCAGGCTTTGTACACCGCATCGAATACCTGGAGGAATGTAAAAATTTATTTTATCAACTACGTCGTAGGAAAATGTTGATAATATTTATTCACGTTGATGTATCGAAGAGTACTGATTTTATCGATTAATAAAAAAAAATTAATTACTATATTTAATGCAAATCTTTTAATCAAACGCATACAATAATATTGCTATAGTGTAAGTAGACTACTAACAACCAATTTCAGTTGATTTATGAATTATTCGATTCTTTAGTAACTTATTATTAAATGTGTAATATACGATGTATTTTATGTTTTTACCGACTATTAATATAATTTTATTATAATTTAAGTAATTACAACTTTTCACTAATAGTGTAAAATTCATTATTTTTAAAAATTAGTATATATTTGTAAAATACAGATGTTCGAATGTTTTAAACTTTTCTTAGTTATTTCACATACAAATATATGTGAATATAATTAAATTATTGATTCGATACGTCGTGTGTAATATATTACTGCGAATAAGTATCAATTCAAATTAGTGATATAAATAACATATAGGAATATAGTTTAAAATAATACAGTTTTAAAAACGTACTCGAATACGTGACATTTTCGAATAAATTTAATTTTGAAAATTAAATTCTTTGTGTGTTGGAAAAAAACTGAGATTTGAAAAAGTTAAATTTGTATTTCAAAATTTTCAGAGCTGATAAACTAACGCATTCTATGATTCTATATTTTCGGAAAGTTTTTCTTATCATTGCAAAAGGGGAACAATTGATTAGCACTTATGCGTAATATATCGATAACTATTATTGATTAAAAATATAATAGGATAGCATACAAGAACGATTTAGTCGCCGAAATTTGAAGATGGATTAAATAATTAATGAAATAAAATACTTATTTTAAATTATTTAAAAATAATGTTTTTTGTACGTTGTCTTTCTTTTCAAGTGTTCTTTTAAATTAGAATTGTTCACCGGCATATTATTCGTTATAGTATTTAGAACAGTCAGAATTATTAGTTAATTTAACAATCGATTTATTCGTATTTTTCACGTTAGCCGATCTATGTTGCGTATTTTCATGTAGAAAGCCTATAAAGAAAAATGAAACCGAATAATTAGTCGGATTTAGATTTAAAAAATCGAATTAGTAACTTTTCCGAAAATCGAATTAGTTATTTCGATTATGTCCATCTCTAGTTAATTCATGCTGATTTATATAATTTGAACATTTAGGCAAAAATTAACATTTCATATGTATAAACGTATAATGGAATACTTGCAATGTGTTTGTTGTGTATGTATATGAGAAAAATTAGTTCATTTTGTATATCAATTATTTTTGCTCTCCTTCAATAATCATATTAATGGTACTAATGCTCACAAAGCTTTTCGAATTTTTCCACCTATATTTCATCGAAAATCACACCTCACTTTACAAATAAAGTACTAACTATATATATATATATATATACATATATATATATATATATATATATATATATATATATATATATATATAATATTCGTCCGCGAATAACATACGCGTGTCCCATTTGGTTTCCAGTTTCCAACGGTACATATTTGGTAAATTACAATCGTTACAAAACCGTTGTTGCAGAATCTCGCTTTTAATGCCGAGATACAAATTTTCAACTGAACCTCGAGCTCTTATTTTTCTACATAACAAGATGTATACGAAAATTTCAAAATGCGTGAAAATGAATTAATTAAAGCTACAGGAGACTGTAATATGGCCAGTTTTCCTAAGCTACAACATCGCCGACTAAAACGCAGCCGATTTCAAACTTAATTTGTCTTATTTTATATATTTGTTTATTTATATATTTAGTAAATTAACTTTAATCAATTTTTCCGCTTAATTGCACGATATTTGTTTTGGTGTTGTTTCTTGTTTTATTCTGGCGGGTTTGTTGAAATTTTCACGAATTATTTTATCGTGTTTTTTTTTACACGATGCACTTTATTCCTATTTAGCTATAGAGGTTAATTTTGTATACTTAATATATAAAACGTGTTGTATTTTATGTTCATAATTTGAGTAAAGAATTTTCTTAATTTTCTCTCTCTGTTTTTGTCTTTCTCTCTCTCTCTCTCTCTCTCTATATATATATATATATATATTATATATATATATATATATATATATACACATATATATCATTGTCGTATTGTTCGTTGCCGAACGTCGTGACTAGCTATTGTACGTTTATTTTTACGAACAAAATGAGCTAGCATTCAATGCACTATTTATATGCACAGCAGATGCGCGCGCATAATATATATACATACTATATGCATACATTGTGCAAGAAGCTACCCACGGCTTTGCCTGTGTAATTATTTTTTTAAATACAATATCCCTATGTCTTTCTTTTAACAGTTTTATATATTAATATAGTATACGTATATCCGTCCGTTACTTAGGCCACGCCCCTAATGCAACAAAACGTGGTTTGTATTGCCGGTATTGGTAGTGAAGATACAACGTGTTAAATTTTAAACGATTTGACAGAGATATCGCTGTTTATTACTATTTTTTAACACTTTAAATTGTAATTTTACGATATCAATGTGAAACACAACTTAGAACGATTCCGATAATATAGGCTATAAGCGAATTTCATCGTTATTGATTTAATAGATTTTGATTTAAATCGGAACAGGGGCAAACAACAATAATTTTAAAAAGTGGATTTTCTGTCTATGTGTGATAAAGATAGTCAAACGCGGTGATTATAATGAAAATATTCGCAAATCACAGACACTACACAGTTTTATATATTAGTATAGATATGGATATATATATTAAACATATATATATATCTTCTTTCTTCTTAATTTCTCAATCTATTAACAGATTGGTGGGCAACCATCCGGATAGAGCCATTTTCTTCATACTTCTGCTTTTACATCTCCTTGTATTTGTTTTTTGTACTTCTACCTCGGTCTTCTTCCGTTTAGTCTTTTCCCTTCCAGGGTTCCTTTTATTATTTGTACGAAGTGTTCATTGTTTCTGTATATATGTCCAATCTACTTAAGTCTCCTTGTTTTAAGTGTTCTTACTAGACTTCTTTTTTTCATTAACTCTGTCTACTATTTTTTCATTTCTTATCATTTCCGTCCATGACATTCTTTTCATTCTTCTCCAGCACCGGATTTCGAACGCTTCCAGTATACTAATACGTGTAGTCTATTTGGTATCGTTCTTTATCCCCCCCGTGTCTTCCCCGTATATAATCTTCTCGGGTGATTATCATTTTATTTTACAAAAGTTTATTAATCTTTCTCCCCTTTTATTTCGACAGCCTAAATCATAGCTTCCAACCCATTCTCCTTCCTTTTCAAGTTTTCCTTTGGGTTACATACTTTAGAGTCTCGTCTAATTGTTCATAATATATTTCTTCCACTTCCACATCTTCATATTTTCTCGTGGGCATATAAACTCGAATAATTAATGAATTATATATATATATATATATATATTACGAGGACCCTAACACGTTAATTTCCCTTTTTTCTTTTTCTCTTTTCAATGTTTAGTATTCCTATATTTTATCTTTCCGATCGCGGAAATAAACCATGACGCTTTTAGTACAAAAGATTGACCATTATTATTGTTATGTTATGAATAATTTAATAATGATAATTACATGCACGAATATCAATTCGAATAATTACATCGGAAAATATCAATTCAAAAATCGTTACACGCAATAATAAAGTTAATTATACACGAACGAATTAATTTATCTCTAAATAATTTAATCAATATAATTTGATGCTTTCGACGACGAACAATAAATTAGTTGAGGAAAATCAAATATCAAACTAACAGACTAACCTTTTTTACGATGTTGTTTCATGTTACTTGATGACGCTTTCGGCAATCTTCCGTCTTAATAAACTTGGCCACTCTTTATTCTTCAACACAATCGCCGCGATACTAACAGTTTTTCAGTTGCACGTTACTCTACGTTCTAAATGTTGACTTTCGAAAATCGAACTGACTTAAAATGATAATTCTTCTGAATATTTTTCCCCCGCATCCGACTTTCATTACTTTCCGTTTTTATTAGAACCCTATATATATATATATATATATATATATATATATATATATATATATATATATATATATATATATATATATATATATATATATATATATATATATATATATATATATATATATATATATATATATATTAAGTGAGAACTCTAATACTTGCCTACTTCACACTTAGGATCCTCGTATACTAATATATATATATATATATATATATTAATATACTACGCTATTCTTTCTCTCACTCGTCCTTAAATACTTTTCTTTATCTATTTCAGAGATAAACTATAACACGGTGTTTATAAAGAAATTGTATAAAAATAATTCAAAATATTATAAATTACATGCGAGTTAAATGAATGAATTACATTTTTACATTAACAATTTTATCATGCGATATTTTTAATATATTTCTATTCTTTATCGGCGAATCGGTTAAATACAATAAAATAATATTTTATTTGAGTAATATATATATATATATATACAGTCGAATCCGCTTATAAGGGACACATCGGGCGGAAGTAATTTGTCCATTATAACCGGTTGTCCTTTATAAGCGAATTTTTTAAAATCTCTTATTGAAGCGAGTATATATACAATTTAGTAAACAATTAACATACTTATAACCTTATTAATGCTTAATATTTATATGGAAATTAAGAGAAAAATTCAGGAGGCATACATAAGGTAAAAGAACCTGACTGCTCTTTTCAGTACTATTCCATTTTTTACGTAAGTTCTGTTCATTTGTTTTCAAACGGGAGACGATGTTTTTGGAGACGCCCATGAGTTTTGCTAACTCCCGAATAGGCATAATATTGGGAGGTTCAATTTCGATTTTGTCTGAAATAGAAATTTTTTCCTTTAATGATAAACATTTACCCGTCATTTTATTCATACAAAAAATTCACCAGAACTAAAAAAAGAAAAGAAAATTTTCGTAAGAAAAAAAAATAAAACCTCAGACACAATACAGTTTTTGCAGAACTAAACTAAGAACATAATAAGCTATCGGAGAGTGCATAATTAATAAACGTACAGAGCAAAAAACCGTATAGCGTCAATGAAAGAATGTCAACACAAGGACATCTCAAACAAAATGAATAAAAAACAAAAATGTTCACTTAAACAAAAGCGAATTGTAAAAATGACTAAAACATTTTTATTCAATTTTTGTTTATGTGAATATTTTCGTTTTACGACCGGAAGGGCTTATCGCCCCTCTCACTATTTATTGCCTTGAAAGTCTATTTGTCCCTTATAACCGAGGCGTTGTCGCTCTAAAGCGAACTAAATACACAATTTCGAAAATAAAAATCTGAGAAGAATATTAAAAAAAAATTAAACCTAAGAAAAGTGCATCTTTATAGGAAAAAATCTTTAGTAAAATAATAATAATAAAAAAAAAGAAATTCTCCGAAAGATAAGTCTATTGAATATAGATACATCATTAAAATAATATACTTCATTATGGTCAAGATTAAAATATTTTAAATTTAAAGCAGTTGTGAACATCATTACATATTTGTACATATTAATAATATATAGTCAGGTAAATTAGACATGAATTGTATGTATTGGCGAGAGGGGCCCATGCCACCAGAACCGAAGGTGGTATTGGATTCACGTTTGAATTTAGCTAATTGGCCTTTGATTAATTTGTAACTGTAAATTTGAAATGCATGGTTTTCTCTGCAAATTCAAGAAAGGCTACGTGATTCTTTCTGTTCAAGATAAGAGTTTTTATATTTGTCTATATTGAAAGTGTCATGCAGTGAACAGAAGGCAGGGCATTCAAAGATAAAATTATGAGTAACATCAACAGCATCCTTAGAACACACGGTGCACCTGTGAGCAGTGGCAAACTTAAACCTGAACAAATAGGCTTGAAACCTACCATGCCCAGAGAGCACCTGCGAGTTGTAAAAGTTAATTCGCATATTCTTGATTTTTAATCTTTGATAGACGTCCGGCAGGAAAATTATTACTAAATATTATTCCCAATTTTTTTATCGCTAATTAACTTACGTTGTGTCTGTACATTTTAATTGAAAAATTATAAAATATACAATAATGTGTACAAATTTACATACAAACACATTAAATGGTTTGTTTTTCTGTCTAGATATTGTTGTTTTTTTTTTTATTGCCATGTGAATTGTAATATGTATTTTACATATATATATATATATATATCCGTGCTAAATTTATTATATAAATGTGTGTGTGTTTCTGTATGAGTGTTCGTATACGTGAACTAGTGTATATAGAAAGGTACGAGTTGAATGAATGCAATAGTAGCGTAGAGTTGATATAAATATTTAATCGGCTATTCGCGCAATTTTAATGTAATGTATAATTAAGCAAAAATAAATTTGATTAGATTTGATTTGATTCCGGTAAATAACGTTTATGCAACTTGACGAATATTCTTGTAATATGTGTAGCTTCGTCTCGTGATACGATATAAATTGTTTTGTCTCGTTCAGAGAGCGTTATGAAATATTCCATCCGTTCACATCTCGTTCTTTTTAAAATTTCTTTAAAAACAGCATTTTAAATTTATATATATATATATATATATATATAAGATTGAGCTAGTTTCGGTAAAATCTGTTGTTCGCAAATGTTTTCATAGTTCGCGCGCGTGGGATACCTATCGTGAAAGTTAAAGTATTATTATATTTTAAATATTACGGAGTCGATTAGTATCTTCATAATGAACGGTTCGTATTAGTCCGAAGTGCAGCTTATAAATACGGATACCAGGTTGCACCCTCCTACTTAACTAATAACACGATATCGGCTGCTGTCAATAATGCTTCGGGAGTTTGAGTGATGGCAAACGTTCAACGTCTGCACGATATCGGCAGAGAGGACCATTATAACGGCGACGTTATAACCGGCATTTATTTGAATTTACCTTCTTGTCGGAGACCAACAGGATGATCATCATTACCATCGTCTCGAGTTTTTACGTTCGGTCACTCTACACTTAGTTGTTCTCGGTCAGTCGACGATCGATTCGCTATTATTATCCTACGCGCCATTTAAGGGTATATATCTATATATAACTATATATATATTATCTATATGTACGTGATCGGTAAACAGTAATTCGTGTACAGACGGATGGTAAACATGTCGGCGCGACGGACGTAAAACTGCCGATTATATATAATCGTTGATAATCGCTGAAGGCGCATCGTTCGATATTATCCGCTATTGTGAAAAATAAGACAGAAGGAGGAACGAGAATTATCGGCAACTTTTATCGATCGTTACTTTTACTAGAATAAAAGAAATCCTTCCGATGGTGAACATTTCAAAAGTTAGGATTAACGAATTGGTTTTAAGATCAAAAATGTATACCGCTGCTCAGACTGTATGTGTGTTATGTATCTATTTTTGATATGTGTATACGTGTGTACAGAATTTGTTGTTTTTATTCAGTACCGTTTTTATTTAAAAAAAAATAATAATAATAATTAAAATAAAAAGAAAACGCGCATTCGGAGATTAAAAAAAAAGAACGTATTTTTATTAAATAAAATAATTATCGTTTGGAAAACCGAAATAACGAAACTAACAAAGATAAGCAGTAGTGATGGAAAAATAAAAATTGGCAACTAACGGATAGAAAATTTAACCGAATTTAAATATTTAGAAGAAATAATTACAATTTTTTTTTTATTATTGTTTTTAATGCTCGCAATCTGCCTATTTGAGGCAATAAGCGGCGAAGATAGCATTTAACAAATATATTTATTTAGTGGAACGTGTCCCATCGGCCACAGCTCCTTATTTTATAACAGAACTATTTATGGGCGTTATAGCGTATTTACATTAATGATATTACGCCTTTTTAAGCGTGCCAATTCCGAACTATTTATTGTCAGGTTCTGCGCCAGATGGTTAATATGGTTTTCTAACCGTTGAATGTATCGTTCCTTACGGTTGTAAATCGCATCTTTAATTGATGGTATTTGTAGATCCTTTCGTATATCCTCGTTTCTCACGAACCATGGCGCTCCGACTGTTGTACGCAATATCTTATCCTGAGCTGACCGTATGATATCGATGCTCGAGTTGCTTGCTGAACTCCAAAGTTCTATTCCGTAAGACCAAATAGGTCTTAGGATCGCCTTATGTAGTAAGACATTACTTTCAATTGGAAGTCTGGATGTTTTCCTAATTAACCAATACATGCTGGAAAATTTTATAAACAATTGTTTTTTTTTTTTGCCAGTAATATGTTATGAGGGAAAAGATACGGAAGAAGTGAGTTACAATGGCAAAACAACCTTGAATAAATCTGTAAATTGTACTGAAGTACAGGAAATTGTCAACGAAGCTAAGGAAAACAATTGTGTTACGTGCAGTGTTAAAATATGCGGCCGAAGAGTCGGTTATGGACGCCAAGTGCAAAAGGATATTGGAAGCATTCGAAATGAATTGTTAAGGATATCATCATCTCCAACAAGAAAGTGTTAAAGCGATGCAACATAGGCAGAGGCTGACTATAGTAGAAGATATAAAATTGAAGCATGTAGGTTATAAGCTCCGGGAAGAAGGGCTGTTTATGTCGGTAGTACAAGAAAAAAATACTTGGAAAAGCAACAAGAGAAAGAAAAGATTAGAATATGTAACATAAAAACACTGGATTCAACAGAGCCAGGAAAGTTGTAGCCGAAGCCAGACTTGGGAAAATATGAAAAGACCTAACTTGATGCGCAACCTTCTTTGATAGAGGTGCAACTTGATGATGATGATGAACTTCGAAATGTGTATCTATGCTTGTTTTTTTTTTTATTATATATATATGTATATATAATTAATTAATGAATTTTTTTATTTCCTTATTAAATTAATGTACATTTGGTATAGATTTCAGCAACCGTGACATTGCTCGTTAGCTTTAATATTTCAGTCAAGTATTATCAATGTTTTATATGAATTTACACATTCCGGTTTCTGAAATAATTAAAAAAAAAAATTGACTGGAAGAGGTGAAAATATAAAGTAATATTTCTTGTATAATTTTTATTATTTAGATTACTAGATAATTTTTAATGCGTTATATAAAAATATTTATGGAATTGAAAATTTTAACGTCAACCAAATGTCCCTTAATGTTAAAAGTTGATGTATACTGTATTCAGGACATTGTAATTGAAAGGGTTAATCAGGACGCGGTTGTTTACGCAGTTGCAATACGAAATATGCACCGATGTACATGACTGGACGATAGTAACAAACTTGGTTCGATGATATCGGTTGGTGTACTGTGTCTCGATTCTTTCACGGAGGTGATAAAATTCAGTAAATTTTCATGGATTTCCAAATCGAAGTCTTGATTATTTCATTTTTCAAATTACTATTATTCTTTTATTATTATTATACTATTACAATAATTGGGCTTAGGTGTTACCAAAATTACCCAGTGTCAATTTTCATATAAATGCATCCATACATAAGATAACAAAAAGAATACGAAAAAAAAAAAACCTTCAGATATATACACATAGGTTGCCAGGGCTGCGAGGATATTGTTGTTATTCAGGACCAATAAGTAGGCAACCGGGAAGAGGAGTATATATTTAAGCATAAAATTTTATTAATAAAGGCATCTCTACCTCTGCTATATAAATCGCAAGCAAGAATCATGCGAATAACGTCAGCCGTATTTTCGCATGCACAGCACAGTATGGAGGGAGTAAGATTGGTGGAGTATGGCTAGGAAGACAATTGTGGTTGGAACGAAGTCTGACCAGAATGGAAAAGAAAAGCCGTGCTGGGAGTAGGTGTAAACAGGAAATCCTCAGAATGAGCATGCCTTGCGATGCCTCAAGTTTAGCAGCCCGATAGCATTCTTCATTTCCCTGTATACCCTCATGGACTAGAACCCAAACGAAAGATACAAGGATATGGTTCTCGTATAAATAAAATAAATTTTCTACAATGGTTGTAGTTCCTGTGGTAGGTTAGCCTAGGTTTCTTCAGGGCTTTCACTAAGAGAGTCACTTGCGATTAATATTTTTCGTCTGATCCCATTACATCGGATATACTGAATAGCTTTGAGGATGGCGAAAGCATTTGATGTAAACGCACTACAAAAATTTTGGGAACCTAAACAGTTTGGTGTAATTAGTACTATAAAATATTGCTCCAGTAAGATGAGATTCCGTATTTTTTTAACCATTATTCTGAAACAAATTTTTTTGAACGACTGTCAACCTTTTGAGATGAGATTTACAGGGCTCCACTGAAGACTAAACAGCCATGTTCTAAACGGGAGCGAATGACAGCAATATAAATGATACGACGTATACTTGGATTAGCTCCCACGCAACAGAGGTTACATCAAAATGTTGGAGGCTGGGAGTTCCCTACTAAGTACTTGATAAAGTTAATTTTGTGGTCAAATATAAACCCGAAGGAACGTTCCTGCGAGGTAAATGTGAGTGATTCGTAATTTAGTGTAACCGAGAGGCGAATTGGATTTAAATGTTTGTGGGAGAGAACCATGCAGGTTGACTTACGCGTTGATAAAGATAAGTGGGAGTTATGCGTGAAAGAATAAATAAAATTTAAGGTCTGTTGTAAAGCAACGCAAGCATTCCTGTAAATGTTTTCCTTTAATACAACAATGTCATCCGCGTGGAAAATATAATATACCTTATATGTTATCTGGTTGAAGAGAGGGTAAATGTACAAGTTAAACAGTAAAGGGTTTAGCAGAGACCGTTGGAGGAGACCAGTGTAGGCTGTTCTGAGTAAACAACTAGAGTAATTAAAAAGGTGAAAAACAAGAGTAGTGCGATTATTCGGCAGATTATGAAGGAAAACCGCAAGATGTTTAGGAATATCGATCTGCATAATTAAAAAGAGTCGGAATATGGACATTATCATAAGCTGACTGAATATCTAGAAAGCAGGCAGTAAGGTAAGCTCTGTTGATAGAAGAATCATATACATCAACACTTCATTGTAGAGTATGCTGGGCGAAAAACATATTTAGACTTTGGAAATTTGAATTTAGACGATTTGTTATTATCGTTTACATGATCTTTCTTAGAAAAGAGCCCAGGATAGTTGGTGTGTATGAGTTTGAAGTTACAGCTTATTTGTTTCTTTTTACAAGGAATTTGTGCCAATCTTCAGGGCAATACTATTAGTCTATAAGAGTTTATATATATCACATAATATGGAAAGAGCGAAATTAGAACACTGTTTAATGGCAAAGTATGGGATCAAATCTAAACCGTGATAAGTATCTGCTTTACTACATGTTGATCACTAATTTCTGGTGTTAGCATCTGAGATTGTTGGGAGGAACAGGCTGTATCTAGTTCTTTTGTATATATGTCTTCTTGCGTAGGAGTGTACGATGGACAAATTTTATCAATAAACTAATGAAAACTCGAAGAATTATTATAAAGAGCAGGTTCATCATTCAATTTGTGATTAGGGAAAGATTTACAGTTTTGCCAAATATCACGGAAAGTTGTATTCCGATTGAGGGATGTGCAGAATTTCTGTCATGCTAGTCGCTTAGTGGTCTTAAGGAATCATCTCAGTATCGGCTTTCTTGAAGTTAAAATAATTAGTCGTGGTTTTATTTTGACGAAAAATTTCGAAACACTTATTTCTTCAAATGACATATAATCTGTACATTCAGGATTCCACGAAGGAGGAGATGATTTTCACCTAAGAACCCGCCTTGTAGGTGCAACAGCTAACATTGCTTTATTTAGAGTCAAGACATAGGCATCGTACTGTTCAGAAGGATCGAAATGATGATTGAAGTTGGCCCCGAAAGGTCATGGTGTACTTTGAGAAATATATCCCATTTATCTTTATTCAAAATCCTAGTAGAAAAGATTGGTGAAGAACGGAGTGAGCATAAAGGTTAAGGCCAGTGGATAGTCCCCAGGAATTCCTGGCATACCATCCAATGCGGCTTTAATGACGAAAATAAGAATAGTTGAAGAAGATTTTAAAGTTGTAGGGAGATATGCTGCGCGATACTCAGTAAACAGAGGTTGGAAATTCTTATTTTTTTATATAGAAAATTTGAATATACATGTAATCGTAAAAAAAATAGTAATTATTTATTTGACAGTATTATAACGTAGTATTAACTCGAATATCTAGTTTTTTTTCTTACTATGTATATTACTTTAAAATGTTTATTTAAAATAAATGACTAGATCGACTTTACTATTATTTTATCCTCACTGTTATATTCGTTACGAGACCAGAAGCGTTAAACCGCACAATAGTTTACACTCTATTCGTCTGAACACATATATATCGCACTTTCTACTATAACGTTGATAAGAGGAAATTTTCAGGTATAGTTATGTACTTTTATTCGTCGTTATTTTGTCCGCACGTATTTAATTATAAATCACTATCTAGGTATGTTTCCATTATTATATACGATACAACTCCCCATTTTACCGGCGTTTAAGTTTAGGGTACGAGGGTGGAAAATGGAATTTTATGAGCAACCAACATGGATTAAGATAGACTTTAGAAATGTCGAAAGTGTAAAAATTAAATTAATGAAATTTTTATCCTATTTAAAAATCTTCTTTTCGTCAATCCGAAGATTGATGGATATATGACTCTCATGATCCTATTGAGTTCAGCTAAAATTGTCTTTTTTCTGTCCTTCTTTTAAGGTTTTCATAAAACTTGTTGTTATTATTTAATCGATATATTTACTCGTTGGCTCTGTATCGTTTTCCTTCCGTTTTCCCTTCATTTATACGAAACTCGCATTGCGTCGATATAAACGCTCCGTTCATTTAATTCTACTTTTTAGCTCCTGAATTAAACTCATCGATTCGTTTATGTTTTTAAACACTTTTTCATTTGTCACATTTTCTGCCCAACTAATAAGGGAAGTATTTGTTCGCAATAAGGAACGGTTAAAATTAGCTTGATTTGTAAATATAACGCGACACATCTAAATTATTAGATTACGTAATAAATTAAAATAATTATTACATAGAAATATCTAAATGTAAATAGTAAAAAAAAACCTTAATAAAATTACTTAATTTAACAATTCCCTAATTTCGCATCCTGAAGAAGTTTGAACACGTATAAAGTCAGCGAGTTTTCGATATATTATATACGGGGATTCATGTTAAAATAACGAATAATTTTGTTCCGCAATGTTTATAATAGGTTTTTCATTAAATAATATCAAAATATTTAATCCTATCTTCAATCCTCTCAGGCTACTTCATTGGAGTCGTTAGTCTAATATTTCTCCCTTTATTGTTTCGTATCCTCCTACTTCTTTTTTCCTCGTCTTAATTCGTAGCACCGTTAGTTTTGGTATTATATCGGAGTAATTTTATATTTAGCTGTTTTGTTTATTCATCTTATGTCGAAGTAGCGTTTATCTATATGTGGACATTTTGATTGGTCGCGCAATTTTAGATTACGTTGTAGGTAATTTCATATCAGTAGAAGCCGACTTGAGATAATTGCGATACATGCGTAGAACACACAGATATATTATATATATACACATTAGACATGAAGTATACCACATTTAAATCATCCACCATCGCATGACGCGGACACATTTAACGGGCGAATCTTCTTCTGATTTATATCTTCGTGTATGACTGGTCAGTTTTATTTTTTTATTTTTTTTTTGTTTCTCAAATGGATCCTAGATTGGAAAATGAACGTTAGTGGGAGGTACTTTTTACATTTGTTCATTTTTCTTTCAATCTCCGCTTATAGAGTCGTAGATGACCGTTTAATTATCCGATTATAAATTTCGATTTGCGGACAGTGTTCTTATTAGCTACGTTTGGCTATCATCGACATCTGTTTCCATTAAGCCGGATAACGTTCAGTTTAGCTATACCGGTAGTAATACGGATAGGTATTGTGCTGATGTCACGCTCTTCTATTACCTTGTACAGGAGCGATCGTATCGTGTCGGAGAGAAAAAATGATGAACAGATAGAAAGAGACAAGAGAAAAATTAAGGATAACTCAGACGAGAAGAAATGAAAGGTCGTCGGACATAAGACGTTTGTCGAAATCGTTATGATCCGAACGACTAGATACTGCGTGTAATTATCTCCGGAGTCGTTGCCGCGGATACTATTACTACAGTTATATATTGTTAGCTGGTCTATTTAATTTTTTTACCTACATATCTAGAATTAAAACAGGAGTAAGCATTGGGTATAATTTATAATTCCAGTAAGTATCGCACATATGTATAAGTGCGATTACATGTATGTGCCCATGTATATATATATATATAAAATATACAGTAAAATTCCTGATAACGGGCATCCGTGGGACCAAAGGAAATTTACGTTATACAGAGGTGTCAACTATAGAAAAGTTTTTAAAAAATTCGCAGCGCATACAGTTATGTTGTAGGTTGGTGTAAAACGAAGGTATAAATAATATAAGAAAAATTTTACTTGAAAATCTACTTAAAATAAAGCATAATATGCACAATGTGTTTAATTTAAAACGTATGTGTATTTACGTAGTTATATAATTATGCTTGTAGGAGGGCTTATTTAATTTTTAAAAAAGAAGTCATTTTTGTTTGCTTTTTAAAAAACTTGGATTTCACCATTTCCAGTTCGTGATTTATGATCAGTTCACATGTCATGGAAAACCCTCGGTCGTCACCTTTTCATGAATAAAACTCATGAAGTCGAGTAAGTTCCTGGAGCGCTTACGAGTAAGTTCCCAACTTGAGGAAGACATTACTTTGATGTGATTCATTGTTATGGAAGTTGTTTTTTCTGCTTGAATTCGTGTTAAAAATGTCAGTTACATCTTCCGATCTTCCGATGTGTTCTCAGTTTTTAAGTTTCATCAATTTTATTGAAGTCAATGAAAGTAGTCTCACGAGTTCACTTAACTCATTTGAAACAATCCATTCACTGCCCTCTCCCTTACTCCTGGAAAACCAGCATTCCTAAAGCAGTTCCTAATTGTCGTCGGTGAGATTTGTTCTTACGATGTACAAGTATGAACTGTGAATACATCTAAGGTGGGGCTTCAACCTTTTATTGTTCATACACAAACACACACACGCTTATTATTAATTCTGCTGAACTTTGACAAATTTATGATCATTTTTAGTCAGGGATAAGTCACATGTTTGTCCGTCAAAGAACTATGGGAATCGAAATTTTTGTCTGCTTCCATTATAGTGGGTGTCCGTGATAGTAAGTGTCTGTTATAGAGGCGGGTCAGAATGCATTGTTATTCACATTTTCTCCAGCGGAACCTGAAAAATCTGTTGCCCGTTAAGAGGGTGTTTATCAGTAGTTGTATGTAGGCAGGTCCTCGTTATATATATGTATATATATATAATATATATATATAATATATATATATAACGAGGACCTGCCTACATACAACTACTGATAAGGTTACCGGATATACACGATATTCATATTATGTTTTTTAGAAGCGACTCATATAAATTAAACAATTTGTATTATAACTATATAATATAGTTTACGTTAAATTATTTACATAATTTAAATAAATTCCAAATAATATATTATTTAAAACATATTTTATTTCATGCATTGGTATATTTGCTCATGTGTTTAAATATACATATCTCTACATACATATATCTATATCTATATCTATATCTATATATATATATATATATATATATATATATATATATATATATATATATATATATATATATATATAATATATAAAACTATGATAATTAAAATAAAAGAATTATAATAAAAATTAAGTAATCTGCTAAAGCTAGCATTAAACATCATATATGGCAGGATATATGTTAATTTGTTTAGTAGTAAGGTGTTCTCCAATGAGACTCAACCTTAATTGTTATATTATATGTAATGGTGTTTTTCTTTTTAATCTACGTTTCTGTTGAGGGTTATCATTAATTAAGCCTGTTGCTAGCGGATTCGGATGCGATCTTAGGCGCTGTGCATACGTTTCACTGTATATTCTAATTACATCTTTCACGGTTTCCATTTTTAGGTCTCTATATATGTCATCATTTGTGATGTACCAGTGCGTCGATCATAATACGTATAGATTTTGATTGAAATCTTTCAATTTTAGAAATATTTGAGTTGGATGTCGTACCCCATAAATGGATACCGTACGACCATACTGGCTTGAAGATAGTTTTGTACAATTGTAACTTATTCTGTATAGATAATGATGATCTTCTTCCAACAATCCAGTAGTATTTACGAAATTGAATGTCCAATTGCTTTCTTTTTATGTTAATATGTCTTTTCAAAGTTAGCCCTTTATCTGGGTGCATTCCTAGGTATTTTACACAATCGGTGGCTTGCAGTTCTTTACCCTTCACAGTAATTGGTTTTGCATTATGTTTACATTTTGTAAATAGTATATAATGTGATTTTGTTTCATTGAGGCTTATCTGTCGTTTTTTTTGTCCATTTTTCAATCATTTTTACATTCTGTTGTAATAGTCGAGTTGCTTCTAAAAGATCCTTGCTTATGGATAGTACAGCCGTGTCATCGAACAGAAAACACAATGTGCGCGAATTATAATCTTGTTTACCTGTTGAATAATTTCACGCGTTGCCTTTACAGCATCGTCTTCTTGAATTTTACGTAATTGTCTATATTAATACTTACCTACAAATGTTACCACTTAAATTCGCTTATTGATATTCCACCTTTTTCTGGATCAGCTTTTTTTTCTTGAATCGCTAGGACCAGTGCTAGACTAGGATTCATAATACCACCAGCACTATCAACTAACTTTAGGTTTTTCTCAACGAGTGTGCAATTTTGGGTTTAATCGTGCTGTCGCTTTTTTTCAAGGTACTCTATGTACCCGTATTCTAACCACTACTACGGATAAAATGTGTTGTGTACACATTATCTTGACTTTCTTAATAGCAACTGTAGCGCGGTCTGTATTTATACTACATTCCTAAGTCGAAAATAAATACATTTTCTTCTTTTACTCTCTGCCCAATAATATTTTCCATCTTAACCTTTTCATTAACTTTATAAACTCTCTCTCTAAACTTCGTCTTTTGTAATAATTTCCGGGGATTTCAACGGATACCATCCGTTGCGAAGTTTCTGTAGTGTGAATGAAATTGAACGTAGCTCGTTAAACATTATTTCCTCTAAAAACTTCGGCATACTACTATACCCACTTTGCAGTTCTCTTCTAATTCTTCGATTTATATTTCGTTTCAAACAACCATCTACTTTTCATTAAACGGGATGTTTTGGATAGTCCACTCGAACTTGCCTGCGGGAATTATTCTCGGCAACCCAACAGTAAGCTCATTTAATCGTAAGAACCTAGAACGTTTCATCGAGATTCTTCCGGCTAATAAAGGCTTAGATTTTGCTAGTTTCTTCGAATCTTTGTGTGAGCCGTTTTTAAATAGTTCTCCAGTAAATAAAGAGTTTACTAGTCTCATGCAGTTATTGTTAATTCGTTATGCTCTTAAAAGATTTTATCACTCAGGTAGGCTGAATACACAGTATTGATGGAACCATAATTGTGCAGTGCAGCAATATAAATTAAGTGTAGCATTTTAACAATTTCGTGGAAGTAAAATCATATCCTTTTACTTAACTTATAAATACCTGGAATCAATTACAAGGCAAGTTTTTCTAACCACTAAAAGAGGGAGTTATAAAAAATTCATTACTTCCATCGGTAGTAATGCAATCTACTACTTACATATGGAAAAAAGTAAAAACATTTGTGAACTTCGAATCCTGTAATCTCTCCCCGATCGACATGAATACTGATAATTATTATTAAGTTGTCGATACCATTTCACTATCATACGTCACGAATATTACAAAGCTTGCATACTCTCCACATCTTCCTAATATCTGCCTGGATAACAAGTTTACTTCCTTCCCTATTACTTTAGGCGAACTTCAACGCATAGCTCGCAACAAAAGACCCGGTATTTATGGTGTCATCTTCCAAATATTACATCGTTTGTCAACTTCTGCCATTCATATATTATTAAACTGCTTCAATTATTTTTTAAATTCAGCTTCATTTTCCAGGAATGAGGTTTATCATTATCACCGTAATAAAAAACCACATCCATTCCTCCGATTCATTATTTTACCGCCCCATATCACCCGCTTCCAGCCTAAAAACATTTTTTGAAAAGTTCCTCAAAAACGGATTAATCTGGTGATTGAAAAATCGTTGTCGTCTATTTTCATCTGAAATGCACGGCTTCCGTAGTGAGCACAGCTTTTTGAACTTCCGCATTTAGTAGGTGATATTTATAAATCTAATTTCTAAGAGGCGTTTAATAACTTGTTTTTTGGTCATAAATAAAGCTTTTGATAACATCCGAGTCTCTTAATGTCCCAGTCCCATTCAAAGAAGCACCGTGTAACCTCCTCACCAAACGAAAACTTACTTTCTTTTATTCTAATATGGAACCAATAACTCACATGTACTTAGGTAGCCCAATGGTCGGTTCTCAGTCTCGTTTTGTTCAACACAGTATTATTTAAACTTCTGAATATGCCCTTTCCAGACACAGTGAAAATTTTATTTTTCACTGATGACATTACGATGTATGCTACGCACGATAATCTATATAATGCTACCCAAACAGTTAATACATCGCTTACATACATAGTCCAAATATTGTCTGTATTAGGTCTTACATCCCATAACAAACGTGCTTTAGTAATATTCTCATATAGAGCCATCGTCTCACATGGACTTAAGTATAACAATAATCTCAACCTTTTGTTCATAACCATCAGTACTTAGGATTTATTCTTGACCGCCGGTTAACTGGGGGAGACAGCACGTGGAAAAAGTATATACTAAAACTTTTAAGTCACACTCCTTGTGGTAGGGGCCCGTTAACTTGTAACTACTTTTGTATAAAAATTTTGTACGTTGTATTTTCGATTAGAGTAGTTTGCCTTTCCAGTCTAGATAAAATTCAAAACGAGTGCTTACGCAAATGTTTAGGAGCACTTCGTGCTACTTGCTGTACCTGCTCCCGAGATGGAGACAATAGTTCCTCTTTATCCATACCTAGAATGTTCCTTTCTGATAAATTTCTTATGAAAATATTCATTCATATTGTCCCCTCTTTTTTTACTCTGTAACTAAAAATTTTTCACTACTTGCGATTCGCTATCGACGTCATTTGTTATGTCATTGTTCTTTTCAACTTTCCACATACAGTGATATTCTTACTCCACGCTACCTTTCTCCCTTCTACTTCATTCCTTTCGCGTATAATGCTGTTAGTCCCGACATTAACATACAACTGTTTGCCTCATTTAAGAACCACGTTATGGGTGGCTCGAAATGCGTTTTTTCAGTCAGAGATGCATTTAGCATCTCCGCCCTCGATATCTCCAAAATATTTACATTCAATACAATGTCTTCCATCTTTACTGCAGATGCTACTCCTATCCTGCAATCTCCGATACATTTCTATCCGTCGCCCTTCTATGAATATTCTAATCCTCTCGGATCCTAAAAGTTGGTTACTGGCATTACAGCACTCCCAGCTCAATTCTCCTTTTGCATCAATTATTTATAAAATTTCTAATTATGTGTGTCAATTAAGCTCGCTCGGAGTGACGATTAAATTTGTTTGGATCCCCGGGCGTAGCGGTATCTATGGCAATAGTCTGGCCGATTATTTGTTCACTTCCACGTTCACATTAGGAACATTTTTGTTAAACCTCGTAGTGTAGATTAAATTTGCGCATGAGGCATCCTGGAGAAATCTGTGGTCTGATCCATTTACAGCAATCCATCCAACTCCACATACCTGATAATCTATGGTTGTGCAATATTAAAGTTGAAACGGTTAAATTTCGGGGTTTTATTACTATTATTTGTCTACTGATACTCGGCAGTAGTTTCCTCCCGGCTTCGCTACATAAGTTGAAACTTCTTAGTTCTCCTAATTATTCATATCCCATCGATACCGATTTAGTGGCCAATGCTGACTATGTTGTCCCGAACCTTCCTAAAGATATTGAATTTCTCTTAGCTTCAAAATACCCACGTATACATGGTCCTGTATTCCTATATTTTAAATTCTAGTATCGATATTTAAACTAACTCATTTCCGCAGATTCCTTTTAGCCTGCTTAAATAGTCCATTATTATTCATTTTATAATATCCAATACTATATAGATATGGGTAAACTGTATGCAAGCCCCTACTAAAATTTTATATATATATATATATATATATATATATATATATATATATATATATATATATATATATATATTAATAATAATAATAATTATAAAGCCTTATAAGCTAGGCGAATGTTGATGAAGTCGTGCTTTTCGTTAGTACAACAAAAATTTAAACGAGTTTGTGTAACTAGTAGAGTATTAGTTAATCACAACTAGAACAAAAAATTCTTTATTAGTCAGCTAACTGATTACCTTCGTAACAAGAAATTACGTATCCCAGTGTAACTTGCACACACACATACATATAAATTGTTTTATACGTGAACATAACAAACACATTCAAATGACATAACCTAATATACGCGTAAGGATGTATTCTTCGGCTTCCTAATTATTATCATTCGAGATATCTCTTTCACAATTGCGTTCGGTTGCCATTACAAATGCCAAGGTCTTATAACATTATGGTCTTCTCGTCTCATTAGCTTCTTTGTCTAATGATCCCGATTAACAATCCCCGCTATTTCGTCATATCGTGCGTCCTTATACGAAGTTCGCCCATAAAGAAATGACATACCGGGTGTGACGTAGTGTTGACCGCAAATTTGAGGGTCGTACGCCATTCAATAAGATAAACCGCATTGATTCGTCGTGAACTTCTCTGTATTCGTGCTGGAAGAGACCTTTCCAAAAATGGGTGTCATAATAACGGCCCTTGCGTGCACTTTCACTGGTTTCCATATATTGCAGAAAACCGTATCGTAATAATGATTGAATATCCAGCGTTATAAATCTTTCCAGATGTTTCCTGATTGTAATTCTTTTGTTTCTCTACCTTTTGTAAAATACTATTATTATTATTATTATTATTATTATTATTATTATTATTATTATTGAAATTGAAAGGAGAACAAAATCACGTTTTTTTTTTATTTTTATTAAATCGAATTCATTTCGTAATCATCCGAGTACAAATAACTAAATAAATAATTAATAATAAACTGTTTGTAAGTATGCATAACTACACAGAGACGGTTCTGAATTATGTTCATTTTGCGATCAATTCGATTCAATTTATAATTATCACATTTCATTAAAAAGTTAACGTGTATATAAAATAAAAATATGTCTAATAAATCTACTGACACAGTGTCGATAGCAAAGGGTTTCACAGATAACATGAATGGTTTAATACATATGTTAGAAGACAATTACCCACTGATACAGGATCGTAGCACCAAGATCAAATTTACAAAAATTCTGAACAAGCTGAAGTCGGAATCTAAAAAACAAGACATTGCTCTTTCCACATGATCGACGGCGTATCTATTCTTACATGGAATTGTAATGGGCTATATGCTCATTACGAACATCTAAGCTATTTGATTTCAACTTACAATCCCACCATCCTATGTCTTCAAGAAACTCACTTAAAAGAAAACTAAAAAATTCACCTTCCCACATACTCCACAATACCATGTACTCCAGACAATAATAATCATGCTCATGGAGGAGTACTTATCGCTATCAAATTCTCTACAGCATATCGCCACATACAACTTTCTTCTAATTTACAAATTACAGCGATTAGAATTTTGGCCAAACATCCAAAAACACTTGGCTGTATATATCTCCTCCTAATGAATTAATTTCAATAGATCAATTACATATTCACCATTGATTTTATTTGTGACTTTAATGCCCACAACCGCTATGGGGTGGTAAAATTAAAAATCAAAAAGGGAGGGCCCTCGAACAATTAATTCATAGACACAATCTTATAATACATAATATGGATCCCACACACTTCAATTTTTCATACAAATCATGGTCTACAGATTTAATTATTACATCAGCTCAACTTGCAAACAAACTTCATGTATTCTATTACCCGGACTTAGCGCAGGAAGTGATCATACTCCTCTGGTTATTCTTGACACCATTCAGGGAACTACATATTCTCAACCAATTCACATTGAATTATAATAAAACCGATTGGAAAAAATATTCAAAACTTTGTGATGATAATATAGCTGATACTTCAAGTATTGAATTGTTTACTTCCGACCTAGTTCAACCTGCTAAAACTTGCACCCCACCGAGCTCAATACATTTTCGGACTAATGCAACACCTTGGTGGTCGAAGGAATCATCAGCCATATGAGACGGAAGAAAAGTCCTGAAATTGCTGAAAAGTAATGCAAGCAACACTAATTAAATTTTATATAAGAAACAACGCGCTAAAACTAGATATATATTGTGAGAAGCTAAAAAAAGCAATCGTGGCGAGATTTTACATTAAAAATAACTTCTAAAACTCCACATGCAGTGTTCTGGAAAAAATACACTCCTTAGAACGTTCTAAATCATTCCATATTCCATCGACAATCAATCTAAACAATACACTACGCACAAAACATCAAAGACATGGCAAACGGCTTCACTCAACACCCGGCTGCTTCAGCAAATGAAAAACCTCCTGAAAAACCTTTCTGCTAGTCAACATTCTCCCTGTGCAACGATAAATAACGAACCGCATAATCAAAATATTACCTACAGGGAACTGTATACTGCTATTTTTATTACAAAACAAATTGCAACTGGCCCTGATCATTTTCATATTAACATGTTAAAATATGCTGGAAGGAAGTCTTTAGACACTCTTCTTCAATTATTAAATGACATCTGGTCTTCTGGAATATTCCCAATGGTATACCGTCTAATTCAGATAATTTTTTACTTTTCATACCTCCTCTAAAGTTGACAGTTCATCTAATATTTTATTTCCAGCTTTTATCGTTTTAACGTCGTTATTATTGTGTAGCAGTTGTTTGAAATATTCCTCCCAACTTTTCATGACAATCATTGTGATCAGCTAAGGCCTGAATTTCACACGATTTTTCCTTCCACCATTCGTTTTTTAATTTTCTGGTCTCTCTTTGTGCTCGGGCTTTTGCTCTTTTAAATGCATCATATTTGCTCTTATTCGTTTTATCCGAATGTCACTTGATACATGCTTGCTTTTTGTCAGTTTTTTGATTGCTCCAGTTTTGTCCACGAACTAATCTTGCCGCTGTTTCTTCTTATAACCTCAAAATATCCTTGCGGATAACCTTTATTATTGATTTAATGGTATTCCACAGCCAGCATATTTTCTTGATTTGTCTTTTTGAACTCTGCGCTAAATGCAGTCAGTTTGTTGTTTAACATCGTTAAGTTGTACGATTTATATTTCTGGGCATTTGGCTGCTTTGAATGATGATATGAACATTTTTTAAACAGCAATTGCGAGCGCAAACATAAAGTGATCTGTATCAGCGTCTGCAGTCCGTGTCAATAAACACTCACTTTTCCGTTCTTCCTTTGTTATTACATAATCAATCATCTATTTTCAATCTGGGATGCACAACTCGTCGGTCGAGGGTTCGAAACCAACACGCGACATAGAAAGTTTTCCGTCATTATCTAATTCTTAATTATCACGGAGATAGTAGTGGCGTATAGCATCATATGCGCGCGCATCTGTGTCGCATATAAATAGCGCCTTTAACGCTAGTCCATTTTTTGTACGTAAAAATTCTCGTCAGACGATGATTGATGATTATTAAGAAGAATATCAAAAAGTAACGGGATTATGGTATAAAAAATCTAAAAAAAATCAAACTGTCCATACTAGGCTTTGTGGGTTTTTTGTATTGTACAACCTTAAACGATGAAAAATTATATTTGTTTTTTTACATGGTCATTGACGTTTAAAAAATTTAATCAGGTATTTTTTTTTCCTACGGTATCGGTGTCGACCAATTGTCAGATGGGGTTTGATGGACAATTTCGCCATGCGAATTTCAGTTATTTTTAGTCGATTCGTTATAAAAAAAAAAAAAAAATATATAAAATCGCTTTCGGCAATTCGGAAGCTAATTTGGAACGAACGACCGACCTCGGTTGTAGTTGTTTTTCTGTTTATTTTCGGTCAGCTTTTTCTGTTAGAAAAGTAATAATACAAGATGACCAGTTGCAAGTAGTAGCAAGAAGAAAAAAAAAGTTACCAGATGGCGACGAGGATTGGAAAAACATTTAGCGTACAGATAACAATGAAATCCATCTTGTTCGATGATGCCAATTATCGAATATTTTCGTGTTCGCCGGTTTCAGTCGACCAGTTTTCTCGAAAACTAGATTAACCGGCAAATTCGTGGAGTAGATAATTATCCGTTTCGTCTGCGTTATTTCAGCTTTGTCGCTTAGACATTTAAACGGAATATTCTGAAAAAGAAACAAGAACGAATAATAATAATTTATAATAATGATAACGGCAACCGGATTGTGAAAAAATAAAAGTACCAAAAAAAAAAAAAAACTTAATTTTGCTCGAATAGAGCGATCTGAATATTATGTACGACTTTCACACAAAAACAAATATTAGAAGGATAATAAACACGGGAAAGATTAATATTAAATACGAGACAAACCGATATCGAAAGCGAAATATTACGGAAGAAGAGTGGACAATACACGGTGAAGTAGGTGACCAAATTGAAGTGGACCTGGCCAGAGTATACATACAGCCAGAGAGAAGGATAATAGATGGACAAAGCTGGTTAAATGGTTAAGAGAAGAAACATTGGCAGAGTGCTGACGTGTCGGTATGACGATATAACTCAGGTAGCACAACTGGATTCAGAAAGCTCTCAGAACTGGAACAAGTATAAGCGTCCAGTTGAACGATATAGGATTGAAAGAAAAACAAAAAACTTTAAAAGGTAGAGGGTTTGTCTTAATTATTTAATATGATTCTTACTAAACTATCTCGTTAGCTTCGTGTTTGTAAAATTCGTCTAACTAACGAAGCGATGTGATATTAATTTTTTACCTACCTCGGTTCTGTCGGAAAAACTTGCAGTTTCCGTTTTGAAAATTGCGAGTACTTTCGAAACGTTCTAACATAAAGAGTATAGACGCAATTCACGTTTATTATAATCGAGCGCAAAAGCTGAAATCGTATTTCATAAAAAAATGAATTAAAATCGCTGAACATTCTTTATGTAGCTTTTCGGCTGTTATACCATTATCGAGCGAACATAAAAAGAAAAGAAAATATAAAAAATCTTAATTTAGATATACAATTTACAAAAATTAGCACAAGTGATAGAAACGATAGTTATAAAATGATACGTTAAAATTTTATAAGTACTGTTTCTTTCAATTTGCTGATTTTTATAAAGTTTAGTGATTTTAAATAATTTTCTGTTTTTTTTTTTTTTATTTTTTAAATCGCTACATTCCACAGATTGTTGTATCTAGTTTTACGCATTCGCGAATATTTACATTCCTTTTTCAGAGAAGAAGGAATGTAAATCACGGATTACGGAGAATATGGAAAATCATTCAGTTAGTTTATTTTTAAATTATCCGCGATTTAAACGTGCACAGAATGTCCTTTATATGGTATGTAAAATTTTTGATGCTAACAAATTTGGATATTTTCCGGTTGATGGTGAAATGTCTCGATTTTAAAAATATTTATATAAATAAGCACGCTGAAAACTAAGAATCATCTAAAAAGTAGTATTATATCAGAAATATCCCGTATAAAATTTTCGAATTTCACGATGTACGGCTGAAAGGGTTAATAATCACCGACGTAGTTTTTCGAATTGAACAGTATTAATTTTAGAGATATGCGTGTATTCGTAATCTGGTAATTGAGACTTCTATCTAGCGACCAGATTTGAATATTCACTGTTGCATTTCTAATAGTTTGCAGGCGCTAGAAAGGATAGTATGTACAAGTCCATAGAATAGAATAGAATAAACAAATTAAAAGTCTCTATAGTATATACAAAAAAATCGTTGAAATTTGATTAATTGTAAGATTTTTATATTTGAAGTAATTATTAGTTTATTCGCTCGAATTAATTAATTATTCACGATACGGCATATAATTAAATGTTATACGAAATTTCAAATAGTTTCCTACTATAAACGAACCATTTCTTGTTACTACAAATTTTTTCATATGATTAATCCTAAGTCGTCGAAAATGCCGTTATTAATCAAATATACACCGTTACCACTCGTAATAGAATGTGCGCGGCATAAAACTATATAATGATAAAATTCGGCATACTATCACCCGGCTGCTGCTGCTCTACGCGGCATATTAATAAACTATATAGTTAATCCTGCGAACACAGGTATACGTATATGATATATTAATAATAATAAGTAAAAAAAATGCGCAGTAACGAAATGTGCACTTTGCTAATCACATGTAATTGTCAAAGCAATCTCTATATATATATATATATATATAGTCTAGTGGTTGAAATGTCTATTCGTGATAACAAAATATATATAGGTATATCACATATGCATGCACACATGTATATATATATATATATATAAATTGAAAATATTTGCTAGATTTCACTCCCGTCCTTCGAGTATTATCAGGTTACATCGTTTGAAAGAATGTAACACAGCAACCCACAGCTTAGTAGAACAAAATAGAAAAAATATACTAATATTCAAAGTGAAAATGTGCTATTAAGCAATAGTACGAATTCATATATGAAATTAGCGCATCCGTAATCAAAAACATCTCTAAAATAAATTAAATGATAAGGAAAAAATTAACTGTAAGAAGGTGTGCAAAAAAATGATTCGAACTTATTTGTAAAACAAGAAAAATTTAGGATTTGAAATTTAAAAAATAATAATAATAATAATAATAATAAATAAACCTCGGTAATTAATTTAATTACAGAATTAATATCTTTATCACTAAACGCTTAACGTTAATGTAGATTAATATCATTAAAAATAAATATAGTACAACACTTCATTATTTCGACAGATGTCGAAAGTAGTCATTTTTAAAAAACAAACAACGGAAATGAATTAAAATCAGTAAATGTTGGGTAAATTCATATATAAACCGTGATGAAAAATCATTATTCAAAAACATTGTAAAGAATTAAAACGCAAAACCAATAATACTTTCCTTAGTTATAAAATTTTACATACTGAAAAACATTATAAAAATAAAAACTCCTTGAAAAAATAGAAATGATAAACGAAAGAGATAAAAATAATTTACTAAATTCGATGATAAAACTTAGTTTTAAAAAGTATATTATAAAAATAAATTTTAATATTAGAAGTTTTTATTTTTTTTATTATTTGTACTTTTGGTATGTTTATGTATAAATTTTGAATTACTGATTTCACATTGTGCAGTTTAGTTATTTTTTTTTTTTGCCCTCCCACGAAAGTTTATTGCTTAATAACTAGGTGTAATATTTTAGGGCAAAGGACTAGAGTGCTAAAATTAAAAATTATAATTATATATAAAAGTGCAGGTGTATCTGAAAAGAAAAGAAAAACATGATGTGTGTAGTAGTCCTCTACCAAGTGTACTTAATATCTAGGGTAGTGACGGGGTGAACTACATGGTCCCGTCATTCACCATGTGTGTATATGTGTGCGAAGGTGAATTTGTGAGAATGAGTGATAGAAATTAGAACAATGAACTTAAAATATACTTATTGCTAACAAATGTGTACATCTTATATTATCCAAGTGCAAATGAAATTATAAAGAAAACTTCGTAAACAAAAAAAAAATAAATCTTATAAAATAAATACATACAATTTTTTACAAAGAAAAACAACATGATGTTAATGAGTATATGGAATTACAATTATTTTCTTTTTTCAATAATATTCATACTTATAAAAATAAAAGAGCAAAATAATTATCAATAATAGAGAGGGAATTACATTAATAGTTATATTAAAAAAAAAAAAAAAACTTAAGTTATAGAACAAAACTAGTGTAGGTTTTAGTGTATATTGCGTGAGGAGTGCATGTGTAGGCAGTCAGTGAGACGCACAGACCACACTATTGTTGCGGTTTCACGTTTGAATTAAGTGTTATAGAAAAATAATTTACTATTGTCCGGATTTAAACTTCTTACACGTGGCAGATTCCATATGCAACAGGAAATTTTTGGAATTAAATTTACTAATGGCCATTGGTTCTGTGGAATTGATTCTGAATTGAGACCGAAGTTCTGAGAAATAAGGACAGTGATATAATAAATGTTCAATGTCATCGACGGCACCAGAAGTACACAAGGTGCAACAAGGGTCACGTATATGATGGAACCTATGTAGATAGGAACCAAATTTTCCATGCCCCGAGAGCACCTGCGCATTATAAAAATTAATGTTTAAATTTTTCAATTTCATTCGATCGGAAATTTTCGGAAAAAACACATAGGTGTCTTCCTTCCAGTTTTACATCTATCCCACCTCTCCTGCCATGCTGCAATAAGTGAGTTTTTAATGAATTTTTCTTAGAATTTTAATATTAGGATTGTTCCCTAAGCTAGAGGTTTCAACATTCACTGTATTCAGAGATGATTGAGGAACCCGTGATAACATTGCTAGCAGACATGGGGCAGGTTCGATATAGATATGAAACATTTAAAAGTCATTTCCTCTGGTGCCGGTTAACAAGATTAACGGTTCTTTTATTGATATTATATGAGAGAGCTATACCTATACAGAGACTCAGTAAGTCCCTTATAAACGATGACCCTCTCCCTATATCGCAGACCGAAAGTGTTAGGTTGAAGACGTCTAAGTATAGACGCCATCACATTTACGATGGATATACTCTACACGCGGTAGGAAGGTAAGTGTATAATCCAGGATGAGACCTAGATATTTCAACTGTTTAGTATGAGGAATTGGTTGGCTAGATATTATACTAAGTTCTACTTCCTTTCCTATTCTCTGGTCACCAAACACGATAAATTGACATTTGGGAGCAGAGAAAGTAAGACCAAATTTGTTAATAATGGATTCCAATTGTAGGCATACAAATTCAATTAGTTTAAAATCATAATGCGTTTCAATATTGAAGACGATGCATAAGTCGTCTACGTAGGAAACAAGCTCAGTACATTTGTCCGTATAAGAAATTAATTTATCTATTTGAGAATGAACACGTGAATAGAGAATATTCCAGAGTGTAGGTCCTAGGACAGAGCCCTGAGGAACACTGCACTGAACAGATTCATCATCAGATTATTTTATAAATACCGTTTTTAATTTTGTTAATTTTTTTAAAATTGCGTATTTAAATTAATATTTTACGCATTCTCTATCTGTCTAGTTTTTCTTCTGTTAATTTTTATAAATTCCATAATTAGAATTTTTGCAATCCAATTTCTTATATATTGTATACATTTATGTTTTTTTATTTTATTTTAGGTATACTTGATAGTGACTTAATAGGGGAAAAGCTTTGTGATGTTTATAAACATTTAGCGATTTTAACTCATTTCTGTTGTTTATCCACTTAATTACAAAATAAATATAATAATTGTGTGCTATTCTTATATATATATATATGTGTGTGTGTGTATGTATGTATAATGGGTAGAACCAGAACCACAGTTCAGATCGTAATGGGGGAGAAGTGTTGCTATTGTTCTGTATCAGCTTGTTGTTAAAATAATAAATCCGGCGAAGATAGTTTGTCAGATAGCTTAACCGATCACATACTAACTTACGAGTTGATCGAACTTTCATATGTTTTGTATATATATATATATATATATATATATATATATATATATATATAATATTAATGTTAAGGTTCTATACGTGATATTACATAATTCATTGTTTCTTTGTATATTTCATACGGGAGGGTGTTGATGTTTGGACTTTAAGATTTTTCTTTATCGAGGTCAGAATTAATTCGAGAGGTTCAACTTTCTGAAAAATTAGCGTTTTGTATTTTTTTTTTTTTTAAACGAAACGAATGTCGTGCTTTTAACGCGTAGAATATTTCTTATGCCTGTTACTCTAATTAAAATTAACCTCTACCGTGTTACATTACACAGTTTATTCTATTATTGTATACGTGTATAGATTGTGCGCTGCCAGTCTCACAGTGTAACCTACAAGATAGGTAAATTTTTAATGCCGAAAACAATCGTCTATTATCGTAATAAGGGAAATTTAAACTTAGAGCTATTATATGACAGGTTAAAAAACGTCTCTAGATTTAAAAACGGTGGTCTTGTCGATAAAATATTACTTTAAATTTTTAGTTGCTCGATCGTAGTAAAATGTTATAATTTTGCATGTCTTACTGAAAGGATTAAATATCTACAATTACTATAGTTTAAGATAAAATTAGAACGACTAGTTAAAAATATGCTTACATCGGTAAGCGATTGGAGATGTGACTGGATAACATTAAGAAATAACGGACATCTGACAACATTAATAATAAAAGAAGGACCGATAAATAGTAAGATAACGAGAGAAAGACCACGGCTAAAATTCGTCATCCAGATAGTAGAGGATACAAGCGTACGTACCGAGTATTGTAAGAGAAGGCGCGTAGCAGAGCGTCGATTATGCTTTAATCGAATGTTTGAAGAATGCTAGAAGAAGCGTATGAAGAAGGTCGCGTTACTGATGAAAAGCTTCGAGAAAATTATATTTAAGCGGAGTTTCGTAAATAATCTTTAAAATAATTTCTGAAAAATCTCCTATAATTAGTTATTTCATCCGAAGATCGAATTTCTTAACACGATATGTTGTATTCGTAACGGTCGAATGCAAATTATCTACCGAGAATACTTTATAAATTGCTCCGGCTGAGGTGCTGCGGTAGAAATAATCACCTCGTAAAACATCACGATGTCGACAGTACAAGATACACGAACTCATCTTTTTAACTTCCAGCTGCGATATCTAATTTGTCAGTCATCATTATTACTTTCATTCCACCTTTTTCCGTCCACCTTGTCAACCGATGTTTAAAATAAACAATAAACATCGTTGATTGTTGACACTTTACAACGTGTGAGTTTGAAACTACACACCTTCATCTTACTTGCCCGCTTGAGTAAATAAATTATTAAACATATTCCTCTAAATGTATATATATATATATATATATATAAAACCCGAACAACGTAAATAGAACCGCTTTGTTTTGGGACTCATTTTTATTCAACTCTTCGTCTTGTGCAGAATAAAATTTTCAACCATGTGAAATCCTATGAAAAAGGATGAATTTCGTAAGCAGGATGAACTTTATCTAATTACAGTTGCTCTTAAATCTGTCTTATTAAATGGCTCATGTAAATTATACTATTTTTTCCGCTTTACATTTGTAAACTTCTTTCTGGTTCATACTATATATATATATATGTATGTGTGTGTGTATATATATAATGTCTGTGTGTATAGGGCGCCGCAATCGTAATAAGTAAATCATTTTGTGAATAGTATTCTTCCAATGTCATTACTCCATTATCGACCTGTTGCACGCTGTTAATATTATTATCTACGGATGCATAAGATCGAGGAGACTTGATTCGACCAACTTCGTTGCAGCCTTTTTATATATCTCTTACCGGGCGATTCAGCTTCCAACGTCAGTTATTCTAATTGCAGAGTGGTTTGTCTAGTAATATGTCCGAAGAAGGGGAAAATTATTATCCACATGAAACTATAGTTTTCACGTATCCTATTCGAGACCTGAATATTTTATATACACACATATATATATATATATCGTAATACGTGTAATAGTGTGGAATATAAAAGCAACGTTGCGATTGATAAAAGCGTGCAATTTATAGTATTATTATTTCGCAATGTTCTATTACATTCTTTTTCAATTTGTTATTTATTTATCTAATTGATGATGATGGTGAATTTCATTATATACAATTTCGTTCCCCTTCGAAATAAATAAATCGACATTTTCTGTTTGTTTATTTTTTTTATTTCTTCTAAAGAGAAAAATTCTAACGCTAGATAAACGTAAACGAACTTTATAACTATTCTAGATCGGAATCGCTGAATAATTTTAATTTCAGAACTGCAAGCTACTCTCCATAATTCTAGTTTATAAAACTACATCGGTTTGAGCATAGTATATTAGAACCAACTTGGTACTCTGCGAAAGCTCTGATTTCCTTCCTAAAAGTCGATACGTCTTGTTAAACCCGAGTCTTAATTTCTTACTTTTCTTCGTAATGCGCTCTTCCAAGCCAACAACACATTCCGAGGTATTTGACTTTTGTGTCTTGTGCTAAAGGTCCGTGAAAGTCACCTGTACCACCGATTTAAGTATCGATCTTTTTTCTCCATCCGCGGGTCCAGTCCCGGAAGGAGTCTATGGTAGATTTCAACTAGTTGGATGCTTCAACCGCGTACAGGCTCTTTGATAAGAAAATTGTGTAATCCGCAAATGTCGCTACCTCAACGTCTTCCTGAAAAGGCATGTTACGATTGACCTAGATCCAAAATCGTCATTCGAAAGAGTCAGTTTACAGTTTACACACTGGTAAAAATGATTAATCCTATACAACGGAAAATCGATTTATTAAAAATCCGTGACACGTCCGGGTTAAAGAAAATCTATCTAGCAACTATATATAAAAAAAGTTATATATATATATACGCCTCGGAATAGATCGTTGCAAATTCGTCAACTCGTTATAAAAAAACCTACCGGGGAGAGGTTAATAATCCAAACTGAGGCCGGACACGCTAAAAAATTTCTAAATAATAAAATAAAGAAACCTTTCAAGGCGACGCCTTGTCGCAGCATCCATTGTGCGTTAATTTGCTTGATATTTACTTACATTCAGGCGATCATAAATATTATTCGTTATAGATGTTCTCGGTTTTCCTCTTGGCTTTTTGCCTTTATCCTCTATTATATTTTTCATATAAAGTTATTACGTCTTATTACATGTCCTAACAGTTTTATTTTCCTCACTACACGATTTATTAAACTTCTTTTTTCCATGTATTCTTTCTAGGATTTCTTCGTTTATTTTCATTTCTTCCCGAGGTGTTTTCGTTATTCTGCATCTTAATTAAATTCGGTTTATAATTTTCACAACCGTAATTGAGTACACTGAAAAGGAATGTTTTCAAATTTTTTTTTTCCGGAAGCCTATATTAATTTTTTTGTTTGTTAATATTGATTTTTTCTTATTAAATACGCATTCGGATTGTCATTCGTCTTTCAATATCTGTTATATTTGTTCTCTGCTATCGCACTTTCTCTGATAACTTGTAGATAATTTTATTTGTCCCGTAATTATTTTTAGAATTTGCCAACAGAACGGAGTATAAAGCCGGAAGTGAAGCTCTAAAGATCACATTTCGATTAAAGACGACTGCAGCGAATTCTGCGGAACTTGTACCGTCGGAGTAGTATATCTTTTCCTTTGAGGAGATAATAGATTGTGGACGATGGCATAGTACGAGTGCTTATTTGGGAGCAGATCGAATGGCGGCATCTTTGATACTCCATGGGGGGATGATTTTTGTAGTGTTGCTTTTTACGGTTGTATAGCTCATCAGCTTCTGATAGATCGGTGTGAATTGATTTCGTTGTATCGGATAAAATTATTTTTACACGCGATCCTAATAATCTGGTTTCTGATGTACTTTGTAGAGATCGTTTTATACTGTTAGTTGCTAGGAGGTCCGGATTTGCAATCGTGCGTAACAGAAGATTAATCGTAAGGTAATCCCGTCGAAGCGATGGAGGCCATTCCGAGACTTTGTAGTATATTGGGGATGTCCTGAACGTGCCTGTAATTAATCGAAGCGAGGTATTGTTGATATTATCTAGTTTAGAGAAATCTCTGTTGAATGCTATGGAAAAGAGTGAGTAATTCCATAGCCGCATTTTGAGCGAATCTGAGAGCGATATTGACGTCATAAATAGGACAGAAATTAGAATAATTTAAAGTTTTAAGTCAAACCGTTTATAACACGTTTTCCGGTTCGAATGTACCTCCAACACTTGCAATACAAACCACGTTTTGTTGCTTTAGGGGCGTGGCCGAAATAACGGGCGGATATATATATATATATATTGTTAAAAGAAAGAGACAGTGACATTGTATTTAAAAAAATAATCACACAGGCGAAGCCGTCGGTAACTTGTAGTATTTCTATAAACTCGGACAACTTGTTTAGAAATATCGCTATGCTCAGAAATAGATGTAAATTCTCAAGATAGAAAAGGGACAATTATATGGAGGATCGTTACAAGACGCGCGCAGTAATTTAAGGTATAGTTCAGAGCATTACTAAAGAAGGGCATTCGAAGAACACGTGATCATGATTTCAAATTGCACGTCTAGCATGTAGAGGGCAGTAAGAAGTTTCTCTAAGCTGCATAAGGAATAGGCGGTCCGGCAATGAGTAATGACCGCTAATCGCGATCTGCTGATACGTACAATTCATTTTAGTTTATTGTTTTAAAAAAAGTAGAACCATGGAACATCAAATGGAAAAAACAAGACTGAATACATCGAATATTGGCGAAGTTTTCTATTGTTGGCGTTGTTTTTATAATTTCGTTTTACATCTCTCGCTAAAAATTTATAAATTTTTTAAAATAACAAACCAATATAAAAATATAAGATATTCTGTTAGAACAAGTTAAAGAAATACGCTATTTAAGAAGCAGAATAACAGGAGATAATAAGAGTACGACAGAAAAATAGGACAAGTGAAGTGCGCCTGCAGTCAATAATAACAAATAAAAAGATAAACATAGACGTTAGGAAAAAATTTGTCAAATTATACGTTTGGAGTGTATTGAAATATGGCAGCAAAAGTTGGTGCCTCACAGCTCAGGGAAAAAAACCAGCGGCGCAGTAGAGATGTGGTTCTGGCGCCGAATAACAAAAACGATCTGAGCGGAAAAATAAACAAATGAAAAAATCACTAGATGAAATGCAGGAAGAAATAAATTTAATAGCTCGCATTGAAAGACAAAAAATAAAAAATTAGGATATATTAACAAGAAAAGAAATAATCAACAAAGCCTGACATGTTGAGGTCGGTAGTAACAACATTCGAAGAAGACATGATTGACATTACCATGTCGACATCGCATGAATGAGAGCAAAATGACGAAGAAGGAATGTGCAATTTAAATAACGAACGGAGAAGCCGATTATTACCGAGACGTAGTCTGCATATTGTTACAATAGACTTACGTATCATATTCGGTTTGAACGGAGTATTCAGTTTATATAACCAAGGTATAGATAAGGTATATCGAGCTGGATAGATTTAAACTTCTAAACATCATAAGAAACTAACCACAATGCTTCCCAATACTTTTTATGATCAGTTTTAATAATAGTTAGTAGAACGATACATGTAGAGTAAAGGGGCTAAAGGAACTGACAATTTACCCACAGTGCTCTGAGTTGCCAAGAATCCGTGCAAACTCAACTGGTATATCAACATTATGTAACTAAACTATAAGATTACGTATTCTAAGTATAATTAAAGGAGTACGAGGATTATTTCAGAGTTGTATGTTTTAGGTTCTGGAAGGATAGAGATTATTTATAGTGGGACGGTTATGTAGTATATTTTTAAGAAATTAAATAATCGCCATGGATTCAACCTTAAAAATTGAAGAGGAACGTATTAATAAAAATTTCTTAACCACGTTTAAACGAAAGAAGGACATTTTGACCCATCAGTTGAAATGTGTGAAAAATTAAACCATTTATTCATGGAACTAAATTAGACATTTGTAATTGAGCAAGGGATACCCTGCTTAATGAATTAAAATTTGTCCAGGCTCATGTTTATGGAGACAATATTGCTGTAGTATGAAAAAGGAAAGTAATAACACGCTTTGGAATGTCGAGAGATTATGGGATGATACGCATAACATAGAAATGGATGAAGAAACGAATCTTAAATTATGATAAATTCGTAGAAAAGATTCGAAGAATGATGTGTTATGTATAGAGTAGCGACTGAATAATAATTTTTCAGCTAGGAAGGTGTTCTACGCATAATAAGAGGACGCAGCAGTGGGAGTAGAAGAAAAAGTGCCAAGGACGGTGCAAGCAGAAGTAGAGAATATATTTTATATTTAATGTGATATTCCACCACAACCTGGTAAGTAAGAAAAAAAATAATAGTTGAAGCTCAGTGAAGATAATTAGGGACGATAGAAAATTAGATTTGATATCAAAAGTGGGGCCAAGTTTATAAGAAAAGTTAGAACCCGTTTCATTAATAATAGGATCATATGGAGGAGTTACAAAATCTACAAACATTTGAAAATGGCTTTGGTTGAGTCTTGTAGAAGAGGGATTTGTACTTTGAGCACAATTAAGTATTTTCACTTTATTCCAAATATATTTTGGGGATCGAGTACGATTTTTAGATGTCATCAAGCGTCTCCAAGTACCTTTTTGGTGGATAGGAGGAAGTATTTAGTTTCAGCTTCGAATTTCTTATGTTTCAAGTAATCATTTATAGTCCTATACCGACGAAATCGCTTAAAGTATTGACTCACGTTTTTTTAGTAAGCAGAACTGGTGGTATTTTATCAACGAGCTACAGAATATTTTTTATCGTTTTTTGAAAAGCAAACCGCAACAATGCCAAACTTAATACACCGAATAGAATGAACTGGTTATATAGATAAACACCAAATACAGATGAGGAAAGTAATAGAGTACACAGGGATTCGAGGAATGTAGAAGATTTTCCAATGTTACCTTTAAGAAGAAACCAATGCAAGGAAAAGAAACCAATGCAAGGAATATGGTTGTAAAGTATTAGATGAAGAAGCGTAGATTATATTAAACATAATTTTGTATCGGCGATTATTACCCAGGGGGAACTGATAGAACATTCCAATGTGCACAATATCAGCAGGAATTGAAGAAAGATCTGGAATAGTATTTATCTTCCAATTATTATTATTGATTTGATCTGATTTGAGTATTATTATTATTATCACTATTACTATTTCATATGGACCAGCATGCATGTTACAATAGCGTACCTACAAACATAAGGAATAGTTTAAAGAATTACAAGAGGAGGCGTAAGGCTATTGTTAGATATTTATTAACTAATAGTTGTTTATATTTCATCTTTATATGTGCTTCGAGTTGGAACGCGTTATTAAATTGTTCATACATAAGTATGATTATGAGTATTTAGTTTTTCTTTTTGCAGGTGCAAATGTACATGTTTTGTTGTTGTGTGATATGTGTATCTAGGATATATAATCTATGCTAAATTATATTCCGGTGTTAGTTATGTGAGTTACGTCTCTTTTTCTCTCTTTATAAGTGTATATTTTTTTCACCTATGTAGAAATGGGTGTATGTGTTCATATTTATTTTTAAATGTGTAATATAAGTATGCAATACGTAGAAATTGCAGTATGGTGATTTATGTGTGTATTATTCTATATAATGTAAATATAAATTAAAATCGAATCGAATTGAAATTATTGTTTCCACTGCCTAAGTTGATCTTATTACTACTATTCGGTACTTATCTGGACAAGAACAACACGGTTGGTTTAATATGTAAGTATTTTTTAGAATCGAAAGGTCCCCCTCTCTTAATAATACGAAATTAGGTAATTTCTTTAAGGATAAAAGTTCCTAGATAGCGAACTGCGTCGTCTGAATTCCGTTATTAATCGAAGATGAAACTAATATTAATCGGTTTTACGTTACAAATTTCGCAGTCACCTCAGCTGGCTGATTTTGAGTTTTCTTAATTCGGCGTTTTTAATGACGAATCCTGGTTGTTAATTTTGTTGTATTCAATTTTTAGTTCTCTTCTGCGAACGGTTTTTTCATTTTCTTTATAGTCCTATTATTTCTCTACAAAGTGTGTAAACGTCGGATTGGATCCAATCGAATTTCGCGATAAAGTCAACTAGAACGAAAAGCCTTCCTCGGATGATATTTAGTCTATAGAAATTAAATAATAGCGACGTGCTGTGCGGGGTCGTACGTAAGTACCTATTTAAGCGTAGGAAGTGAAAATAGTCGTTTATTAGGCAGTATGGTTTTTTATTATCATTTAAATGGATGCTTAAGGTGCTAATATGACGATAAAAAGAAGGTGATACAACGATAGATGTTTAGATATTATTATTATTACTACTATTACTATTATTATTACTATTATCATTATTATTATTATTATTATTATTATCATTATTATTGTTATTATATAGAAAGAAGTGACAGTTAATCGATATGCAATTAAAATTGCCAGGGTGTGGACATTATTGTAACCTGTTTCTTTGCGACGTGCTTTTTTTTCTCGTCATCATATTTCTCTTCTTCATTTCATTCATGCCGTAAATTTGTCGACGTGATTATCGTTATTACGTATTACTATTATTATTGTTGTCATTATGATTACAGTTGTCGTTGCTCTTATCGATGTCCCATTTATTACAATCGTTATTATATTGATAATCGGCACCATTTTAATTTTGCTTGCCCCGAAATAAATAAATACATACGCGTGTTCGGACGCATTTTATACAAGCAAATGTATAGCCTCCTACAGATAAAAGATATATATATATATATATGTGTGTATATATGTATAATTCTTTTATATTTGTTTTTCTTTTCAATTTAAAATTAAACTATTTGTCGAAGGACGCGCAGAACGTTATCGAAATTACATATTCGATGATTTATATTATCATCAGGTCTACATTAACTTAGAATAGTAACAAGAATCGAGGAGATAGACTGAAGAATAAATTAATCAGTCCAGATTTCTCTCTAACACAATTTCTATCAGGGGACGGAAATTTCTCTGACTACCTAAAATAATATGAACATAACAAATAACGGTAAACGCGGCGAATGTAAAAAAAAAAAAAATCTAAATTTATTCACCAGATCACACATTTCACACTGTACCAAATTCAAGTACGTTAGAGCAGAATAGAGCATCGGAGAAAATTACAACTGGTTCGGGAATAAAAACGATTACATTAATACATTAAAATATATGTAACCACAATATTAAAGGAAACGAAAAATATGACATTTTCAGTTTTTCCCTTTTGGATACGCTGTAAATAGAAGAAATACTGGTAAACACCATCGGTCAAACGGTCTTCATCTACAAGAATGTTTAAACTTTATATTTTCTCTGTATTTATAAGGTTATTGTAATTTTATTTATAGAAATATCTACGCTTAAATAAGGAAAATATAGGTATAAAAAAAAATCATTTTTTTGAAAAATAAATATCTTAAAAATCCGAATATATATATATATGTATGTATGTGTGTACATATATATATATACATATATCATGATCACGATATAATTATATGAATCCATTACTATATGTAAGCGTCACAAGCCTTACACCAGCTGACTTTTTTTTTTTATCATCCTGCCATCTTGTGTTCGCCCGACCGCGACATCTGTATCCTTGCCTTGGTAGTCATTCCGTTATTCGTTTCGTCTATCTGTCGTCATTTTTTATTGCTACATGGAATGCCCAGTTCTATTTCCGTTGCGCTGTACGTTCTGTTCAGTGTCTTATCCATGTACTGACTTTTCTGTTTGACATCTTAATTCCCTATATTGCTCTTTCGTGAGCTCTGTGAGTTAAGGCACGACTCTTAACTGTATTTCGTCAGAATCCATGTTTTCGCTCCACATGTAAGCACCGGAAGGACTCATTCTTTTTTTAGTTTTATTCTTGAACCAAACTATTCACCAGAGATGAATTCGTCCTTTTACTTCTTAACCATTGTTTCATTCTCTGTGGTAATTATTTGACCTATATATATAATATATATATATATATAATATGTATTATATATATATATATATATATATATATATATATATATATAATATATATATATATATAATATGTATTATATATATATATATATATATATATATATATATATATATAATCACGGTCCTGTTCCAGTATCTGCCCATATATTTTTATTTCTAATTTCAGAGGCATATTTTGCATGTCCTTAGTTTTATTGATGATTATTTATTCTGCCATTTTGGAACAGTTGTAAAGATCAGTTATCATGCCCTGTAAGGTATTAATGTTGTTGCTAATTATTACAACGTCGTCGGCAAATCTCGGGTGATTGATTTTCTTCCCAACACTATTGATATCCTTAGACTCGAACCAAGTTTTTGAACATACTTTCTAAGGATGCTATAAACAACTTGAGAGATTTGTATCCCCTTGTCTAAGGCCTCTGTTATTTTGCTCGTTTTTTTCTACCTATATATAATAATATATATAGGGAGACCAAAGAAGACGGACGGTTTTATTGTTTTTTCAATAAAACCACGACAAAAATTTTCGATTGAAATTTTATAGAGGTTAGCATACAATCATTTGTGGAACACAATACCGTTCACTGATGACCGTCATTTGCAACAATAGATTCATTCAGTCTCTACAAAATTTTCGAACACTTTTTCAAGCAGAGGTCGCTGAATTTTTAAAATTTCTTCAAAAATCCGAGTTTTCAGGTCTTCCAGATCTCGTGGACGTATTTCGTAAACGTAGCTATTAAGGTATCTGCACAAAAAAATCGCGTAACTTTGAATTCTTTTCGAAACTCTCTTTGCACTGTCTGGAGGCGGGCTCCTTCTCGTTATAGGATGTCATGTTAATTGAACAAAAACGAATCCCTGGTGTGTTCACTAAACATGTAGCACGCGGTTTGCGTTGACCAACTGTGCTATTCAAAATAACAAAACCGTCCGTTTCTTTGAGTCACCCTATATAATAATCCTGTACGTGTAATTATTATACCGACGTTCAAATGTCATAGGTATATGTAAAATTTTGTTTAGTCCGACTTGTTTATATATATATATATATATATATATATATATAGCGCACATGAGTTACCGAGTTGTGTAATGATATTTTTTTTTATTGTAAAATCGTGGTGTTATATATACATATATATACAATGATTACTCGTTTAATAATGTAAAATATATACACAGTGTATTGGGTTTTTGCAAAAGATGTCTTGCATGCATAGAGATTTAGTTCGGAATCTTTTAAACGTGTATATATAAATATATATATATATATTATATATATATAAACCTTACATAAAGCTTGCTTCCGTTCTGATCTGGTCATATTTATCTCCTTCTACGGCATATCAGGAAAATCCAAGAGGTGAAATGATGACATATACAGATTAAGTATAGCTCGGATATGGATTTAAATTTTTTATTTTTATTTTTGATTCGTATTCAGATTAGCCTGGTTGTATTAATATTTCTCGCGAATATTCCGCATTTTTTTCTTACGCGCACGATATTGTGTTAATGTTGCTGGAATGATACTTCTTAAAGACGGTGCCGCCGACTTGGCCTTTTACCTATCACCTGTTATTGTTAGTTATGCCGCTGCGTGTTGCCGTACTAACGGGAGACAACGGCAGATTCTGAACTAGCATCTTCTTTCGTGACGTATGTAACGTGTCGTTTAAGAATCTAACCGTTAGTTTATGTGTATATATATATACATATATATATATATGTGTGTGTATCTCTCTCCCACTCTCACTCTTTCTGTGTATGCGCGATAATGTACATTGTATGATGTTACATAAATATTTCGCTGTACACACACACACACACATATATATATTATAAACTCACGTATAACGTATATGGGAACGTAACTTGAAATTAATATTTCGGTGTGTTCAGAATCAGTCGGGCGTATTTAGTCTAATACACCTGTTGTAGAGTAGAATTTCTCTACTTTTACCGATTTATGTGGAACTTTTTATAAAAATGTTTTTTCTCACGATTCTTACCGGATAATATTTATCATTTATATCTATCACCATATTTCCATGTCTTCCTTTTTTTCCCTTACCATTGGAAATTTACATATCAACTTTAAATGCACCTTATCACGTTCGACTGTATTAGTGTTTCCTAGTAATAATATTAATGTTCAAGCCAGTCGTATGTATTTAAAACTAAAACAATCGTGATGATTTACAGACTAAGTCGTGGTCTACCCCAATAGAATGGCCACTATAAATGTTGTACGTGAATTATTCCAAAAATTCAAATTTAAGTTGTGAAGATTAGATTTATTCTTTTTCCTGCGAAATCGAGCGAATTATTATTATTATATATATATATATCATCATTTTGTGGCATCTCCTTTAAACAGGTTGCACATCAAGAACCATTAGCCGTCTCATATATTCCTGTGTCTAGCTGAATTTATTACTTCATACACATTCTGTGTCTAGTTGGATTTGTTACTTCATACCTATATATATCATCATCATCATTTTGTTGCATCTCTTTTAAAGAGCTTGCACATCAAGAACCATTTAGCCATCTAATATCTTCCTGTGTCTAGCTGAATTTATTACTTTATACCAATTGCTATGCGCTAGAAACCACAAGAATTCACGAAATTCCTTTGATAAACTAAGAAAAACTGAGAAATCCTTGAAGCGACAAGATTCTTAAGTTAAACGAGGAATATCCCCAAGATTTTTTTATATACGAAGAAATACTGCGGGATTCCGTTGATATATTGAAAGAAACCACGTAATATTTTCAATGACAATTAAGTCAGACTACCCTTAAAATTTCTTTAAAGTATTGGCTTTTTTTTAATATTAGGTAAAACAAATTCAAATCAACATAATTAAATTATTTTTCCTCGCAAAAATTATTTTTAGTTGAACTGTTTAGTTTTAAAATGTTGTTTTCCCGTCCAAATGTAACGAATTGCCGTACAATCGACCCTGCTATGATAAGGTTCTTATAAACCGGTTAGTTCGTTTGCTTACTGTGCATAATGGTGCATGATCGTGGAGTCGAACAATCTTAAACTTCCAGCTAATATAATACTTTGTGTACGGCGAATGGATAATCAGAAAGGATATAGACAACTGGAACGGTGGCATTATAATAGGAGGAAGGAATCTCTAACGGTAGATATGCAGATGATACTGCACTCCTGTCGTCATCAGAAGAAGAGATGGCTGAACTTCTCACTCGGGTTGAGAAAAGCAGCAACGAAGTAGGTTTAAGACTAAACCGAGTCAAAGGCAACCTGATGATTGTAGGCAGACAAAATATAATCCCCAAAACCACTTCACCATATAAAGGACATCGCAATAAAAGATGAAATAATTTACCTTGGGGTTCAAACAACAAAAAAAGGACAACATGAGAAAGAAATAAGAAGAAGAATTGGAATGGCAAAGAGTGCTTTGGTCAATCTAGAGAAAATATGGAGAGATCACCAGATAAGCAAACAAACAAAACTCCACCTTCTCCGGACAATAATCTTTCCAGTGGCCACATATGGGGCAGAATCATGGACTATGAATAAAACGGCCCAGAGATGAATCGAAGGTTTTGAAATGACATGCTACCGCTTTACATGATAGATCACGACGCTCGACACCGAGCAATACGACGATGATTATATATATATAATGCGAAATCATTATGTATAAAGTCACACAATGATCACATATATCGGTAAAATCAAAACCAATATTTATAACGGCAGAACCGACACGTAAAACGCCGACATCAATATATATAACAGCAAAATTGACATACATAACCGAGAAATTAATATAAATATAGTCCAAATCAATGTATATAATGGCAAATTCAAAATATATAACTGCGACTTCAATGTATGAAATGACCAAATTAATGTATGTGAAATCCAAATTAATATCAACATCTGCTAAATTAATATATATAACTACGAAACCCACGCATAAATCAGCGCAATGAATATATATAATGGCCAATTCAACATATAAAAGGGTCAGATTAATTTGGAAATGACTGTTAATAAAAAATATTCATCCTCTAAATTAATGTATATAAATATATATATAACCTCAAATCGCGATTTAACGGCGAATTCAATATATACATATAAATAATGACGAAAATTAATTTACATAACCGCTAAATGAATATATAGATCCGCGAAATTAATGCGTATATCTACAAGATAATGTGTATATTAGCAAAATCTATTTATAGAAAACCGTGAATTATATATATATATATATATATATATATATATATATCATCAATCCTTTTCCTTCCTCTTGTTGCCTTTCAAAGCATCTTCCCTTAGACCGCTAACAAAAAAATGTCTTCCAGTAATTCATGGTCGATATATTTTCGCCGTTTTCCTTTTATATCTTCGACGATTGTCAATTTATCGCATCGATGTACGACATTCTTATTCGAAACGAAATCGGTCCACAGTATCTTAAGCAACGCCTATATGTCCACATTTCGAATGCGTTTATTTTTCTCTCGCTTTCGGCGTTAATTGCCCAAGATTCTGCTGCATATTCCATCACGGACCATACGGAGCAACGCACTATTCTTTTCCTTAACTCCAAATCCATCTTTCTGTTCTGTAATATTTGTCCCAAATTTGTAAAAGCTTGCTTTACCAGTAGCTATCCGCGTTTTTATCTCTTTTACGTCTTAGTCATCACTTGTGAATATTGCACCCAAGTATTTGAACTCTGTCACCTGTTTTATTATCTTGTTGTCAATTTTTATTTTTATATCCTTAATTTCATTATCTTCGTTTTTTCCGTGTTTATTTCCATTCCGTATTCTTTTTTCCGTTTCTGCAATTACTACTCTATCGTCCGCGTAATTAATATTGTTGATCACTTTCCCGATTTTCTTTAATTCGTCATTTTTTATTATTTCTTCGGCACATGCATTGAACAACCGTGGTGACAATATTGCCTCATCCCTTTACGTACTTTACACCTTCCATCGGAGTAAGTATTTTAAATTTTAATATTCGCCGTTTGTTGCCAATTGAGATTTTTAGTGAGTTTTACACGATTTTCGTCCAAGTTATAACTCTGTAAAATATTTATTAGTGTCGTACGAGCTACTCGATCAAAAGCTTTTTCGTAGTTTATAAAACACGCTATTATTTTTGTTGTCGTTCAAGGCACATTGAGTAATTAGTTCCAATAGCGCTATCCTTCGATTCGCTATAAATCGAAATTTAATTGAACTTAGTTGTAGGCGTATCTTTTATTCTATTCTCTCGGTTATTATTATTTATAGTATCTTTAATGTGTGACTCATTAAAGTTCTTGTTCTGTACCATATGTACGTCTGTGCTTGTCCTTTTTTTGTAATCGGTATATCGTTACTTTTCATAAAATCCTCCGGTAACATGACATCGTCATAATCTTTTATTTATTATATTTAACAATTGCTTTTTTTCTTCAGGTCCGATGCATTTCAGTAAATCCCTGATATCCCGTCTTCCGCATAGTCTTATTATTTCTCACTTTTCTGATAGCATTGTCTAATTCCCACATATCGATACGAGGTGTTCTATTTATTTCATTTGGTCATCATCTTTATACAGTTTCTTAATGTAATCCATCCATGTAACAACAATTTCTTCTTGACTATTGCAATGCTTTCCGTGCCTATTTTTTACATTCATTATACCAATGTTTTTTTTGTTTTTTTTTTTTTTTATATCGCTTCATCGTGAATTTTACTTTTGCGTGCATTTTTCTACTCAAAAGCTCCTCTATTTCTTTGCACTTTCTTCATACCATTTATATTTTGTTTCTATGCATTTACGTTTTATTTGCTTATTCATTTATGCAATATTTATGCTTTATTTGTCTGCGATTATTCATCATAATTCAATATTTTCCTCGATTCATCCAGGATTTATTTTTACGTGTCTGTTCTGTGATCCGATTACTCTTTGCTACCGATAAAGCTGGTTTTTTCCATTCTGTCCATTTATCATCTGTATTTTTATGATTTATTATTTTAAAAACTGTCATTTCGTAAAATTTTCCACCTTTTTTAAATTATCCAGACCGACCGTGTTCTTGTTACTATCATTTTGTTTCTTAATCGCTTTCACGATAATTTTATATTTATCAATTAGCAGTTCATGATCCGAATTACAATCAGCGCTCGGATACGTCTCGCAATTTTTTACAGTATTCCTATATCTGTCTTTTATTAGAAAATAGTCTATCTCTCCGTCCTCTTTCGTTCGTTTCTCCTAGTCAGTATTTTCCAACTGCTCTCCTACGTTATATTTGAAATCGCCCCCGTTATATATTTTATATCACTTCTTTTTCCCGGTGGAATAGTAGATCCTCTTATTAAATTCTTCAACTTTGTCATGATTATATTCTACGATCAGAGCATATAGTGTTGTATAAAAGAGACTGGTATATATCATTTATTCTTACGTATAACATTCTATCAGATTTCGAGATGATACATTCGATCATTTTACTTATTGATTTCTTCATCATTGCTCCTACTCCATTTTCATGTTCATCAATTTCTGCGTATGTAAATTCGTATTTATTATTCACGTTAATTCGAGCATTCGCCATTTCGTTTCGCTATCATCATTATATTATTTCGCAAATTGGTATTATATAGGACGAATACTATGCCGAGTTCGTGTACTAATCTTCGTTTCAGGTCACCGTCGGTGTCTATATTCCGTCTGTAATAGTAAATTGAGGTGCAGTATTTTTGGAACCATCTGTAAAAACTAACATGTCATCTGGCCATAAAATAGCGGTGATTGAGAAAAATATACTATTCATTCGGCAGTGACTTCCAGTTTGAGGTCTAAGAAAAACATGTAATGGATGAATATATTGAGAGAAAATTTAGATATAATAAGATCAGTATAGTCAGGTTTGCTATCACTAAGCGAGGGGGATTTTATGCGAGATAAATCTCCGATGCCGGTTAATGCCACTGAAAAAACTAAAAATAGATGCTCTAGAATTATCAACTCGTTTAAGTAAGAATCGATCCGCCGCCAGCAAGGTATATATCTTAATTGCAAGGCAGGAATAAAAGATTTTCTGCCTCTAGTGCAACAGTGGCAGTTGATACGAAAGCTCTTGTTATTATTCTCAAACGAGTATTTCGAACGACTGTCATAGTCTCGAGATGGGATTTACAGGTTCCATCGAAGAGAAAACGTTCTACACGGGATGGCAGCAATACGAATGATACGAAGTTTCCTTTTTCTATATGGTACGTGACATTTTTTAATAGTGATAAAATTTTTGATTTTGTCGGTTGACGCGAAATGTTTCAATTTTTAAAATCTCTATATAAATACGTTGAAAATTATCTATCGGTTCGCCTAAGTATAATAAACGCCTTGCAAAATTTATAAAATTTATAATTTTGCGACAAAATTTTATAACGTACGATTCTGAAAGTGTTAAAGTTTACTGTAACTCTGCTATAGCATTCGATTACGTCATAATTACCTTCAAATATTTTACCGCTATTTTAAATTCATCGTTGTCCTCTTAGTAGTTATAATATTAATTTTGTTTAATTTCTAATATTTTAAAACGCACGAAGAAGTTATTATATATATATATATATATATATATATATATATATATATATATATATATATATACATATATATATATATGGTTTTTCGACGCTGTCTCGTTCATTTCGACTTTTAATTTAAATCGATTACACACACACACATATATATATATATATATATATATATATATATATATATATATATATATATGTAACACATACATAATATGCGTGTGTATAGATGGGCTAAATAGTTTCGTGTTTTATTCTATTTCATTTTTTTTCCCTAAAGATAATTACGGTGGTGCCTTAGATAAAAACTGTCCGTTACGAAATAAATGGAAAGTAGTCGAAGAAGAGAAGATTGGAATTTTGACAGATGTAGAGTGTTTGAAACTTTGTGTATAAAACAACACCTCCATTACCACCGCTACTACTATTACTTACTAGTAGTTTTTTTCAATCCGTCTGCTTCTTTATATCACTATAGCGGTAAGGTGGTATTATACTGGTTGTTCGGATGCAGGAAATTAGAGCGTTTACGTTCGAAAAGCGGATTAATTTGGCGGTTACGGCGCTAATTCTTCGTAGCCGGTACTCATAGATTTCTTTTTTAGGTTATGAAGAACACGGAAGCTCTTTGATGGATACACAACAACCTTGATAATTTTGTAATATTAAGTGTACATATATATTATATGTGTGTGTGTGTGTGTGTACGATCCATAGTATTGTCCACATATATTATTTATGCATATATATATATATGTACAGGCTAATACGTTTACTAAGTTGAAAACTTGTATATCTACGTTCATTTCGAGATTATCTCATACATTAGTAATAGTTGTCCGTTGTTTAAATCTTTTTAATTTATTTTCCTTATCATCGATTCGGAGAGTTCCAAGCAATCGTTTGATTTTTTTTCTTGTTTAGATTTGAATAAATCTAGAGCGATTTAATAATTTCTAAGTAGGTATTTTGCTGTTTTTTTTTTCTTAAACTTATGATTTGATTTCACTCTTTTTACCGGCTTCGAACGGCATCTTTCCTTTTTATACCGTAAAGCGATGCTTAGAAATATAATTATTTTTCCCATCTCGAGATGTATATACGTAATGCATCGTAAAAAGGTTAGATCTGTATCTCCTGATAATTTAATTTCAATTGCAAGTCGAGATGAAACTTAGGGAACGTCCCAGATGTCACAGAGTAGGATACTTCTTGACCGGACGTAGGAAATGCTCGGAATTAAAATTATGCGAACAATTTTTAGACGCGGCTTAACAATGTTCGTTGAAATGTATATTATTCTCAGTTATATTCATCTACAGCTAGATATTCATTTTGATAGTAAATTTATATAATATATATATATATATATATATATATATTTAACTCAATATTTCAGTTTTTACTTTTCGCGGTAAATATATTTTATACGATCAGATTTTGGTCCTAGAAAGCCCTGTTTATTGTGTGAATACGTATAGTGTCATCATGCGCGACTCGATTAATTAACAGCTTCCTCGCGTGGGATATGCGCGTATGAGTTAGTATATAAATATTACACGGTCATATGTGATTGTTATTGCAATTTTTTGTTCCGTTCGGATATGTGCTCGTATTTATTGTATTTCATTAAAAACATTACTTTTGTTGTTTTTAGAGGGGAAAAAACTAATAATTAGATAAAAAGACTGAAAATTAAATAAAGTGTTTAAAGTTTATAGTAAAATATTTTTTTTTTAAATTTATAATTACAATAACGATATTAATTCGATATGTTTTAAAACTCCGAAAATTAGATTAATGCTATACGCATTATCCCTCAGTGACTTCGAACTATGCGATCTCGTATCGTTTATTAGTCGTGAATTGGACTACTAATAGATGATGGGCGGTTAACTGACAGCAACACTGTCAGTACGTTTTGGTGCTGTTTTTTCCCTCAGTAAATGAATGTGTGACAATTTTGTGCGTCTTATCCGTAATCGACATAATATTACCTCTCCTTTCTGTTACTTCGATGTGTCGAGAGCCCTTGAAGGTAATTTTATGGATCGTAGTCATAGATATTCTGTGCCGATGGCTACGAACTATGGGGATGTTCCTCTAAGAGCGACATTCAAAAAATACAGCGGTACCAGAATAAGATACTACGAAAGATAGCTGGCGCTCCATGGTATGTCACTAACTACACATTGCATAAACATCTTCCGATACAATATGTGGAAAAAGTAATCCAACGAGCTGCTCGCGATTACCTGGCGAGATTGGAAACTCATGAAAATTCGCCGGCAATAAGTTTGCAAGTTCAATCGGCGATAAGAAGGCTGAAGAGAAAACGTATTACCGACTTCAGATAATGCATTCTGGCTGTCATCATTCATAACTTGGGAGTTCTGTCGCTGGACCAACTCCTTCTAAAAAAATGTTTTTTTTGGTGTTTTTTTTTTCACATTCATTACATGTGGTAGATGACGGGTTAGACACGTCAGTTCTAAATCAGAAGAAGTTATTAAAAAAAAAAAAAAAGTTATTCCCCATGTCGATTCAAAATACTGTTTTAAGTATTCTTTGAAGTCAGCTATCGGTGTATAGGGGTATTCGGAGTTGCGAAACGGCTGTTGGCTATTAAATTACTCTATATATACAGCAGTGCGTTTGTATCAGCAAAAGTATTATGTTTTATAGTTTGTAACATGAATATTATTTCGTTGGCTATTGGATGTAAATTTTAATTATTTAACCGAGTTCTCAATGCTGAAAGCGAGTCAGCACATAAAACGAAATTTTTATCTCTATTGGCATCTGCGTATTTCACTGCGATCTAATGAAGTATAGTTCCGTCGATCAAAACGTAGCTGGAACAGCATTTTGAAGAACTACGTTTTCGTTGCTCGCTGAAGATTTCGATCCAACTGTGCATATAAATACATATTCCGCGTGGTTTTCTTTAATCTCCTTTAACGTTTCTCTGATCTTGTTAATATTTTCTCTATTTATGTCGCAGAATGTTAAATTCACTTGATGTAACTGTATCTGAGGCGAAATCACATCGGAGTATTCGCGAGATAACGTTGCGAGTTCTACTTTGGAAGTTTGAATGAGTTTATGTAGCCTGTGAAGTTCGGAATTTTCCTTAGTAGCAAGAGCGCCTAAAATATTTTCTTCTTAATTGCGAGGACTTATCGGCTATGTTCGAAAGGCTGCAGTTGTCAATCTCAAAACTGTATTCCGGATCGTGTTTAGAGACTGTAATAATGTTAAACTCGCTGAAGCGTAATCACGGACTCCATAATCCGGTTTCGGTCTTATTAGGGTCAGATATATCGTGAGTAAATGCATAGAGTTTGCGCATTAGATTTAATTTCTTTTGACAACTAATCTTCAATGAGTTATACTTTCAATGTAATTTTATTGTCAAATATCATTTCTAAATACTTTTGCTGATGGTATTTGTTTATTATAAAGGTTCGAGCGTATTTTACTTTCGCATTTATTTCGTCGACAAAAATGTACCGCTGTTGTCTTTGATGTTGAAAAGCATAGACCATTATTTTGAGACCAGCATAGTAGTTTGGTAAATGTGTCTTGCAGAATTGACTCTCCTAATATCTGTGCATGGAAGAAAAATATAGAAGTCATCCATTGTATTGATTTCTGAATCGTATATATAATATCATTTAGTCCGATATTAAATAGTGTACGAGGTACTCCATTTTTCAACTTATACGATTGAGACAAAGAAACGATATTCCCACATGTTAGACATCCCTTTTGACTTTGTTTTCTCAAAAGATATTTCTAGTCCTACCTTTGCTGCCATAATGCTTAGTATTTTAACATGGCGCCTGGCTTCTATATTTTCTGATAACAATGTTAGGTCGTCTCCAAACGCGAGGCAGTCCACCTGTAAGTTAGTTTTGTTCTCCCAATGATCACTTTCTCGATTCATATCTGTTTTGAATACTTTCCCCACTCCCGTATTACCTTTTCTATAACGCAGTTAATTAATACTGGTGACAATCCGTTTCCTTGTGGTACTCTAGTTTTTATCTTAAACAGTTCGGATACTTCATTTTGAAATTTGATTTTGGATCTTGTATCCGTTAATGTTTCTGTAATTAGAGATCGTAACTTTTCATCCATGATGTTCAGGAGGGACGTGCTATCAACTGAGTCGTATGCCTTCTTAAAATCTACGAACGTAACTACTATGTTGCCTGCTCTTAATTTGTTGTAGTTCAATAAAAATTTAAGATTTAAAGCATATTATAGGGTATATATATATATATATATATATATATATATATATATATATATATATATATATATATATTTCACAAATATCATTTTAAAATTAAATTCGTCGAGAAAACAAATAATTTGAAATCATGTGTTACCACTGAGAAAGAATTTGCCAAATTACGAAAAAGAAGTTTATAGACTAAATAGAAGACGATTTCAAGAATACGTAAAATGTCGGTGTGTGTGTGTGTGTGTATGTGTTGTATAGTATATTTTCGAATTTAAATATGCGTACGCTTTCTGCGTATAAATTAATTTCGAGACCTTTCAACCGGAGATGTGTAGCTTATTCGCGATAATTTAACTAGTGCACGCGGATTACCAAATAGTCGATGATAAAATTAAGCAGCGCGATGTAACAATGATGAGACGACGAATCGCGGTTTCTTTATAATAATAGAATATTGCGTTATAAAGTATCTATCGCGTCGTGAAAATAGACACGCATGCGATAATAATGATGATAATAATAATAACGATGATAATATTTAACGTTGTGATGAAGTTTCAGCTGTGTCGGTCGAACGTATTCCTAATAATAATTCAGTAGAGTGTTATCGATAAATGTAGGCCACTGGAATTGTTGTGTCGTTAATGTTACTACATTGGCGAAGAGTATTGCCTAATGAATCTCTATGGTCAACCGTGCAGAACAGATCAATGAAGCGTCAAATAATCTCAATTTTTTTTCACTTTTATCTCATTTTTGTTTGTCAGGAATTATATACCTTACGGCTACATATGTATATATATATATATATATATATATATATATATATATATATATATATATATATATATACTTGTATGTTTCAATTTATCGTGCCTGTATACCGCATGCGTACGTGTGTGAATTCTTGTCGAGTGGCATCGTAATACGCGGATTATGAAATCTCTTTATTGTCTACGTACATCTGTTTCATACGTAAAGGCGTGAAAAATTTGATATATACGTTGGATATTTCTTTTCTCTTTTATATTTTTTGTTACCTTAAATACGACTGATATTTAACGAAATATATAAAATACTATTTATTGCGCGAGAGATTTGTCTTTATTTAATTTACTTCGGGAACATTTTTCGTTTCAAGGCTTTTTTTGACGCAGTTCTAGTTTAACAAGCGTTTAGTTAGAAAATTTTTATCTTAACCGCCACTTGCACAATTTGAACTTTAGGAACGGAAATTATTTTAATTTACCTCGGGCGAAGTTAACGCATCGTCTTTATCGACCAAGACGACGGTGTCCGTTCGTCTAGTTTTGTCGCATAAGTAAAACGAAATCCGATCTAAATATAGTTTGCTATACAACGATTCACATCGAACGGAATATGGATAACGGCACCCGGGGGGGGGGGCTAAATAGCACCTTTCTTTTGCAAACCGCAATATGGTGATACGGTGCGTAGTTTACCATTGCCTTGCCCGGCTTTTCCTAACAAACCGATGGTACTCATTTTTAATGGATTAAAGCTGAGTTAACTGGGAGACAAAAATTCTAATCCCCGATGATCATATTTGAGCACGGGACAGTTGTGCGAGCTGAACAGGAGGGAGTTGTATAATATTAATTTTGTACTCGGTCAATTCTGACCGTTGTGACCTAAAAGTCTCTACATAGATTCCAATTCTGAACTGTAGTGACTGCTGTTGCTGCCAAATTAATTCCACAAACCATCAGCCCAGCGAGTGGGCACTCTGCCTCTTTCTCTTGCGCCTGGTTTATTAACTAACGGTAATATTTTTTCTAGATTTTCCGCTCTCACAATATGTTCGAAAAATTGGTAGACACAATCTGTGTAATTCTATCGGTTCGTCTACTTCTCTTCGTGTTGAGAGATTTGTTTTTCTTTCAATCCACGATAAACATTCGTCGCCACATCCGCATTCAAATTCGTTAAACGTTTCTTATCCGCTGTTTTAATCATCCACGTCTCTGCTAAGTATAAGAAAATTGGTAGAGTTAACGTTTTTGTTAGCTCTTGATGTCAATTTTTCTTACAGATTACATATTTTGATCGTATCTGTGCGGTCTTGCTTAAAGTAATTCTTCTAACTTTATTGCAAGGATTTGATAATAACGCGAATGCGATAAAAACATTTCACACATCGCAACTACCTACTACATCGTCTAATAAAATTGTTCGATATCGCGTGCTGAAATTTATTTATATCGTTTAAGTTTACGCAAAACGTTTGCACTCGTTCTGGAAACTCTGTTTTTTTTTTTTTTAAATCTATCCGCTGTTCGAAATATAATAATTATCATGTTCAGAGTGTAAGACGTGATTAAAAGATTAATGAGTTGTTACTAAAAATACTTAGTGTCCTTTAGTAACTGTTTCTTTAAATAACTTTTAATCGGTCTAATTTTATTCGATAGGTCTAAAATAAAGTCGGTCATTAAATCGAGTGTCCGATTAGTTGATGTATTGCGTTTGTGACTTACTTATTAAGATTTATAAAATTTTATGTTTTTTTTTTTGAAGTGGTAAGTTTTTTAAGTTATTCGTAATATCCGTTGTAAGAAAATTACTGATTCGATTTAGGAGTATTGGAAATTGATAGAAAAATTTATAATTATCAACGGGTCTTGACTGGAATGTTTTTTTTAATAATTATTGTTTAGTAAGCGACGATAAGAGCACTAATTAAGTAATATGTTACGTTATTTGATGTCTTCAGATTTCTATTTCAGTATATATATATATATATATGCATATTTGTATATTAGTATACTTTTGTACTGAAATGATATAAAACATCAAGTTATTCAAGACGATTTGTAGTTGTTATGCTAAGTATTATATATATATATATATCAGAAAAGTCTTCCATCTCAGATTGGAAATTAAAATAATAATAATAAAAATATATACTATTAATTTTAAGACTAAACATTTAAAATTTGAACTAAAAGGAGATACTAGTTTGTTAAATGTGCTTGTGCCACTGAAGCAGACATTCTCACATACTTTAAACGCATTATGTGGGCTAGCATGTTTTGAATACTGTGTCCATGGTTACTGTTCTGTAGTATTTCGCTGATAATACATTTATACGCTTAATACTTGTATATGTATGTATGTATGTATTTACGTCTAAATGTATATGTAGGAATTACATGTTGATATATCGGAGAGTAGTGATTTTATGAAGTACAAATAAAGCAAAATAAAAACAGAGTTTAATCACTATAAAATTATTTTATATTTGCGAGAAGCTTTTCTACAATTATGTCATTATCAAGCGTACACAAAAAACGTTACACATAAATTAACTCTTTATAGTGATTAAACTGTGTTTTCATTTTGTTTTATTTCTATATAGTAATTGTTATCTATATTGTGTTTATTGTATGACTGTGTATATTTTTGTGTATAAGTGATCGCATATATATATATATATATATATATATGTATATATATATATATATATATATATGTATATATATATATATATATCAGTATGCATAGAAATATGTGGGTAGGGAGTGTATATATAAGAGTTGATGAATGCAGTAGTACCGTAAATAATCTGTAATTCGCGTAATGTTACGTATAGGCGTTTTCATTTAATGAATTTAAATCTAATATACATACAAACACACACACATACATATATATATATATATATAAATGCTACCGTGGCATAGTCGCTAGAACACTCAACTGTCCACCGGTTGGTCGAAAGGTGAATCCCAGCTGGTGGCGTGAATTTTATAAAGTTTATCGTCATTGTGAACTTGCCTTGCATGTAATAAGTGTGTTAAATGCTAGCCCATTTTGCATGTAGAAATAAACTTGCAATGATCTAGTAACGATGTTCGACGACTAATGATACTACGACGATGGCGACCAAATTAAAGGGCCGAGAGATGATATCGAATACATATATTTATAGTTTGAAAAATTTGGGTCTTATCTATTTCGCTTTCATTTAGGTAATGACAAATATGAATGCGACGCAGTAGAAACTGCTAACCATTTGCTCTTCGTATGTCCTATCTCAGACCACGTAAAAGTATACAATAAAAATTAACTTAGAAGACAAATGCACTGCCCAATAATTTCGATGCGTCGAATTTGAAGTGAAAGCAAAATTCTTTTAGGCTCGGCGAATAGACGCAACTTTTGTTTTTTTTTTTACATTGAAAACTTGTTTAGGTTTAGTGAACGTAGTTCGAAGATACGTCAGACTTCGTAATGATATACGCTCGAAGCGAATTAGGAACTTTTCAGCACTGAACACGTGCGTGCCTGTATGTATGTATGCGTATGTATGTGTTTGTGTGAACTTTCTGCCCAACAATGCTTAATCGTGCTTAATTGTCCGCACGTGCAACTAGTATATGTATGTACGCAGGATATTATGTATGTACGTATTATACATGGATAATTAGATAATTTTGGACACAGATATTAAACTATTCATTTGTAATAGATTCGCTATGTTGTCTGCAGATGATATTTCAGACAAAACGAAACAGCTTATTATAAAAAATAAATAAAATAAAATTTACCACGACCACTTTCTATTATAGCTTACGATATTGCTACTTAATCCTTTCAGTCGCGATGTCCACTATATGCTCCGTAAAATTGGAGTATTGACGAAATTTTTTAGTTTCTGGTTGACGTGAAATGTCAAGTATTTATATAAATAAACTGAACATTATTTACAGTTTGCCTAAGAATCAATATTGTATAATAAACGCTTGTATAAAATTCTTAATTTGGTGTCAAAATTTGATAATGTATGAATGAAAGGGCCTACAGGTATTATAATAATTATTCCGTCCGCTAGAGTACTATGTTCCACAAATACTGCCCTAATACAGAACCTTGTGGTACTCCCATTAAAATTTGTTGTTTTTTTTGAGTACGTGCCAATTTTTAATATGGTTGATCGCTTATGAAAATATCGATTTATAACATTAAGTATGTTGCGACCTATTCCTAAATTTTCTAATAATAATATAAGTATATTTAAATCTAAACTATCAAAAACCTTTGTTATGTCAAGCGTGAGTAAACGTATTGAGTATAGCTTTTAATTGTTTGTAAAATATCGAATATGGCCATTTCTGACGATTTTCCTGGTAATGCACCAAATTGATTTTTAATAATTATGTTTTTGTTTTCAGAAAATTCTTCTAGTCTTTTAAGTGTAGATTTTTCATAAACTTTACCGAGGTTAGATAATAACGATATAGCTCGATACGATGTGGACAGGTTAGGATTCTTTTTAGGTTTTGGCAGAATAACAGTTTTCCTTATTTTCCACGCATCAGGATAATAAAAGTACGTTAATAAGTTTTGGAAGAACACACGGAAACAAGTTATGAAATTTTTCTATAAATCCATTAGATGCTCTATTCCTGATGCCAGTTTATTTTTCAATTACTTAATAATTACGTTAATTTCTTCATTACTAACTACAGTTTTTACGTTTTTCACTTTAAATGGTTTTACGTTAAGGTATAATTTGGATAGTAATAAATCCACATTTTCTTGTTCCGTACATGCATAATTGTCTAATGTTGGAACAACTGTGGATTTTAATTTATTCATAAATATTTTACACTTTAATCCATGTACGTTTTTATCATCTGTAAGTTTTTTCCAAGCTGTTAATTTCGCGCTTTTAATTTTGAACTTGTATTCTTTAAATTGTTTTTTATAGTTATTGTATAGATTATTTCTGTTAACTGTATTTTTACATCGTCTATACTTTTTATAGAGTTTACTTACCAATATTTTTTTTCTATTTAGCGCTGAGTTAAAATTGGAACGATATCGAACTCGTAATAGATAAATACAACCTTTTCCACCCGTTGGAAGTCCCGATAGTACATGGGCTAGGGATGATCGAGAGAAGGCTGGAGTGTTTGCTAAACATTTTTCTGATGTTTTGAAACAAAATTCTGAAACCGATGATTCCGAAGTCATTTTTAAGTGCTCCTTTTCAAGTGAGTCTCCCTATTACGCCAACGTCCCCAGGGGAAATAATATGTATACTCGAAATATTAAATAATAAAAAAAAACATCTCCGGGCTTCGACCTAATCACCCAAAAATTATCAGAATTGTCAGATAAAGCGATACTATCTATTAATAATATTTTTAACGCGGTGATATTTTTCTTTGTCGTAGAAACTGGCGTAAATAATCGTGATACCTAAATCGGATAGAGCACCGGATGTGGTCGCATCATATAGACCTATTTTACCTATCTTGTCAAAAGTTTTGAAAAAATCATATTAAAGCGGTCCTATTCTAGAATTGGAGAATATCGATAGTCAGTTTGGATTCCGCAAGAAGCACTCGGCTATCGAACAGGTGTACACCGATACATGCGATACAAGAAGGTTTTGATGTCTGGGTGTGTTTCTAGATGTCAGGCAAGACTTTTTGATAAGGTACATCGTGGGGTATTATATAAACTTAAAAAATATTCCTCATCCGTACTTCTTTCTCCTTGAATTGTATCTGGAGGATCGTACATGCTAAGTAAAATTCGAAAAGGAATACTCCACTATCTATAATGTTTTCACTGGCGTGCCTCGAGGAAGTGTTTTTGGTCCGGCGTTGTATCTGTTATTTATGGTTGATTAGTTAGTGACGATGTTATAACTGCCACGTTTGCAGACGATACAACCATTTTAGCTGTAGTCGAAGAGCAAAATATTGTCCACGAAACTCTGCAGCGGTCTTTAACAAAAATCGAAAGCTGGTTGAGACGTCGGCCTATTGCGCAGTTAACGAAAATAAATACACGCGGATCACTTTATAATTTATAATAAAATAATGTTAAAGCCTGTGCGGACATACGGCCTGACGCTGTGGAGCTGCGCGAAAAATAGTAATATAAATAAAATACAACGATTCCAAAATATTAGGCTACTCATTGCTCCTCCTTTGTATGTTTCGAATTATACATTACGTCGTGATCTTCTCATAATACGAAGTCAAACGCGTCGTTGAGTGATATCAAAGTCGCTTGAGGTCTCATACAAATACACTGGCCATCAATTTATTAGATAACAGTCTTCAGATATTGAAACGAACCAGGACATTTGATTTATCCTAATTTCTAACAGGATTCATTTTTGGAGCACTAATAACCCTCATACGTTACTTCACATTCCATAACAACTAACTGTTAATTGTGTTATTTAAAAAAAAAAATCTGTAACGTGACACAAAAAAAGTTACTTGAATTAAGCCTAAAAAAATGCTTCAAACTGTTAATCTGCTCGATGGAAAGAAATAGTACACGTTACACGTTAGTCAAGCATAAAAAAAGTTTTTTTTTTTTCTTGACCTTGGTCAAGCTAAACGTTTGTGGCCAGTAGATTCTAATTGAATAATTTTTTGCCTACTAAATTATAATTTGAAATAATAATTTTGCACCTTAAAATAAAAATGAGAAATAATACTCACACGCTTAATAGATAACGTATGGAATATGGAGGGAAGACAGTGAAAGATGACAGTTTATTAAAAAATATTTCTCTCTTATAATTAAATTGTAGACAATTAAAGAGAAGTTGATTTAAAGTTATTTCTTCCGGATAATTTAATATTAGGTAGTACATTCTTTAAGATAAAAAAAAATTTCAAACAAAAAAAATAGTACTTTAACATGAAACAGGGAGTTAGTTTCGTTAAGCCCAAAAAAATTTCCTGTTATCTGAAAGTTTAATCTATTCGATAAGAGAAATAATACACGTTCGTCAAGCCTAAAAAAAATTATTTCTCTTTATTATAAATAAGTGTTATTCCTATTTTGGACTACATAGTATTTTAATAGTTAATAGGGTTAACTTTTTTTTTTTTACAACGATCAAGCTCTTTATTATATATATATATGTGTGTGTGTGTGTGTAAAAGTCGTTAAACATTTTCGCGTGGGTTCGCTTCTCGCGTTAAATATTTTTAATTTCAAGCTGAAAAATAAGTAAATAAATTATAACGATAACTAAAACTTCTTCATTCTTTCCGTCTGACGAACGGTATCCGTTTCGCCTACTATGTAGAAATGATTTATGACACACCGGACTTGATGAATGAGAAGTTGGTTGCCAATTACTTATGTTTTTATATATATTCATGTACGCTATTATGTAGAACTGTCGGATATAATCTATAGATAGCGGCAAAAGGCGAAGTTGATTACGAATTACGCGTAAATATCGAAGAATACTTGCGAAGCTTTCGTAAATAATATTTCGGTGGATGACTGCCCGGGTCCGAATCGTATTCTCTTTATCGAATATTATGTGTATACATGCATCTAACGTATATTACCTAGATATTATATAATAACGTTATTTACGAGTGTTCGTCCGTTGAGATTGATATTTAATAACTTCCAACTAAAAGGACAACGTAGCAGTTCAACGTAATCAATTTATTATACGTTATGTAAGTTTTTAAAAAAGTCATACCGTAATCGTTATCTAGACGAGACGCTCATCTTTTGTCGTTTTATCGAAAGTTTACTTCAGTACGTGGAAAGATGCTTCGTACATTGTGATTTTATAAAGCTATATTCTTCGTTAACGTAGCCATTGAACGCTTAATGAAGGTGTATGTATGTATGTATGTAGAGTCTGTCTATGGTCTGCTTCTCTATGTTTATATATATATATATATATATAATATATGTATGTATACATCACGAGCGCGGATGTAACATAAAAGATGTCCATCTTGCTTTCACCATTAACATCGTCCGTCATAATAATAATAGGGCGAATTGTATCTGAATTGTTGCTATATCGCGCCTTTTGAGATTTAAAGGTTTGTTACGTCATTATTTTTCATTCTTATCGTCTCAGCTTAGCTGGTACGAAGGTAAGAAGCGCTACGTGATATGTGACGACGGGTGTCGAGTATAGGAATTTAATTATCTAGTCTATCTCACTGAAAAGATGTTTGGCGACACAATTGAACCAGTTAGAATATGAAAAGACGGCGCGTCGCGATTTGAATGGGACATCCTAGAGATGGCGATTTACGTGTCGAGTTTTATCGCGACGTCGTTGCTTATTCGATAATTCGGACGGACTGACTAAAGAGATTTTAATTTTGACACGTTCGATGATTTTGAAATTTCTATAATAATTAATTTCGTTCGCCTGTCCGCCTGCCAAACGATATTAAAGATCTACTTACGCGATTAACTAGACTAGTTCACCTCGAATATTAATAATACCTAGGCTATAGCGTACGCGTTATGAGAGAGAATGTATTCTCTATAGAGAGAGAGAGGACTGTGAACCTTCCAGGCGAACAACTTTAGAAACATCTTGAAATAGGACATCGAATGAAATTTGAAAAAATTAAAACCAGCCCGAAAGAGACGTTTAAAATAATCTACTAATAAGCGAACATACCTGCCGTTAAGTTACATCATATTAGAAAGTAAAACGAAAAAAAGGTACAATAAATGAAATACATAACGTAACTAAGCGTAAGTTAGCATATAACATCTACTCTTACACGCACATATACGTGCATATTCTCATACATGGGCGTATATAGGGTTTCAGGTGTGGGCGGCAAATTAAGACGAGCTCTTATTAATAGAAGCAAAAAATCGGGGGTTCTTTCCTTTCTCGATATTCCAACATGTACGTAGATAATTTTTCATTTTACTTATCGCCATTAATCTTCTTCGCATTAACCAACTTCAACGATTTTGTTACCTTTAAAAATATAAGCGTAAATTTTTCAATATTAATAGCGTGCGAAATTGCGTGTACAACTTAAAAATTTCCGATCGAATAATTAATGTTTTAATTAAATTTATTTAAAATGAAACTTTATCTATACTTTGTCATATACTCATTTGATTGAGACCGTTCAAATTGTAGTCGACCTAGGCCAGGCTTTTATTCTACCAGGTGTTGAAAAAGAACGTTCAATAGTGCAAGTTGTAACGTGAAACGTTACTGCGATTACATTCCTAATTGAGGGATAAAGTAATGTATACTCCGGGGTCGGCCAGTGAACATCAATAATAACAAGTAATCTTCCATACCAACTTCCAGATTTTCAATTTTTTTGTCTATATGAAGATTATAAACACAACTAGGAGAAAAAAAAGAGGATAATATCAAATAAACAACATATCCCAAATGAATAATGTTGTTTTGTTATATATATTTATTCTTCCTCCATTTTATGATGACATAAGTGCATCCCGACATTGACATTTTTTTTAATACGTCTGACAGGGTTATCTGGAAGATGTGTTTTCGACATTCGTGATATTAGCGGATTTGGATTTTCACTAAGTGATGCATTTTCCTGTATCGCCCAGTCTGTGATTTGTTGCAACGGTTGGTATTCCGAGATCACGATGAATCGTTACGAACATAAAATGGTGCATTTGTCATTAAAACCTTCGACTGAAACGATTGTATCTTATTTAGGTTGATTTTAGACGTCGAACCGTAGGGACCATATTTCCAGATCGGAGCAATACTGTATTGTATAAGGAGACTTTGTTTGCAAGACCAAGTTGTGATTTGCGCCCTATTAACGGATACAACTGGCGTTGTAGAAGCGTCATCAGCTTTTTCCGCGTATTTATGACGTGAGGTCCCCACACGTTAATCTTCGATCGAAAAATATTTAACTTCTGGCGCTATCATTCGACCGCAATATGTAAGTGGCGGACAATTCTGTCGTCTAGTTGTGAAAGTGACATGCGATGACTTAAGGTTATTATTTTTGGACTTTCCACTTTCGGGCCCATTGTTCAGTTAATAGTGTCTCTGTATATATGTTGACGCTTCGGAGGGGGTCTTCATGACTAGCCAAAATAGCAACATCATCCGCGAAAGTAACCTGAATAGCATTGTGTTCGGTATATCTGCCGTATATATGAAATTAAATTAAATAGCGGATAGATTATATCAGGGGGGAAAAAAGATAAGTATTTACGACGATTATTAGTTAATTTATAAAAAGCTGTAAACATGTCTGAAATAAAAGAATTTATCCGGATTAGGATGTGCATTTAGAAGTGTATTATATAAAAGCAAAATTGAATAAAATTGAAAAGTAAAATAATTCTTTTTCTAGCATATCGCTTTTTAAAACGTCTACTCTATTCTGCTACGTTCTCCGGCTACTGTATCGAATTAATCCAAAAAACTAAACTCATCGCACGCCTAGAAATTACACGTATCCTGCAAGAATCGTAGTTTCGACACTTGTCCTCTACGGTAACTGACACGCTTTACACTCATCAAAATAACACGTTGCATATATATATATGTATATGTGTATATATGTATATATATATATATAGTGCAACTGTCAGTTGCGCGATAATATCAGAGCTCGTCTTTTGTGACGAATTCCTCTTGTTATCTCGTACAATTTATCGGTCCTTCTTTATTATTTTATTATTATCGTCTGGTGTTTGTTATTTCTTAATATACGTGCTACCCAGTCGCAATTTCTCACGATAAACGTACTTTTTTTTTCATGGATCTCCTTGATTTTTTATTTTGTCCGTTCATTTAATTTTTTCTATTTTTTTTTTTTATATCTTCCATCATTTATGAACCAAATTTCTGAACCATGCACTCCGAACGCATACTTTTATTCACCTTTTCCCTAGTTCTATACTTAATTTTTTTTTACTTTAACAGCGATTTCTAATCGCATCTTCCATTATCTGTTGTTAATGACCCGGGAGGTATCTATGTTCTTTAACATGTTTTAGTATTTCATTATATAATTTAATCGCTATTTATTTAGTATCTTACAATTTACTCCATCCCACGGCAACAATTTATTTTTCTTGTTTATTAACATATTGTAGCGTTTCATTATAGAGTCAGATTTTAATAATGCGTCTGACAGTTATTTTCACTTTCCGTGCCATTACGGCGATGTCGTTGGTAAATCTGAACGATTGTATGTTCCCGCCTATCTTAATTGCGTTGTTACTAATTTCTTCCCGTTCATCGAACACCTGCTATATATATATACATATGTATATATATATCTTCTGTGGTCGTAATTCCCCAAAGAAATGTCGTGACCATTACACTACAGCCTCTTAAATTTCTTTCCGCCACTCTGTCCGATTTGCAGCCAACCGTCTGCAGTCTGTAATTTATTTCTTTAAAACTTTCCGGATGGTATCTGTCCATGCGATGTTTACCCTGCCGCGTACACGAGTCCTCTGCATTCTTCCACCAATTATTTCTCGCAGCATCGAATGTTCGCTGCGCATGATATGACCGAAAAAACGCAACATCCTTTAAAAAATATCACTAGACAGCCTTCCAGTTTATTCAAAATGGAGACGTTCGGTCGCTTTGCATCTCAGGGTATTCGTAGCATACGTCGCCACACCCACATTTCGAAGCTATTGATTCGTTGCTTATCCTTTGCTTTCACCGTCCAAATCTTTGACGCTTATGTAAATATAATCTAAACAACGCACTAACTCCTTCTTTACCGCGTTTGTGACTGATGTGTCGCGCCATATTCTGTTTAATCTGCTCATGGCGTTCCGTGCCAGCTGGCTCCGCCGTTTTATCTCAATTGTTGAAGAACCGCTATCTTCAACAAGCGAACCCAAATATATATATATATATATCTGTGTACCGTTTAGTATCCATTAGTTTGTTTTTCCTGTTCCGGTATTAAGTTACTGCGATCTACCACCATAAATTTCGTTTTGTTCTTATTTATTTCCAGTCCATATTCGATGCTTATTAAATGTAGTCGTCCAATAATATTTTCATATCGTCTATAGAGGTAGTTATCAACGTAGTATCGTCTGCAAATTGAAAATTATTAATAGTTATTCTGCCAATAATGTCTGAACCATCGATTGAACCTTCCGTAACTTGCCTCATGATATATTCACCGTATAGATTGAACAGAAACGGAGACAAGACATATCTTTCTCTCACTCCCTTACTCGTTTTAAGTTCACCTGACTCTATACCCCCTTTAACACACACTGTGATGGCACTGTGCATACACAACTGTTCAATTAAATGTACTATGTGCCTCGGCAGCCCCATTTCAACGAGCACCGGCTACAGCTTTTTCCAAAAAACCTTATCAAATGCCTTTGAGTAGTCTATGAAATATAACACTACTGGAATAATATGCTCTCTGCTTTTTTATATTATCTGGCGAACGCTTAGTACTTGTTCCCGAGTGCCTCTTCCGCTGACAAAACCCGCTTGTTTGTCTGGAATTTGCTTGGTTACAAATGCTGATATTCTTCTATTCAGGATTCGAAGAATTACTTTGCTAATATTTTGTATTAATGCAATCGTTCTATAATTTTCGCACTTTATATCCTTCCCTTTCTTAAGAAAGGGTTTATAGATGTCTGGCATCACTCTTTAGGCCAGTTCCCGGTATTCCAAATTTCTTCATAGATCTCATGTTTTCTTTCGACTCTCTCTTTTCCGAGCTGTTTAATTATTTCTGCCGTTATCGCATCCGGCAGCTTTATTTGGTTTTAAAAATTTATGGCTTCTCCATTTTCGATTTGAGTATATTCGGTTCACTATTCAAAAGCGGGGTTGATATTCTTTGTTCTGTAGTTCTGCTCCTATATAGCCTTTTAAAATATTGCCTCCACACCTCTGCTATTTCTGGTTTTTCCGTTACGATGCTACCGTGGTTCTGAATTACCCAAGTCCTCATCTTGAATTCTCTAGCAATTAATCTAATCTTTTTATAGAAGTCCCTGAGTTCATTTTTCTATGTATGTTCTTGTGTGTTTCGACAAGTAGTGGTATTTTATCCTTACGGCAAAATTTGTGAATTTAATGAGTTCCTGCTCGTTTGTACCGGTATTATTATTAAATTTTCTCCTTTCCATAATTAGCTGCATTGTTTCGAACGATATTCATGGTTTGGATTTTCTCACTTTTTCCTGTGGTTGAGTATCTCGTATAGCTAAAATTATGACATAGATGATCAGCATATTGATCACGTCGCTGCGCCTGTGTATTCTTCACTTCATATTGTTTAAATTTTTCCTTAAACTCCTGCAGGTATTTTCCATTCTCCTTTTTGTTTCTGATGAGGCGTTCAGTTTTAAATATCACCCGAACGGTCGTAACTAGTGGTCTGTGATCTGACCCGCGCTCGGCTCCAGGATAAGGCACCATATTGTCGCACGATGATTTCCATCTTTCTTGCATTAGAATGTAATCAATCTGATTCCTATATTAATCACCAGGAGCTTTTCACATGCACAGACGTCGTATATGATGTTTAAACATCGTGTTCATTATACTGAATTTATTTTCCAATGCGAATTGTACTAACCTTTCTCACCTCGTTCATTCGAACTTCCCTCTTCGTAATTGGGTATCAGCTTCGCTTCCAATTTTAGCTTTCACGTCACCCATGATGATGAAAATTTCTCTGCTCGATATATCTTCCATAAGTTCTTCAATATGTTTATAGAATAATTCGATTTCTTTATCATTCTTCGTACAGGTAGAAGCATATGCTCGAATAATGTTAATAGGAACCGGTTTGGATTCCCCTGTCGCTCTTGTCCTTATAACCCATAATCGCTCTATCAAATTTTTAGGCAACCGGTTATTACTCAAGAGGTTTAAGGTTTTTACGGCCACCTAAACTCGCCGAGGGAGATACAATCGTAAGATGTATGCAGACTTTTATGGCCAGTTCCTCTAGCTGACCGTATGCTTGTGTCTCTTACCCTGTCACTACTGAAATCACCTGCCTGAGGCTTTCGAATATATCAAAAAGCAACGGTGACAAAACTACATCCTTATCTTTTACTTCTGTTTCTGAGATTCTGTCTGTGATTTTTTGTATAGTTCTTTCATTATTTTCCTATCTTTAGGGTCAATGTTTATTCTAGCTAAAGTTTCATCCCAAAATATTCCAATCGCATTTATCAAATGCTTTCTCTAAATCTATCATTGCAATCTATATTGGTTTACTTCTAACTTTTTTTCTTTTTTCGATCACCATCCGCAGACCGAATAGAAGACGTGTTTTACAAATAAAATAGACGGAGAATTTGTGCGGTATATTTGTCGAATACGTACAGGCCATATAAGAACTGCCGAAACGGTTACATAAATCGGGTATAATATCGTGTAATTTATGCGAATGCGGAGAAATTGGTCCGGTGGAACGTATTATCCGACAATGTGAAATATATAATGATCACAGAAAAGATGTTATAAAAAAAATTACTATCATTTTATAATGCCGATAACGTTATTAGTACACAAACCAGATCAAGAACCGGCTTACATTTTATATCGGTACATAAAATATAATAATAAAATACACATATAAAATATAATCTAATTTATTATTCCATTAACTAAGTAAACAATATAAAAATGTCCTGACGGCGAAAGCTACAAAATTAATTTCGGTCAATATTTTCAATTTTTTCATCATATAAACATCATCCGTCGTGTATACATATGCACGCGCGTTTTCGAATAAACGAGTGAGAGACATGATGAGAATGATTCGCTTAAGTTGACACGTAATTGTCCTATAAGTGTATATTGCTGAGTAGTTTAATAAGCTTGTTATTTCGGTCGTTTATTCTAAATGCTTATAACTCGTGTTCAATATTGCGCAAATTTCTACAGTCCGCTCTTCCCGAAATAAGAATTTTTAAATGAAAAGAAAATCCAGTATAAAGCTAGGGACAATGTTTGGTCTATCGTCAATCTTCGTCGTGTTAATTTATTGCACTCTCGGACGATTGGTTAATTATTCCGAGCGTAACTGGTTAATAATTAATTAATTAATTAATTAATTACGAAATGACGGAATGACCGGCCGTCGTAAGTACGTATAATTTAACCAGAATAATATCGTGAATATTTAAAACATCATCTCGCGGCAGATAGGCGACCGGTCGTTTGTAACTATTAACAACACGAGTTTAGAAGGCGAACGATAAAGGTCGGCCTGTGTTAATTCATTTATATGCTAATGCGTACGGAACCGCAAAAATAGAACGCTAATAACATTCTGATAGCGTTCGGACGGAAAACCAGCTGAATGTGTAGTGGGACGTAGCGACCAGATGATATAGCGCAGCCTCGTCTTCGCTATGTTATATTATTCTAGATGCCGGTAATCTTAATAATACAACTTCTTCTCTAGTTTATTGCACTAGGTACATAATTGCTATTATTCTAATGCTAACTGTACTACCGATTTTCTAGACGTTCTCTATGATATACAAGTATTATACTCTTGTTAATACGGTACTGATGCCTATAATCATTTATTGCCCGTTTTGAACATTATAACGCTCAGCTTAAATTATGACGAGAAGGGTTAAATAATAATTTCTTACTGTATAGGAGATTATAGCTTCTCTATTTCTGTTAATGCAGTATCCATGTTTATATAATATTAAGGATTGAAATAGATATACTTTCCCGGAAAAAATGGACCAGTTGCCGTTTGTATATTTATTTCTCATAAACGATGCTAATTCTTATCTAGAGAGAATGATCATGTATAAGATACACTAGTAAAAAAAAATTACGATAAATCGAGTTAAATTATAGTGACGTTAAAGCTTTCCTGAAATTTCTCATAACTAAATCTTGGTGTCGTGCATGGAAGTCTAATGAACAAAACCACCTCCTTTTAATCAAACCTAATCCACTATCCCAACTGCCATTTACTTTCCAAACAAGAAAGAAAAATGTTATCCTTACAACACTCCATATATCCCACTCAAACCTTACCCATTCCTATCTTCTTCATGACACAGACTCGCCACTCTGTCCATTTTGCCAAAAATGTCTCAACTGCTCATACCCCACATACTAACATCCCGTCATGCTCTCACAATATTAAGAATGCAGCACAGCCTTCCTCCTCCCTTACCTCAACTTTTATCTGAACCTACTGACCATATTCATAATGTGTTCCCGTTCCTGGATTCACTGAGCCTCTTAAATCACATCTAGGACCACAGTAAGCCTGTGGACGCATACGGCCCGTTAGTGCAGCCGGCACCCGTACTCAAAAAAAAAAAAATATAATAAGAATAATAATAAAAAAAAAAGTTGTTTTTTATTATTAAATATTTTACCCATTGCAACTGACCCATTTTATGGTAATGTAACAATTTTTATGGAAATGAAAAGTATCATTTTATGTTAGGTAGAGTCAAGAGACCTGTAATAACGTTAAAGTCTTCTTACTTCCCCATTGTTATTTAACAATGTATACTCGGAACATATTTTTGAATCAATTGCCGATGATTCAGCAGAGGGAATTCGTGTAAACGGAGTACTTATAAATAATAAATAATGTTAGATTTGCTGATGTTGTTACTGTTATCGCTAGTTCCTAGAGAAGGACTGACAAAACTAATTCAAGATATATGCAGACGCGCAAATGATTTTGGGATTAAAATAAACTTTAGCAAAACTAAATATACGAATATATCTAAAAAGAATCGGGAAAGATATGAGAAGAAATTAAAATGGAAGGAGAACGGATAGAGAAATATCATCCTAAAGATACCTAGGAAGTGAAGGGACAAATTCGAATATGGAAGTTAGAGGTAGCACGGAAAGCATTCCTGAAACTGAAGGGTCCATTGTGCAGTCACGATATTAGTATGGAATTGTAAATATAAATTATTTTGGCTAATCAATATGAATCGATATATATATATATATATATATATATATATATATATATATATATATATATATATATATATATATATAAGTTTTTATTATATTAATATCTCTGTTAATTTATTTGTAATTTTTTTGTATATGCTTGAAAATGACGTTAATGTCGAAAATGTTTGCATTAATAAAATAACTTTTATAGTGATTAACTTTGTTTTTATTTTGTTTTGTTAATTCATAAAATCACTACTCTTCAATACATCAACATTATATATATATATATATATATATATATATATATATATATATATATATATATATATATATACATAATAATAATAATAATAATAATAATAATAATAATAATAATAATAATAATAATAATAATAACGTGTGGGATAAGTTTTTTAAAGGCAAATCTTTTCGACGGTTACGTCATTTTTAAGCATATACAATAAATATTACGTATAAATTAGCCAACATTTATATGTAATATTTATTGTATATGCTTGAAAATGACGTAACTGTCGAAAAGCATTGCATTAAAAAAGCTTTTATAGTGATTCAGCTGCGTTATGATTTTGTTTTGTTTATAATTCATAAAATCACTACTCTCCGATACATTCGACATTTAATTACATTTTAATATTGCATACTTTTTAACGTTCTACCTTTAAACAAAAACGAAAAAAATGGATAAAATTTGTAGCGTCTATGGTAAAAAAAAAACATATTCGAAGGACTTTTGTATAATATCGGGTAAAAATTATCAAAAAAACAAAAAACTTAAAATATATAATCGATATTAACTGTAGTCTATTAATTTAGCTGTTCCCGTAGGATATATTTAACGTCCGATCTAGATGATAAATGAAGAAGCTACCGTTAAAAAACTAGTGTGAAAAAAAGAGATAGTGGGAACTGATAGATGTTAATAATGAGGATAACATTTTATTAAATGTAACTCAGCGGGTTATTCAGGTTGGTTATTTAATAACGATTTTAGTGTTTTTTTTTGTGTTTTTATCCGAACAGTGGTTAATTTCAGAACTTAAAACTGGCCTATAAATTTAATATTGTATTACGCTTTTGTACCCCGTTCGCTGTGATTCATCAAGACCAGTTTATACGCGATTATTATTATTATTATTATTTAGATTTTTCTTTCTATACATTATAAATCAGATTATCCATTTCTTAAGATAGAAGTAGAGTCACGATGTTTTTCCTCAAGGCGGAATTATATTAACATATATTTGTCACTTTGTTTAGTTTAGATGATAACACTAGATTCTAATATAGTCGATCGCCCTGTTAGCAATAGTACTAGTGGTTTAATTCCCTATTAATCGATTATTTATAAAACATCGACCGGCGCATGTGGCGACCGTCGCTATTCTGACAGCGGGCTATCGAACTTTAATTTTTCTGAATTTAATTTCGTATATTAAAATAAATTACCAAGAATTACGCGCGTACGATAATTGGATTTTTGATTGTGGCCCGACTGCGTATAACAAGAAGCTTAAAACTTATTAATAATGATAGTAATAAAACGATTCCGATGAAGAAAAATAAAACAATAAGGCGAAAATTAAATCGAACGGAGAAGCAAACAGGAATTTCTCTCGAACGAGTAAATAAATAAATAAAATTTATTAAATATATATATATATATTTATTTAAATATGCGTACGTGTGTTTATTTAAATGTGTATATCTAAATTTATGTAAATTGCGTTACATTCGTGTATATTTAAATAAACAAATATTACGATATCGCACACATACATATATGCGGTTTGTGTGTATGTGTGTATGTATAAAATATATAATGTGGAGGTGTAAATAAAACTATGAATAAACGAATCGAGAAGTTACGAGTTTCTTTTTAAAAGTAGAGGTATACATTAAAAAAATGTGCTATGCTAAAATTTATTTATTTAAATATGTACGTAATACTTATACACACATTTTATATATCGTCATCATCATCATAATATTTGTTACAAAAAAAAGTATCTATATAATAAAAACTGTGCTATGTTAAAATTTATTTATTCTCATATGTATATATATATATATATATATATTTATAATTATAATAATCATGTTCGTTAAAAAAAGTAGGTATATATTAAAAGACATTTCAAATTTATACAGGTCATATATATATATATATGTATATATAATCATTAACATCATCATATTCGTTATGTTTTTAATGTCCAGTGTTCCTCAGCATATAAAAAAACCGAGAACACCAGAGTATTCATTAGGCGTACTCAGCGAGATATCATGACTTTTCCATATATTTTATGGTTGACCCAGTGCCAAAATTTGGCTGTTGGATATTCGGTTTTTAATTTCATCACTAGATCAACCGTGTTTGGTAATTAGAGATCCCATGTATACAAATTTATCAACCTCTTGTATCGTATCCACTTCTTGCATGTTATGCCGACTGCAGTTATTCTCGTCGATAATCATTATCTTAGTGGTTTATCATTAATCCAGCTTGTTTACTTATATTTCCAAGCTTACGTAAAAGGTGTAAAATCTTTGCTCGACTAAGGAATTATTGTTATGTCATCGGCATACCGCAGATTATTAATCATTTATCTGCTTAATTTTATACCATCTTTCCATTTATCGAGCACTTTCCTGAATATCAATTCACTGTATATCTTTTTCAGCTTTAAATGCGTGGGTTAATTTATTATTGCTTTTATATCTATATCTATATATCTATCTATCTATCTATCTATATATATATATATATATATGTGTGTGTGTATGTATAAAATCTGTATGTGTTTACTTATTTGTACATGTATGTATATATATATCTACAGTCGTATATTGATCATAATTGACCGTCGTGACCCATTATGTAGCAATCAAATTCCTCCACAGTTGTCGATCATCTGCCGTGTGTACCAAATCTGGTATTGACAGTTTAACACGTCGGCATATTTGTTTCGTCCATCGGGTCATTGGCCGACCTTTTCTTCTATGTCCGTTCATTCTTCCTAGTGTGACTGTCCTGTCTAAGTCTCGTGCACGCATTATATGACCGAGAAATTTGTGCATTTTATCGCGTATGTCTTGTGACAATCGTTTATCTATATTAAGACGCTTAATGATCGAGACGTTCGTTTGTTTATCGTGCCATTTTATACCCAGCATTATGCGCCAGTATTTCATTTCAAATGCATCAATATATTGCTGATCCGTGGAGTTTATTACCCATGTTTCGGAACCATAGGTAAATATGGAGAACACCAGGGAACGAACAAGTTGTATTTTTGTAGAATAATTGATATTTCCATCCCGCCAGATACGTTGCAACTTATTCATAGCATTTAGACTCATCGCAGATCGTCTCCTTATTTCTTTGCTTGAGCCTCCTTTATTGTTGATCCGGACACCTAGATATTCAAATTCGTTGACGACTTAATATCCGTGTAATTGTTGCGAAGTATTAGATATGTTTTCATTATTATGATCCACTATCATAATTTTTGTTTTATTTTTGTTTATACGCATTCCGAATTCATGGCTTACTGTCGTCAGTTTATTTAAAGTTGTACTTAATTCTTCCATAGATGATGCAAAAATTGCAGTGTCATCTGCATATCTCAAATTATTAATTTTTGCTCCACCAATTGAAATACCTCCTTCCCCTGCGGCAAGAGTACGTCGCATTATATATTCAGAGTATATGTTATATAAAAGTGGCGATAGGATACATCCTTGTCTAACACCTTTTGATATTTTGAAAGGTTTAGAGAAATAATTATCTGCTCGTACTGTATTATAATTGTTTTCGTAAAGTGATTTCACTAGCATTATAAGATGATTAGGAACACCCATTTCGGACAAAATTATCCATAGCTTGTCCCATATCACGCTGTCAAAAGCCTTTTTATAGTCTATAAATGCTATATATACAGGCACGTAGTATTCCCTGGGTGGCCGTCTCCTTGCCAATTAGTTTCGCTTAAACCAGTTATGCTGATTGCTAGTCTTTCACATTCTCTTTCTACTATAGCTAGTTTCCCTACCTGTTTAACCCTCTTATATTCCACGTTGCAATGTTTAAAATCTTTTTATCCTTCTTGATTCTTTTAGGTTCAGTCACATATTTTACACTGCAAGTCTGAGCCATGACCTTGCAGCACCGATCGCCACTCGGGTCGCATGACACGGTCGCATATTTCACATCCAAGGTCCCGTTGTAACCTAGACGCCGATTGTCAGTCGGATCACGTAACAAATCTGATTCTGAGTAATTCGTGAACATAATGGTTTTCTTGGAAATAATTAATGAGGTAGTTTTCCGTTGCTTTACTCATCGCAGTACCGTAGTCGATTAAATCAATATGTGATTTTCGCCGTACGATTGTCCTAACTTGAACCTTACCACCGACATCATTTGTCGTCCGCTCCAAGAAGGTATTGGTAACAGCTGCTTCCCTGTACCAAGCCTTTGGATGAAAATCCTAACCGCAAGGCAACGGTTTGTTACTGAGGAGTAACATTTATTTAAGGTCTTTACGGCGACCTTAACCCGCCGAGGGAGAGACAGTCATAGGATTTTTGCAGACTTTTAGTGGGCAGGTCCTCAAGCTGCCCATCTGCATCCTCGTGTCTCTACCCTGTCACTACTGGAATCACCTACATGAGGCTTTCCACCAGTAGCCGCTCTTGGTCCGCGACTGCTTATTTGGCTAACGCCTTATTCGCAGCTAACCTACATATCTGTAAGCCACGCCACCATCCGCCATCTGTGAACGCGACCCGTATTTATTACCGCTGGTATATCATCTGTGAATTTCTGCGCAACCATTAGAACATCTATATTTTTTTGAAACGTGTTAATGAAGCTAGATTAGCAGTAGAGGTGATGGGATATTCTTTTCCTTGAAAGTGTGGACTCTAGTGGCTCATAAATCGATTTTATACTTTCATTATTTCGATTAGTTTCGTATGAACTCTTACCGCTCGATGTTATTGTTTCGGGTGTTTTATCTGAATTTTTCGTTTAGACAAAAAACCAAAAAAAGTTTATTATCACCGAATAGCCATTAATCATCGTGTAGACGGCAATGGTAACCCGATTCGTATAATATCATATAGGCGCACACCAGCGCACTTCAGACAGTTAACACCTTAAAAATGCTAGCCCATTTTGATGACAATATAATTCATGCGTATTTAAATTAACTAAGCGATATTCCCAACACATCTTTAATATGTAACTGTTTGAAGGGAAGTCATACCTTTCCATTGGTTATTCTTGTTTCTTTTGTTTTTTTCCCCTCTCCCTTATCTACCTATATATATATATATATGTGTGTGTGTGTTCTTTGAATATGAGTATATATATATATATATATATAATTAAACAAATAAATAACTGTCACGCAAAAGATCTAATTTTGTTTTTTTGTTCGATTAGTAGTATTCTAATTCCTAATATATTATCTCCACCAACTTAATTACTCGTGATTACTAATTACGTACACCCACTTAACAATCGTATATTTCGTGTTTCATGTATAATATAAAATATGATCACCTGCAGCCGTTATATAAAATTGTACACTTAAATTTAATAAAATTATTTTATCAAACAAATTTCTGATTTCATCTCGGAATTATTTAAAATTAAGAGTATATATAAATAATCGCCACTGGTAGCCCATAAGTTAAAATTTTCACGTTACTATAATTTTGTTTCATTTTTTAAAATATTAGAATATATATATATATATATATATATAATATCTGAATGTGGAACGTAATCCTGTGTTTATTATGAAAAGTTTGAAATGTAGTGTTTTTAAAAAAAAAAAATAGACAACAAAATGGAGTCAAGATCACTAAAACCTTTTCTTTATTGAAAGATCAATCGCAATGATTTTCGGCTGTTAAGCAATTATCGATTGAATATAGAAAAATAAATGATAAAGATATCAACAAATGTAAAATTATTATTACGTATAAATTTCATATTGTTGGATGTTTTTGTTAATTTTTATTTTAATGTTTACGTTGTTTACCACATCCACGATCAGATTATTTAAAAATACAGTTTTATCACTTTGATAATTTTTGTAAATCGTGTTTGTGATTGATTTTTCATAAAGGAAAGATTTTAGTGATTTTAACGCCATTTTATTTTTTATTTTTTCTGTGTTTATTTGCGTACGTATCTATTTTTAAAATTTTAATCGGAGCCAATAGAGACGTAGCCTGTACAAAATTCGACTATAGTTTTTGCTCCGTTTTAAACCTACGTCAATCAATCGTTATCATAAAGATCTATTCCTACTTCCTAGCTAACAGCAGGAGACAGGACACAACTAAAATTGCGTGCACAGGTTTTATATGCCCGTATACACACTAACCCGGTACAGATACGTAATGACAAAGTATACACTACACGGTGGTACATTTCTGAAAAAGAATATTTAGTCTTTTTGTGTCTGGCTTTGTCTGTCGAATGACGAGTGTAAATAGACGACACAGCAGTTCACGACCATAATTTCCTCTAACCTAGTGCATTCTACTCAAATTAGTAGTTTGTTTTTTTAATTTTTGATTTTACATTCGCGAACTCGTTAAATATAAATGTGGAACTGTTAATTGAATATATTACGTAATGAAATTTATGATTTATCAAAAGTACTGTGATACTTTGCACGAAGAAAAAATTCGGGAGCAAATTGCGCAAAGCACGAAGTATTCTGGTTAGCGTGTTACTTTTTGAAATGAATTCTATATAAAAATTATTATTCGTTTACTAATGAAATTTATTGCGATATTTACATGAGATAATAAAATAATTAAATGTAATATAACAAACGCGAAACACTCAATTTAGATTTATCCAGTCGACCTGGTCCTCTGGTGAACAAAAAACGGATCTAAATTTATACCTGAAAAGATGTTTCGACTGCATTCGTGGTATTGAAGAACGGTTGGCTGATGTTTTGAATTCAACTTCATTTTGTTCATATTTGATGTCAGTTTTTTTTTTTTAATATAATTATACAGTGATAATGAAGTCTCCGATTATAAATCCCGAATTTTTGATACAATATACCAAAATGGTTTTCACTTTTACTCGTCTTGCCCGAGAAAGTCTCTAATTAAAATTGTACTTCCAATTATCACCTGATATCTCTGGTTTCCAGGATAAGGTCTTATAGAAAATAAAGTGTTAAAAATTGATATTCGGAAATATTGAAAAAATTTTAGCTTCATCGTCAATTAATTCTCGAAATAATGTTGCACATTCTCCTTCAATTTTCCGTTTTTTAAACATATATCGTGAACTCGCTATACGTTTAACTTTTTCCGTCTTCTTTTTGGTCTAATAATGACGCTATTATCGCTAAATATTCTAAAGAATCTCGCTCAAAAATTTTAAATAAACGTAAAAAAACATGTCCGATCACATCGAAACGCAACATTATGTTACGATCGTGCCGTGTCTGTTACTTTCCGATGCAGTGTGAATACAGCGTAAATTTCCGTCGCTAATGTCGTGCCTTGCTATAATGTGTGAATAGACCTTTATGTGTTTAATATAACCTAATAAATATTTGTTAGATATTATAGATGACCGTGAACATTTTAGTTCTATGAAAGTGCTATGCGACATAAATTTAACATCATGAGCTAATTTTAACTTTAATAAATAAATAAATAAATAAATAAATAAAAGGGAAGTAAATTAATCCAACGGTGAAATCAGTTTCTGGATCAACTGATCAATGCTGCTGCATTTATTATTACATGTTTAGAAAATTAAATCTGTAAATGAATTATTTTCTTTTTTCGTCGCGGAACTAATGTATAAGTAATCACTGGTGGTTTTTGGGACTATGTTATTGTCATCCTGACTACCACTTTTAAATTGTAAGTACACTTGCACATTGTTGCTTTATGCACACCCAATAGGCATTATACAATATAGCTGTGCACCATACAATTATTTAAAAAATACATTCAACCCACCCGTTTGAAGGGAATGGGGAACATAAAAAAAAAAAAACACGTTTACGTGGATTTGATAAATATATATATTTAAGTTTGTTCGTTTTTTTTCTCGAGGCATACTTTTAATTAATGCATTTAAACGAAGTCTATCGTATTTATCGTATTTATCGTATTTATCGATTTAATTGTACTTCATTATTTTTACTTTAACGTCAACGAATTAAATCGTATATTATTATTATTATTATTATTATTAGTTTCAAAAAGAAGTGAAAATGAATTGTGTCTGTTAAGATACTTTATGAATTTTGTATAAATAATTTCCATTTTATTCTGCGATAGAATCTCTATTCGAAAGCTGGATTATTCTTAAAATGGGATACTGAGTAAAACAAAGAAAATTATAACAAAATATTAAACATTTATTTATTCGTAATAACACCGGAACACGCATAAAATAGACTCTATAACTATCATTCGTCTACATAATATAACAATAACAATCAAAACAAAAACGATAATTAGTAACAATGGTAATAATAATAATAATAATAATAATTTTAATTATAATTATATCGATGGCATGTAACGTAACTACTCTTAAAGATAACGAACACATTAAAATTTCGCGCCAAGGAAATTATTATTTTTATAAATAAATAAATAAATTATTACTATCGCGTTAGGTAACAGATATATATATATTATATGTTTATATATATATATAAATAATTATAAATAATAATGGAATTTATTAAAAACATATTAACAATAATTAATATAATCAATTAATCAGTATCACGGTTGTTATTTTTTATATAATTCAAATATTATATTTTGTTCTCGGTTGATTTTCCAGTAATTTATTTTTAGTTATGATATGTACGAAATATATTATTATTTGAGATTCAGTTTTCAAGGCTATTTCGATCGGATTTTAATGTACATCCTCTCTTATAGAAAGCAATAATGAAGGCCTGCAAGGTAAAATAATTAGGTGAAATTGGAAAATTATTAATTAATTTTTTTTGTTGAGGAGGTTAATAAGTTATCTTTTTTTTTTTTTTAATAATTTTCTTCGTTAAATTTTTCATTTACTCGGTTTTTACGATATTTATTACTTTTTATATCGTTAAATATTTTTCGTTATTTTTTCTATTATTAAAGACGTATGTAATTACGTACACATGTGCATTATATACCTATTAGAATTTTTTAAATTAAATTAAATTCGAATTTTACATATTTAGTTGAGAATTTTAGACGAAAAATGTTTTGAAAAACATAGAAATTAATTACTTTACACTATTTTTAATTCCTAGATGCGTTGTTAAATCAGATTCTTTATCGACATTATAAGATACGAAGTTCGAGTTCATTCCTTGGTCTCATTCTATTTTATATATATATATATATATATAATGGTATAAAATGCAAAGTATTATTATTATTCATTGTGCTTCATTTTTTATTATTTTTATTATTAATATTTCGAATTAAAAACGCGGTTGTTATCTTAGCCAATTCCGTCGGAATGTCCTTTATGTGGTACATGAAATTTTACTTTATTTCCCGATTGACACGAAATATCTTAATTTTAAAAATATCCATTTGAAAACACATTGAAAATTATCTAAAGTCATCTAACAAGCGGTATTGTATATCAAACGTCTTATATAAAATTTAGAATTTTCGTGTCAAAATTTGACGTGTGACTGGGATGGTTAATATAAAAAATTTAGCTTTTACTAAGGGGATAGTGTGACACGTATAAAACTCGGCCTATCGTCGATGCTTCCGATCAACAGTCGCTGGTTAGTTATTAACGAGGAGTTATACTTTTCGAAATTTGTATTATATCGGTAGGTATATACTGATACCTTTCAAAATAAGTATTAATCGTTCAATAAAATTACAATACGTTCGATTTCAAATAACGGAAAAATGCGATATAATATTTTTAATATATTCAATTTAACTTAATTTATTGATTAAATAACGCTAACAAACTTATATATTATATATATATATATATATATATGTATCATTAAACAAAGAAAAAGGTACTCTTTATTGGTAACTACGTACATTGTTCTAATCGATAATCGATATATATATATACATATATATATATATTATAATACACGCACACACATGCATATATATACGTTAAACACGCATACGTTTGTAATAAGATAACAAGGGTATAATAATCGTAAGATGCCGATTGGATACTTTAAATTATTAAATCAAGAAAATTTAAATTTTACGAAATTTAACAATTCGTATAAAAAAAAAATTGGTTTTCTATTGTGTGATTTTTAAAACGTACAAAATTTTTCTACTAGACTCATTACTATCATTATTATTATTATTATTTATGTTTACGTGTACGTTTTCGGATATAAACAACAATTTACTACGTCATTTTATGAAAATAAACATCCAGTTTCATAATTCGATTCGTTTGTCTTGTTAATTTTTTACGATTAACGCTTCAAATACACAGACGAACGTAATAATGATTATGGTGATAATGATGATGATAAGAATATTATGACATCGGAGAAACGAGGAAAAGGCATAGAAATAAGAGTGATCCGTAAAAATACCGCTAAAAAGAAATGAGTAATCTTCGGCTGCTGGAAACAAAACAGAATGGAAAATTCTGCAACCTTATATACTTGGAAGAAATTGTAGTCGACTCGCGACAAGATTGTTTGATTTCTTCTCCTTCTTGAGCGATTGTTTGACTGCGTGCACGTGAATTAAAAGTCAATTGTCTGAGATGAAGTAAACCCGGATAAGACAATTCTATAGATACATAATATATGTAGCGTATAAATGATTGACAAAGACGTTTGTAGCAAGAGGGGGTGATTAATTGGATATAATAGTTATAACAAATACACACACACACATATATATATATATATATATAATGAAGGGCTTGGAAAAACAAAAGTTGGGGGTACCAACTGGAGGACGCAAATTGAAAATAATTTAGTTTGCGGATGATTAAGCGCTATTACGGACAGTACGAAGAACCCTTCCAAGATGCTGAACAATACAGAAATTATAGAAAAAAACTAAAACAACGACGATAAGAAATAAGACGCGCAGATTAAAGACCGAACTGATGAACCAATGACTAGTAAGGATAAATAGAAATTGGAAAAGCTGGAAAATTGATGCTGGAGATGATTATTGAAAGTATCATGCAGAGAGAAAGTCAAAAACAAAAATATCTATAACAGAGTGGAAGAAAGCAGTACAATCTTACCCCTAATACGTAGAAGGCGTTTCAAATTTGTACCTACGGATGTACTAAATGAAAAGAGGTAGATCAATATTATAGCGTGAAACATTTGAAAAGAACAGCCCAGAATAGGGACAAATAAAAGAGTATCATATCGGTGCAGCGAACCGACTGATATACTGAAGAAGAACAATACACATATATAGGTATATATATTTCATATAAATATAATTATATTTACCGTTTTTTCCTGAGAGCAGATTTTAAATGTTTTAGCATATATATATATATATATATATATATATATATATATATATATATATATATATATATATATATATATAGGGTAGAAGTGTTGACGAAACAAAATTTTGTACTCGAACGTATTTTCCGTAGTATCAAATTATATTTAAAACAACTGGTACTTTAAAATTATCCAAATGAAATACACATGAAACATAAATAACGTTGAATTCGAAGGAAATGACTAAATTTACACATATTGTACGTTTATGCATATTAAGTAAGGTAAATAGGATTCAACCAGCATCTTTCGATACAATATTTATATATATATATGTGTGTGTAAAATATTAACCTTTATTCACTTAACCAGCATAAATATATAAATAAGCAATTAAGCCTGATTCCAGCGATTATTAATACGGAATTTTATATATATATAAAACTCGTGCGTTGTTGTATAATGACTAGTATATTTGGAGAAAATCCTGTTTTAACCTGTCCGATCTCGTTAAATTAAGACGAAGATCGGAGAAGCAGTTTATGTATATATATATATATATATATATTCTAAATGATAGTCGATAAAAAGAGATGATATTCGATGTGCAATCATCATCTTCGCTTTAAGCTAAAGCTGAAACTGGAACTATAGCGGCCATCTGTCATTGTGTCAGCCAGTGCGGAGGGATATTTGCGGATATATAAAGTTTAATGATAGACGCGATTGACTTTACTTTTTCAATCGAATGATGTACGTGGACGGAACGTGTGTATATATATATATATATATATATAAAGCTGATTGTATATAACCGTGGGGTTGCCCGTTGGTAATTACGGCGAATTATTATTACTATTATTATTATTATTATTATTATTACTATTATTGTCAGTAAAAAAGAGATACACTTTCGCCGGTGGTTTGGTTCAACCGCGGCTATCACAGTTGCGGTAAATCTGCTGCGGCTTCCTACTCGGTTCTTCGAGTAGTAGTAAGAGTCAAAATGTTGATTGATTCTTCCTGCAGGCGTCGCTTCTCCGATTTCGTTAATTCGCGAAAGTCAGCTTACACGCTACCGGGACCGGCTATTATAATTACCTAGATGCCGGATGGATAGGCGGACGGGGTGAAGTTTTATCTCGCAACTGTTGTATAGAATTAGCCGAGGATGATCTGTACGGCTGTCGGAAATAGGAAGTTGATCCGGCGATATTAATATTTCGACTAGCGCTATTATCGTAATTATTATTATTATTATTATTATTTTCCGCGTTATTAGTAGCGTAGTGGTAAGATTTTTCTTTACGAGCTGCTCGATTTTCCGAAATAGTAGCAGTCGTGTTCGGATGAATTCCGATATATTCCGGCGGTAGTAAATCCCGACGATGTTGTCGATGATGAACGAATCTATTATCTTCGCTGACTTTTCCCATAAAAGATCTAATTTCTTCGAAGCAAGATTCGTCGTTTCTTCTCGTATGTTGCTGACTAGGGTGATGATAAGGTCGACGTAGCGTCATGGTTGGAAATCTGAGATGAGGCCCGGACGATGTATCGTCGGTCGCTACGGCTACACGTTCGTCCATTACGGTCGGTCCGTCGGCGTCGTGTTTTTTCAAATGTCGATCTAAATTAGTCTGCTGTCCGAAACATCTACTGCATAGCGGACATTTAAACGGTTTCTCTTTATTGTGAATATTACGGACGTGCCTTTGTAAATTCGACGATATGCTAAACGAACGTTCGCAATATTTACACTTATACGGTTGTTCGCCGGTATGCGTTCGAAGATGACGCGTTAAATTGGCCGATCTTGGAAATACTTTACCGCAAAATTTGCACGAGTATCTGTCCTTGGATTTCCCGCTAGCGGTAGACAATAGAACGGGCGATGACGAAGTAGAATTTCTATTCTCGACGGTGCAAGTTTTATTTTTAATATTATTATTATTATTATTATTATTAATCGGGATATTGATTTTCGTTTGAGGTAATAGTTCACTAGTAACGGCGATACGCGAATTTTGATCGGATAGAGAAGAAGGCGAGCTGTTACTTCGGACTGGTAGATCGAACGAAGGCGAAGATGACACGACGAGATTATTATCGCGCAGAAACGTGTAACTCGCCGCTGATATATTATCATTAAGATGATTACTATTATTATTACTAATATTATCGTAATTATGATGCGAATTCGGAAGGCGATGCGAGTGGTAATAAGGATTTGTTAGTATTCTGTCGTGATGAGCGACTGTTGTCGAATTGGAGTGATATACATCTAACATAATCGGATGTATACGTTGATGAGGAAATAAAATTCGATACGGCGAGGTAACTCTAGTTGGCGCTCCAGTAGGAAACGTTGCCAATGATCTGCTTGCGCTAGTATCGGATGATTTTACGCTGGTATTTAAATTCTGAATAAATGACGAACCTAGTTCATCATCCGTCACTTGGTTCACCGACCGAGATGATCTATATACGAGATTCTGATTTTCGTCTTGTTCCAGATCGATTCTCAGACGCAATTTTTTATACTCCAAACGTAAATCTAAAGGTTCCATCAGTTCGTCCGCTACTATTATTTCTTCGACACCGGTTAACGTTTCCTCGTTTCGGTAAACATCGTTATTTTCTCCTTCGTCTCGGGCGTCTTCTTGCTGTTGCTGCTCCTGATTCGTTTTAGCTTTGAACTGGTCTGTTTCCGAACAAGAATAATCCGACGACGACGATTTCGATAAATCAAACGGCATCGTCGTTGCAGTCGCGTTATTGGTTGATTTTTCATCGTCTTCTTCGATTTCGTCATCTTCGCACGGAGGCGGCAGATGTCGATGGTAACTATCGGACGACGATGATCGCGACGACGACGACGACGGTAAAGGGCATACGGAAGCCTGTTTAGGCGAATGAACTACGCAAGACGAACAGGACGAAGAAGAAGAAATAGAACTAGAAGACGAAGAAGATAGGGCGACCATTTTTTTTTTAGGACTGGAATCTTTTTCTCGCATATTGTCTCGTCGAAATTGAATAGGAATGGTTGTCGTCAACTTCTTCTTCTGATGTTGTTGTTGTTGTTGCTGATAATGATGATGATGATGATGGTAGCGGTGATCGATCAGTGGACGCAATTGAACATCGGCCTCTGTCAAAGGTATGGACCGTACTCGCGGGTAGTAGCTGCTAGTGCTGCAATACCACGCCAGCGAGCTGTCCACTGCGCTCATCACTTCGTCAACGCCACCTGCGACAGAAACCACGATCGGAATAAAATAAGAAAATTAATAATTCTTACTTCTTAATTATAATTTGTTTAGGATTAATTCTCTTTTATTAAGTTTTATTATAAATAATATCTATTAACCACTACATATTCGTAGTAAGCGTTGTAAGGCAAAAGTTATCAAACGACGAGTGGTTGACTTGAATGGGATTAACTCAAACTACTTAGGCAACATCGTAAAGGATTCTCGACGATGAGATTTCATCTCGTTTGGAAAAAGCGAACGATGCGTATCGAAAACTATCTAAAAGAATGTTTATTCGCAGAAATCTAAAACCGTTCACAGTAAAATAAATCAATGGTTCTCGCATATCGTACGATGGAGAAACATGCACTATAATGAGGAAACAAACTATCAGCGATTCCTTCGAAGAATTCTTAGGATAAAACGGATGGACGCACGTCCAACAACACGGACGTGCTGATAAATCGTCAACTCCCTTCGTACATCAACTACTCGTTAAGATAGGTTCTACGCACGAATCCAGGACGTATTCCGAACATAATGACGTATGGAATTTCAGAAGATGGACGCAGGCCGGTAGAGGGACTAAAGACGTGGTGGCTGCCGATTTTAAAATGATCGATGACCCAAGGCAGAGCGAAAGGAAAATATACACTTCACGATCGGACTCTTTCTGATATTAGACTGACATTTTTGATTTACTTCGAAAATTTATGAAATGAAATTCGCCACGATTAAAAGTAGTTATAATTGTGTATGCGCTGATTTTTAATAGTACGTGATTCGTGTCTAAATGTACTTTCCGATAGAACAGAATTTTACAAAAAAAAATATATCAGCAAATCTCGGAAGCCCGCAGTCAAAGCAAATTGTTTTGGAAATAGTATAAAGCAAATTGTTTTGGAAATAGTCTAAAGCAAATTGTTTTGGAAATAGTCTAAAGCAAATTGTTTTGGAAATAGTCTAAAGCAAATTGTTTTGGAAATAGTCTAAAGCAAATTGTTTCGGAAATAGTCTAAAGCAAATTGTTTCGGAAATAGTCTTCATCCAAGTAAAATTTGACGGAATAATTCGATGGTCAAAAAGATTACCCCACTTTATGAAGAGCTATTTCAACGAACGTGTGCATATAGCGCAAAATGGAGATAAATAAAACTTCATTTCTCACGATGACTGTATACGATTCAGATGATATACATATATATGTATATATAATAATTATTATCATTTCGAATAAGCCACTGACTGACCAGCGCGATGTTCCTCTTCCTCTCTTTCCAACATGTTTCATCTTTTCGCCGGGTTTCTTTTTCTATAGATCCACAAAGTTTCTCATTCGTGTTTAGCTGCGAAACTCAAATAGTTTCTTCTTTAGCGTTAATTTCTGTTCTCTGTTATCATCAGGTATGATGTTCAGTTACTGCATCTAATTTCTCGTTTCTGTGTACCGCTTATTCTTTATTTTCAGTTCTTCCGGTAAACATTCTAGGTTCCAGACCCCTGCACGTAATCTTACAATCGAATTTTCCTTTTCCGGATCTTTATTATAATTCGTATATTAACCCGGCAACTCCGGTTTATATAATTTACCTTGTAGTTTTTTTTTTTTCTGTAATTTGTAATTAATGATTTAATTAGTTTTGGTTCGTAATTTGGACCCTTCGCTACCTATAATTTATCTAGTCTGATCACGATTTTATAGTGTTTCAGTTTATTATTTATTGATAGGTACTTCTTATTACATTTTTAAATAAAATCCTGTTTTCATGTTCCTTATTTAATTTATTCTCTTTACAGCCAGCATTGTTCTATTAATTCTCCTGGATATTTGAATTTGATAACTCTTTTCACCTGACCATACTCACGACTGATACAATCATCATCAGTATTTAAGAGCATGCTCTCGTCGTTGTAGCTAGCCAATCATTTTCTTCCATTCCTTCCTGTTGTCTGCTATGTTCTTCATCTCTCTTTAAACGTTATTTGCATTCTTTCCTTTAGTCTATCGATCCATTGTTATTCTAGGTCTTCCCCTTCTTACGGATACATTAATGTTTGTTATAAATTTGTTCAAATAAGATTTGTAACCAACACTATATATATATATATATATATATATAAAAAATCACGATATGCCTATATCGACTCACTGCTGGGTATAAGTGTGAGTTATTTCGTTAACGATTTTCAATCATTACTACACGAAGGTTTCATAACGTTTTCAAATATCGCTGTCGTCTCCTTACGGTCGAATTCAAAAGCATTTCCACATCTAGCGTAGTGACAAAGTTTACACTGCTAAATATTTTCTATCGCTACTCCCTTTAATTATCTTTTAAGGAGGTAGTTTTAGATATAAAAAAAATGTGTCTCCAGGAAAGAGAATAGCGTGTGTTTGCTTACGTATGCGTGCTTATATACCTTTTAATTAATACCGCCGAGCCGTGCCATTCTGTCTGAAAGATTTAGTACATATATAAGGCGAGACACGCCGTCGACGATAATAAATCCACATTTCGTATCGTGGAGGCCACAAGTGTGCAAAAAGGAATGCTCGTTACTCATTTTATATATATATATGTGTGTGTGTGTGTTGTGCGGCTATCGTTAATAGAGGATTCGCGATTATTGTGACTTTATTTTATAATTTAATATAACGAAATTTATAATTGGAAAGAACGTATGACGGAAATAAATTTCGGCGTCGGGGTCGACTATTCTCCGTTGTGGTTGTATTTTGTTCGAGATATTTGAACCCATCTTTTCTAAATGAAAGAACGTATAAATGTGGGAACCATATATCATGCACTCTCGGTTCTTCGTAAAATTGTGGCACGCAGACTACGTTTTTATATGTATATATATATATATATATATATATATATATATATATATATATATATATACACGCGTAATTTTTATATTATTTACGCGTTTTAGTTTCGTGTAACCGATACCTCCGGTAACTGTAATTTTAAGATACGTAATCGGATACTAACGATATTATTATTATTATTATGAAAAGCTGTTGCGGCATTATACACACGTTGAGCGTATAATATTGAAACGTTATAATTATCAAAAAAATAAAATTTCGACCATCCCGGTAGACTGCATACGTCAGATATCAAATCAACCGCTATAAAACCCTTTCGTGTCGTCCTGGTCAATACCGGTTACCCACCGATGTTCTCGGAATAGAAGAAAAACCTCCTCGCGTTTATTTATTATTTACGGACGTATTTAGAAAAAGGAAAAAAAACGAACGTCTAATTAATCGCTATTTTCCTAAAAACCGGGACGTAATCTGATGGACGGCCATAGCGGTGTGTATTATGATTTATACGTAGTCAGAATATAAGAACCGCGCAGTCGTTACCGTTTATGCATCGTTAAATTAAGTTGTATATATCCAGAGATGGTACATATATATATGTATATATGTATATATCTATATATATAGATATAGATATAAAAATATAAAGATATGTATATATACTCCCGTGTTAGCGACCATTACCGGAATAAAAAATTACCGGGATAAAATACTAAGCGACCGAATCGAACATTATGGCAATTATAAGAGTAAGGTTGCATAGCCAACTGATTATACAGAATAAACGATACCTTATCATTAAAATACTAAAATGAATTGCGACGTATATAAGACATACCACAGAGGACCGAGTCCAGTCTAACCGTATTTTTCTGTACTGATAATTATACGATAGACTCAGTCCTAATCTTTTTGTAGTATTCGTAATGGTTTAATTTTCTTCAAATATTAGTTTAGGCGATTTATATATTTATTGTATGTCACATATATAAACATAACAACATACTCGCGAATACATATATATATATATATATATATATATATATATATATATATATATATATATATATATATACGTATATTTTATACACTATGAATTTGTTAAATGGTGTGTGAATGATTTACTTTTTTGTCTCTGTTGAATAATAATAATAATAATTATTATTATTATTATTATAAAGATATGCGGATGAAATACGCAACGAAAAATGTTAAAGATAGTTGTTTGGAAAATATAAATGAATATTTAAAAAAAAAATAGTTAATAATAATACGGACAAATTGGAGTTGCCGCGGTCTTAAGTATTTGATCGTAAACAATAAATCAATATTACTAAACATTGTCTAAAACATGCGGAGGACAAAAATCATCCGTGCGGAAGTGAAAGAACTTTGCGGCGATTGTTAAAAATGTTAGTCGCATTCCAAAACAGCTCTGCGGTTAATAACCATTAAATAATATTATTATTAATCAAATTAAAGTTCAAAGTTTATCGCTTCTGTTTTATATAGTATACAAAGTACATTAAAATAACTAACCTGCGCCAATAGCGGATATAATATAACAAATCGTACGTGCTGATGTGCGGAAAAGTTACTCACAACATTACTTCAAGGTGCGAACGCATTACAGTAATATGCATATATATAGTAGTTATATATCTCTACATTTATACTTAGAATGAGAAGTTATAATTACTGATCTTTACGTTCACATATACACATTAAAGAAATGTGTAAAAATGTTATTCTTTTAACCTATTTATTTAATGCTACCTACTGTTTTTAAGGCAGTACAAGTCATCGTGTTTAAGAATCCAAAAAGAAGTCTGCAAAAGTAATTAACTCATACCGGCCAATATAAATATTACCAGCAGAAACGGTTTTAGAAATTATTATCGAAACGCTTACAACCGCTAATTGAAGAGCAACTTCCGATCTATCAGTTCGGATTTCGTTAAAAAACATTCCACAATCGACCAAGACGCCTGATTGTGGCAATAACGAATAAGAAAAGCAGTATTGTTCTGCCTTGTTCATAGACATCGCACAAGCAATCGATAAGGTCAGGCATGAAGTTGTGATTTTCAAGCTAAGTCATCTACTGTCAGGTAACCTATGTCGTTCGAACATATCTAATAGATCGGAAGTTCGGAATTAGTCGCGAGGATGCTAAATATGCTTATTACACTATACAGGCTGAAGTTCCTCGAGGAAATGTCCTTGGACCTCTCTGATACCTCTTGTATTACACAAAATTTGGCTGTAGATGATGACAGAGCCAACATTTGCTGATGATACCGCTTTAATGGTGTTGATTATAATCAGTGGGATGTTACCAACAAGCTCCAGCAAAGGCTTGATTCGGTATATACATGGACTAGAAGGTGGAAGATTATGCTGAATGGGCAAAATTCCATCCACGTTTTTTCACTCCGCGTACTGCTAGTAGCCAATACCGCACATACCTAGGGTAATCTAGCTAGTTCACAAGCTGATTCTGAAAGGTATCTAGATATGCAACTGGATAAACGTATGTCGCGGAAAGTTTATGTCAAAATAAAGATTCAGCAAACTAGAACCAAAGTACAATTGAACTAGTCAATTAGGCAATGCGTATTGGATACGTGTTACAAACTTATTATTGTACAAACAAATCATTCAACCGATTTGGACGTGTGGTATAGCCGCGTGTTCCAATCGACAAATGGTACGTGGGCGTCAAAATGTGATCTCACGTACAGTAGTAGATACAAATCGATATTCACGTAATGATGGTATTCATTTGGATCCAAAGGATTATGCGAACATTATATATATATATATATATATATAAAATTATAATCTTTTCGTTCCTGGTAAATAAAAAGGAAACGAGTAAATATATTACAAAAATTAAAAAGCAGAATATAAAAGAATTATAAAAATAATAACGATGATAACGTATTCAAAGTTTTTGGAATGTTGTGCGTGTTAAACACTATTTAGAACACATTTTGAAAACCACATATATGTGTATGTGAGTGTGCATTTATGTATTGTATATGTATCAGTGTATGCGAGGAATGTATACACACACACATATATATATATATATATATATATATATATATATTGTATATTAAGTTTCTTGTACGCCAGATGGATAAGTAGTTGTTATTGCCGTTAATATTATAATACCACGTTTTGGTTCTGTTCTTGCCCGGTATTTATTTATATATAAATATATGTTACACGTGGCCCGAAAAATTTGATAACAAAACATAGGCTGCTTCCTTCGCTACGTTTGGTGTTCAAACGGCTGGACGTGTCTATAATAATCGAGGAATCATCTTTTTATTCGTTTCGTGATCACCCGAGGTGAATCTGTTCAAAGCTGCCGAATGCAACCGTGAATGAAGATGGTATGTGCCGAACCGGTAATTTTTTTTCGTACTCCGGGATACGAATTGTTGAATAGCTAGAGCAACGGGACTTTATCAGAAGCTATATGTTTTAAATCTACTAGAGATGTGGTATCATATCTCTCATCACACACACACACACACACACACACTGGAACAGAACGTACGCGTTTATACACGTTAATGTATATCGAATAGAGGCGATTCTTCCGTGTAATTCGTTAACGTTCGATTTTGAACTTTAATAGCTACAGTAGTGATAGTAGCTTTAGTAGTAGTAGTAGTAGTAGTAATTTTAACAAGTAATCCGCCACTATTTACTTCTGATCATACCCTTCCATCTATGAGGCGGTTTAGATCATCCGAGAATCTAGTTCGCATGAGAATACGTACGATATCTAATGAACTCATTAAATAGAGTACTTTCTTCTTCGCTGGGCAAGCCTGAATTTTATACATACGTAAACATATACTTATATATGTATTTCATATTATATATATATATATATATATATATATATATATATATATATATATATATATATATATATATTGTCGGATATTAGTAGTCAGGTGGTCGGTTTTTCATCTGAACTGCCATATATCATTTCTTCTTCATCAGCTTCCACCGCGACTGAGGAATTAATACGCAAGCGCGCTGTTTGTAAGCGTCGTCAATTCGTATCTGCCGACGCGAAATTAATTATAGTCGACTAAGTTAACAGAGTCTACGAGTGTCTTTTTCTCTATGTTTATCTAGATGCAACTTTCTGGACGACTAGTTAATTAGATTTCACTTCTTCGGGAAAGGTGATACAATTTTTATACAATCTAATGGATTCTTTTTGGAAAGTTGCAAATATAATATTATATATATTGTATATATATATATATATATATATATATATATATATATATATATATATATATATATATAAATTATATACGAGTTGAAGGAAGTTAATGTTTGATTTTGTAACGATATGGACGAGAATTTAAAACGTTCCACCCAACCGGATGCTAAGAAATTATTTTCATTTAAATTTATTCTTCTTTTAAAAATTAAACTTCAAAATAATTTAGTAACTTCTTTGACAATCTTTCTGTGTCAGTCGCCGTTTATTTAACTTTTAGCGTAAAACGTCCCATTTTGGTATCTGATGTCGAATTTTTATATTATATATATATGAATAACTAAATCAGAAGAAAGTAATAGAGACAGAATAGTGATAGATGGAAAAAACATAGAAAAAGTTTCGGCCTTCAGATACCTCGAAAACTGAATAACTGAAAAGGGGAACTCGGATGCCGAAATCAGATGTAAAATAGAAATAGCGCATTCCAACAATACAAAAATGTACTATGTGGCGATGATATCAAATTAAAACTGAAGTTCAGGTGTTACATATGGGCAACATATATGGAGTGGAAACATGGACACACGCAGCAGCTGGACTAAAGAAAATCACGGCGTTCGAAATGTGGGTATATAAGCGCTTGCTGAAAGTTAGCTGGACGGAAAAAATAAGTAACAAAAATATACTACAGCGTTTGCAGAAGGAATGCGAACTACTAGCAATTATTAAAAAAACCCGTAAAGTTCCATATGTAGGACACGTCTTAAGGGGAAACAAATACGGATTGCTGCAAGTAATACTGCGAGGAAAAATAGCAGGGAAATGAAGTCGGAGTAGACCGAGGTTATCCTGGATGCAGAATATAAAAGACTAACAGATACGGGCAGAGATGGACAGGGAAGGGACAGTTTGGTTGTCAACATCCGCTGAGCGGATATGACAAAAGAAGAATGTGTGTTTGTATATATGTTCGTACGCATGAACGCTTACGTATGGAGACGTGAATAAATGCGTATATTAAAAGGGAAGATAAATTAAGCTTTTTCAGTCTCATCGTTTACTACACGGTACGTATACTTTGAAGATTAACGAAATTTTTTTTCTGTTTTCAAATAAAAGATATTCAGTTTTGACGTGGAATGTTTCAATTTTAACAAATATACTTATGCGTTACATAAAAAAAAATTACGTATAATTTTCTCAAAAGCTATATTGTAAGCGGTAAATTAGTTTCTCCGGTCTCCTTATGTTCTATATGGTTCTGTGTAAAAAAATTATGATATCGAACTAGACGCGTTAAATTTAAGTTGTCATTAGTTAAGTTTGCATGTTTCGTTTATTACTTTTCTTATTAGTTATTGTATATAATTTATTCGACTCATTATTTATTACGATTTTTAACTTGAAAATGTACAACTTCGATTTTTAATCAGAACTTTATATATATATATAAATATTTGATAGATATTGAAATATCTACCATGGACTTTGCCATTAATTTTTTGTGAATATTTATAATGGAAAGTTTTTTACGGAAATGTTGTAATTTCAGAAATAATTACATACAGTAAACATACAATGACTAGTCACCAAAATACAACGTTGATTTCATATATATATATATGTGTCAACTGTAACTTTAACTTATTCAACTGGTCTTATTTGGGTTTCGTGTCGGAGTACGTGAATTTCTTATATTAAAAAGGTTTCTAACCAGCTGGACTATACATCCAATTCGTCGGTGCAAATGATTACCATCTTGCTAGGGAAGCAGAGAAATCCTGGAAATGCAACGGGGTACCGTTATTACCGTAGTTAGTCCGACTAAGAAGCGTCTCTCACGTTATTAATCTTGTCGATGAGAATCTTTTAGGCGACTCTGGACCAATATTCAAGTTGGCCGAACTTTCTTTACCTATATCGCGTGTGTATGTGCAAATATTTAAACTGTTCGAACTCTCGAATTGGCGTGAAACGGAGCACACCGACATCGACTCATGGGATTTATTTTTTCTTTAACGGAGGAATATTTGTCTATTTCTTTAATTAAGAAACCCATTTCGAAATATTTCGAGTAAAAAAATTCGGTTAAATGATTTCTACGGCGCATGTGAGAATATACCTTCCCGATTATTTTCGTAGGTTCTTTAATTTTCCTGACGGAAGCGAATATCTCTATACGATGCTTCGCGTTGATCTTCCCACGATGACGAATCGTTTATTAATACGTACGTATGTATTATATATATATATATGTATATACATATATTTGTATATAGTGTTTTAGTAAGTTTGTTAAATGGTTTTCTCTTGGACGCGATTAAATTATCTTACACGGCTGTCAAATTAAAACATGACCGGAAGTTAGTTGGTAGTGAAAACTGAACTCCGGATAACAACTGCAATAAAAATTAGGGAAGCTCCGGTTTACCGTTGGAAACGGTTTTTCCCCCCTTAGATTGATAACTTAAACAGCAAAAATACTAACTACGAATATGGTAATCCTACATATAATAATAATAATAATAATTAATAATAGTGTAAGTAATGTTAGTAATATTAGCGGCAGTAATATTTATAGCAGTAGTAGTAGTAGTAGTAGTAGTAGTAGTAGTGAAATAATAGTAATAGTCGGTAGTACTAGGTCAGATGACGAATTTACTTCTTTTCGGCCATATTTAATTTTAATTACTTCCGTTTTAAAAAACCGGTTCTGGGTATTTATTTTGAATTCACTATTCAAAAATGAATTAATTATTAATAGGTATAAATTAAAATCGAGGGATAAATCCGACGTCGTTATAATTAATATCATCATCGTTCGATTGAGAATCCGACATGAATTTGCTCAATAGGTCAAGAACGTTTAATCAATTCCAGAAGTTCTTCATGATTTCTTTTCCGCTACGAGATGTTTTTTTTTTTTCGCCACGTCTATCGCAATTGACTTTATTCGTTTCGGCCGAAGTAACTAACAGTATCATCCTCGGGTAATTTATCGTCTTCGTCGTCCGGTGTTAATAAATATATATTTCAATTGAAAAAAATTATACAAATTATCTAACTTAATCGCTGAACATATAGTAAATTTTAAAATGGCGAACGTCCGAAATTCGAAATTTTCCTATAATTCGTTAATTCTTATGAAACGGCTCTAAAGATTCTTTTATTTATTTTGTTTTATTTATTATAATTGCTAATCTACACCTAGCTAATGCTATTTAGTATGTTTTATGATTATTTATGCATAATGTGACATAAGAAGCATCCCATCCCGTGATGGGTGCTTAAGTATAATTTTACATATTAATAGTATTCCTAATCCAGTGGCTTTGTTCTGTCGAGTCTGCAGATAACGAGTGAGATGTCTAGTAAGGAGATCGCCATATGATTAGGGTGGTTCTCTAGCCGGACAGCGTATTTTTTAACAACTGTTGCTATTTCTTCCTTTACAGTTTTCACTTTGAGATCTTTGTTATATATACCACGGAGCGTCGACGATAGTCCGAATGATTTTGTTTTGAACTCTCTGCAAAATAGCAATATTACTTTTCTTGGCACAACCCTATAATCCGTATCGCCAAACTGCTTTTAAAACTTGGTTATACAAAAGCGGTTTATTATCAGTAGACAGTTCTGATCGCCTGCCTAGTAGCCAAAACATTTGTTTCCGTTTAATGTTTATTTCATTACGCTTTTTTATTATATGCTTTCTTCATGTTAGGTGCTTGTCTAAATTTAAACCAAGATATTTTACTTTCTCTTTTTGTGGGATTGTAACACCATTCATAATTATCTGTCCAGGTGGCAGATTTCTTGTGTTAGTAAATATTACTGTAGCTGATTTATCTTCGTTAATATTTATTTTCCACGTTTTAAACCATGTTTCGATTTTGGTTACTGCTTCTTGCAGGTTTTTCCTCTACGGCAGATATGTCTGAACAGAAAATTGGTGTGTCATCAGCGAAGGTTGTTATTTCGATGTTTGTCGGAATAGAAATATCTGCCGTATAAACTAGATAGAGCAACGGCCCCAGTACACTACCCTGAAGTACACCTGCTTTTACCGGATAAATCTGTGATTCATCTTCTCCATATTTGACACAGAAGTACCTTTCATGTAGGTATGACTGGAATATCCGAGTCATTTTATGTGGAAAGTAACAACTGATTTTTTGTAAAAGAAATTTTCTACACGCGTGTAATTTGCGAAGTAATTAAAAATCGCCTGTATGAAAATTACTTGAAATTCTTGGTGCCAAACCCGAGTACACCGCTTAAAATTTTGAAAATTTCGAATTTTCCCCGTCGTTTTTTCTCGATACCTATCTAAATGTACGTTAAAAATTTCAGATCAATCGTACGGTTCGTTCGAACGTTATATAATTGCAAATTTACTTTTTACCGCGTATCTGTTAGTGAATATAATAAACATTTTTTATCTCGGCTACCGTTCCGATTTAACGTATCGAATTTTCGAGAAATATCTACGAAAGAATTATTTTCAGGGAGAAATCGGATCAAAAAATTCTAAAATTCACTTCCAAAAAAGAAAAAACACATAAATCTCCTCGTGATATTTGTCAAAACTGAAATACAATTCCGGAAAATTATGTAAGAAAACGCAAATAAAATATTTATGTACGTAAACGATTTTTAATTCGAAGGTAAATATGTTTTCTGAAAAATCACGGCTTAATTACCGACTATAAGTTAGGTCGTCCAGGTACTATATATAAAAAGTGCGGAAGAAATACAAGACATTACCAGAAGATCGAATTAAAAATAAATCTTTAAAACCGAGACAATGATGAATAAGATAATCACTGTGAATGGCGAAGAAATCAAGCGGATAAGCAGATACTTGTACTTCGAACGACAAGTTGCAAAGGAGAAGAAAACGTACTCTCGCCAAAATGGCATTTGGAAAAAGCTAAATAAACTTTTCTGAAATAAAGAGATGCCGAATAGCCTGAAAAGTAAACCGTGCAATCGGTACGTGTCGCCGGTATTAACGTACAGAGCTGAAACATATGCAGTTGCACTAAAGGAACAATTAGGAAAACCCAAATATCACACGAAAGAATCATTCTTAATATCAGATTCAAAGACCACGTGACAATTTCATGGGTAAGACAACAAACAAAGTTACTGGATACGGTGGAACGAATTGTCAGGTTAAAAAATGGAGTCGGCATGAAAAGACGATGATAGGTGGACGAAACTTATGATACACCGATTACGATTCATCGCACACGAGGAAGGCCCATAACTAGGTGGAGCGATGATATTGTGCAAATGGACAGGAATTAATTTTATTCCAGTTCTACAAGATAGAAGACCTAAGAAATGTTTGGGGGACACTTAAAACCAGCAGTGCTACAGGCATATCATGATCCATATATATATATATATATATATATATATATATATATATATATATATATATATATATATATATATATATATATATATATATATATATCATCATCATCAATATATCAGCCCGTAGGTTGGTTCGCACCATGTACCAATCGCTTCCATCCAAACATATTGCAAATTTTCTTCTTTAATTCCGGATAGGTCGGTTTTCTTTTAGCACTATGTCGATGAATGTCGTTCGTGGTCTTCCACGTGTATTTTTCCTCATTTGCCTTTATTAACATCCTTCATAATATTTTGATTCTGGCGTAGGCCAATATATATATACATAAAATACAAAATTGCAAAAATTGCTTTAAATTATACTCCACGCGTAATATCGTTAAAAAAAATTTTAAAATACAACATTTATCAGGAATTTACGGTCTGTCTGAATCTTAAAATAACATTTTAAACAAAAACATAAAATGTAATTTTAATACGAACGAAGTAACGGTCGAAAATACAAACAAATATTACAAAAACGTTAATAAACAAAAGTTCCGAGAAATAAAATAAGAAGACCAGGGAAACGAAGACAATAAAAACAGAACGTATGCCGTCGAGAGTTAACTCCGATTATTTTTGCAGTAATATTCGAACTTCTTTACTGAAAAAAAAATATAATGCTAATTCAGTAATTTTTAAAGATTTTATACTTGCTAATAGATTATTGTTATTAAATCGGTTTAAGGAATACACCTTTTTTTTTTCTTAGACGTAGTGGTAATTTTGATAAAAGTGTTATCGACTTGTTTGAATTTAAATTTTTTTTTTAACGATATTACTCATATTGTTTCAGTGTTCAACTTAATCCGATCAGCATTGATATTGTTATATCCACTCGCAATAGTTTTAAGCATATGTTTGTTCGTTCTCAACAATTTAGTATAAACTATAATAAATTAAACAATTCGACAAGCATCTCTGAAATTTCAGATTTCGTAGTTATGTGTTGCAAAATATTAATAATCGTTCAGAACACTATTATTTTTGCTAACAATTTTCAGTTGTTCTTCCTTTGTAAACAAATAGTGTCTTCTATATATTTCATGATTGGTGGACTCCTGAATTAGAATTATTTAAAGTAACAATAAATAAAGCTAGACGTAAGTATAATAAAGTAGGGCTTAACTACGTGTGGGATCTAAAGTGCAGATGCAGCCGCAAAAGAAGCGTGTCTAACATCGCCTATTCCAGCTATACCAATTCCAATGAAAGACTTCCTTCACACCATACGATCTAAATTATCCGACAGAGCAGGCGAAAGGTTTTCGAATCGGCAACGATACAACATCAACTGGATAAAGTCAACCACGTGTCAAAACTCAAACAGGAGAAACGAAGTAGTCCTCTGCCATGTACGCTCACTGAGCACTTATTTACTAATAGTGACCAATCGAAATGTACCGCATGCAATATTCCTTTAACTATTCCTCACTATTTTGTTACCTGTCCGCTATATTCCTCCGAACGTACAACAGCAAACCTTCCAAACTCTCTCCCAAATATTTTACAGCATTCTTCTACATCCGAATTTAGAATCTTTACCTTCCTTCATTTATCCAGAATCTACCCGTTAATATAAATTCCTCCCGTGCCTCTGGCCTTAGTAGTAGTGCACGGTTATCAACGTAAACGAAGAAGAAGAAGAAAAACTTCTATAAGTAATAAATTAATATTTAAAATTGTAATATCTCAATTAAAACTTATAAAAAATGTCCAATCAATCATACAAAGTTACTTAGCTGGGACAAATTTATGCAGACTTCCTCTTGTTAAGAGGAGCCGTGTAAAATGTAACGTGGAAATTCGTGCCATTTGAGTTTCTTCAATTTAGATAATAACGTAATCTCGTTTAACAATGTGGAAAGTCAAAATTTCTTTTAGATTATTTCTTTCCTCAGATGATGATAAAACTCATTTATTTTATTATTCGAGTAATAATTTGTATTTAATATTTGCTATTACAAGATATAATCAATAAACTCATAAATCCTCCCAGCTTTAAATATTGTTATCCAAAATTGTTAATAATAAAAATTTTGGTTATTTTTAAAGTTGTTCGAATCTTTATTAAAATTGCAAATTTTTCCCGATATCTGAAATGTCAGCCATATTAAACTTATTAATAAACTAAATAAAGATTTACGGTAAATGTAAAATTCGGTAGGTAAACTTTTTGTTAAAAAAATAATTAACCTAAAACGTTTGAATGAAATATCGAATCTAATAGTATTTATTCTTCATCCTAATCAATTTTGTTTTAGACGTAATTGTTCTACGGATTTAACAATTAAAAATATCGATGTGTCCCCAGAAATAGTAATTTAATTAATTACTTTCGACGTTAAGGACCACTCGGTATAATTTTACGCACTTTAAAGTTATAGAGCTACTTAAACGTAATAGCGTAAACTCCTATATGATAAATATTATTATTAATTATTGAAAGAATAGGAATGTATAGAATAATATCCGATGAATGTAAGAAGTATTTTCCGCGCGGTTCCTCAGGACACAATATTAAGTTCTACACTATGGAATATTTTATATTCAGATATATACAAAAATTTAGAGGAATTTAATGAATAATAATTATAACGCGGAACTAATTAGCTGCGCTCATGATTTGGGCGTTGTAATAAATCTGAATTCTTCTTTTCAAATTTGTAACATCAAAAATATTTGTAAAAAACTCCAAATCACTTTCGATCAGTTTGGTCTTGAATTTTCAGTAAAAAAAAATCATGATGGTAATTAACGCCGGAAATATTTCACAATTTTGTAGCCATTTACTGATTACTATAAGTTAATTTATAATTAGTCCATTCCTAAAATATGTGGGAATAATCTTAAATAATAAAGTTTAATCAACTAAATATCTTCCGAATAGAGTTAATAAGAAATTCGTTATGCTCTTCGGAATTCAACCTAATATTGCCGAAATTAAGTATAAAGGACGTGTAATTGTTTATAATGGAGCAATTTAATTGTTGTTTAATTATTGTTCGAGTATTTACGTTCACAAATTAATTATGTTCAATAAAATTTCCTGCTTATTGTTGACTCTTTATATAGAACTGTTCCCCCTCTCGTATTCAGTTTCCTGCGCGGAAAATATTACCTTCGCCTGAGTTGTTCTCCTTTGTTATTCCGTCTGAATATTACTAAATCTCTGAAAACACTACCTTCCCTACCTATACACGTGAACACCACGTCTACAACGACTATTTTACATTATTTAATATAATTTAATGTTTATTTTATTTTAATCATCATACATGAGACGAATTGGTTCGTATCAATATATATATATATATATATATATATATATATATATATATATATATATATATATATAATATATACTAGCTGACCTTGCGAAATTTGTACCGCCCCGGAATCAAGAAATGTTTATTAGCTGAATTAATTAAAAAAATATTGAACTTAATAAAAAATTATATCTAATTAAACTAATAAGTTAATACCTTTGTTGATTCTGGGGCGATATGAAATTCGCCGGGTAAGGGAAGACTAAATCATATTCAAGATATATCACATCCCCATGTTAAAAGCATTGTAGAATCGTTACCGGTTAATTTTTACAAAATTTATGTCATTACATAAATAATAGATCTCCACGTCTGCTTTCATCCGACGTTAACCCGAACCTTCTACCTATCATAGGGGCCTTAAAAACGGCCCGAAACCCCTAAACCCTTTAACCCCAATTTTGTCGATAGATATTTCATAAAAATACGATAATACTATCGTAAGACGCATATTTTAATGCCGCATAACTTTTGTTTTGAACTATTTTCCCCGATTTTGAATCATTTTCGATTTATTGCGGAAAAATTGAAATTTTAAAAAATCACAGTACACTTTTGAAATTTTTAGGTTCTGTTTGATTTTCGCTTTATACGATAGATCTTATATTGAAGCTGGCATCTGAAGAGGCGGAATCGTTTAAAAATATTTACATCGTGCACTATGTGCCCTGTCAAAGGTGGCAAGTGGGCAATTTTTCAAAACTCGTAGCAATAAACAATTTAAATTGGACCGAATTGTAAATCTAAACCGTTCTCGGATCCACCTGAAGTCACACAAAAAATTTTATTAAAATCAGTCGAGCCGTTTAGGAGGAGTTCAGTGACATACATACGCACAGAAGAATTATATAGATAAAGATATGTGTGTGTATATATATATATGTGTACGAGATCAGATGCATTATGCAAGAAGAATGTACATATATATATATATATATATATATATATATATATATATATATATATATATATGTATATATATATTGTGCAATGTATACTTGAATCGTATATATTACTTAGGAAGGTTGATTGATGAATTTTTGACTTTTTATATCGTTAAAAAGAGATTAGTAATAACTCGTGACCAATATGTATATTCATTAAATAAGGTCGTTATATATATATCTTCGTTAATGCGAGCTTCGACTCAATTTTATTTCGAGAATTTGTGTCCAATGTAACCCATTCTCAGTATACTCCTACTACACAAAAAAAAAACCACAAATATTTAAGCCTACATTTAAAAAAAAAACACGGATAATTCTTAATAGTTTTAGATTCGCGTCGTTGAAATTACAAATTTTCTCCTTGTGTGTGTGTGTGTGTTGTGTGGCGTATGTGCATGTGTTGGTGAATGTTAAAAAACGATTTTGTTTGGTGTACATGCACCGATAATGAAGCGGTGTATATTCGAGATAATGTAGGGTTGTTATCTACGGTAGATCTTCTAACGGATATCACCGTTACCTTAATTAATTCTTCCTTCCCTAAGTTAAACGTTTAATAATAATAATAATAATAAATATAATGATAAATCTAAATAAGTATGTACGCCAATTATCTTCTCATTATCACGAAACTCATAACATGTGGGAAAAATATAAGATATATTTTTACACATGTAGTCTCGTTTTAATTTCGTGTAAAATCCTTATTAACTTCTTTGCATAAAAACGACTATAAACGATTGCTCGTTTTTAGAGACGTGCATTGTAAGAACATTTAAAAACACAACTACACGCGTTCACACACACACATATATATAAGTACATATTAGTAGGGACTTCAAGTGATCACTAATCATCTCATATTTTATACTGCTATTGTTCGTTTGATAATTCGCAAGCGAACGTTTTCAACAATCCAATATGGGACCGACCGACAATGTTTATTCTGCTGTCCTACGATATGTTCTTGTACCTACGCGGGTGTTGCAAATTGACGCGTTGCCATCGCACTGTATGCGCTCTTCTAGTCGTGAGAAAACCCGAATAATTTTCGTATTTCTATCGTTTGTAATAGCGCAAGAAACGCCTTTTAAGATGAGTAATACACTTCTCACAAATAATAAACGCAGTCGGTATAGTCGACCGGTTACGTTATAAGAATTTATCGTCCTAAAATATCTGTCTGAAACGTGGACCCTGAACGCGGAGAGTATTAAACGTTTAAATGCTTTTGAAATGTGGACGTTAAGAAGAATGTGGCGAATACCGTGGACGGCGAAGATAACGAACAAAGAAGTACTACAACGAAATTGAATGGTGAAGATGAACGTCGTAGAAGATATTGAAAAAAGGAAGAAAAAGTACTTAGTGCACAAAACAAGAGAAGAAGGATTATTTACGATGGCAGTTCAAGGAAAAATACGAGGAAAGAAGACGCGGAAGAAGACGGTTGGAGATGATGACAACCAACTTTAATACAAGGGAAATTACAGTCAAATCAGCTAGAAAAAGGGAAATATAGATCAATTGTGTTGATGTATGCCATCTTCTGACAAGAAGAAGCTACAGGATGATGATGATGATATATATACTGGAGGGCCAATTATTGGTGTTTGTCACACGCATTCGTTAACATCACTGAAATAAATGGACGATAATTTCGCCACGAAATTAGTTAAAAAGCAATTTTAAAGGTGTTGTTTACAAAATGACGGAAATCGATTGCGGAGCCCCGAGATGTGCCTGTTGTTTAGTAGATAATGCTTTTCATTCAATATTTTACCATTGAATATGACGTAAATAAAATAAAATCATCACTAATTAATTATGAAAGTCGTTTCAACTCGCTTAAGTTTTCCGAGGTTATATTTCTAAAAATCCGTGGCGCGATGGTTGTGTCGACTAGTTGAAAAATTAAGTTTGAAAGTACGGCGTGGACTACAGAAAATCATTAAAAGCACCTCGAGAAACCGAAACTCGAAATAAAGCTTTTCGGTAATATTTCTCGTGTATATTTCTTAAATTTTGTTTTACGCCATGCGTGCCTTCTTGGTCCTTATCAACAAACCCACTGAATATTTCGGTGGTCGTATCCATTTTAAACCACTTCTTCAAATCATATGTTCACGTTGTTTTTGGACCGCCACGACTACAGTTTATTTTACCTTGTATTTTATACACGAAGCATTTCGTATTTACTATTTCTATTACTACATGGCCGATAAACACACACACATATATATATATACATATGTGTGTTCTTTACATATACATTATATATGTATTTTGAATTCTTCTTTTTCAAATCATGAACCAACAGTTATCATAATTGATACAGTTGATAGTAATCCTAACTATCTATTATTATTGTCATGTTTTCTTTTTTGTAATAATATATTAATAAGGATGATTTCACAGCCAATTAACAGGGAATAACGACCTACGTACCCCATTATCGCGATAAAAACAAGGTGATGATATATATATATATATGTATGACAGAGATAAATATATGTATATACAAGCATATTACGTCTAGTTTTATCAATCGTTAATTGGAAATCAGGAAAACCGACTTATAATTGAGAGAAAAATCAAAAATGGCTATACAAGATGCTTTCTATTCTTGTAGCGTATAACAAACTACGTCCGATAATTCTACAGCTATTCTATTTCTTCCTCCTTTTTATTTCAGCCGTCGTTTCGAAGTCGTACGAAGAACCGAACGAAACGGAATATTTTCAGTTCTCGTTTCGCGGATGATGAGAATCGATTGGTATTCTGCATAGTTCACACGAAGTACTGGTAAACACGGAGGCCTGCAGGTACTTCGAATGTTATATATATATATATATATCAGAAGGTTGTTGTTGACAAACGTATGATTGCAAAGTTTATAAACACTGTGACAATTATTGAGAAGCGTTATATTCATCGGTATTCGTTTAGAATCTGTGTTATTTTACACGACACCATCTTTATATCGCGTACACACCCGCGTACAAACGAACGCCTGTGCAAATAATATGTCTACAGCGTAGTGAAATACTTCATCGCCCGGACGAGGATGATCCTCTTCCAGACGAGTTCTCCTGATTAAGATGATGATCATAATAATAATAATAATACATTTATTCATTGTCGTCCGAACTGGTTCCGACGATATCCGTCCTTTTATAAACGATAAAACTAATTAAAAATAGACGAAGTGTTCGTGTAACTTAATATTATAGATAATACATATATATTTCGTTCGTAGAACTTATCTATATATATATATATATATATATATATATATATATATATATATATTATATATATATATATGTACCCATCTTTTTGATTTATATTTTGTGTAAATATCTAATGCTCCAGATTTTAGCACAATTCCGCTGTAAATAATACGATATAATAAGAAATATCTATCGAGAAATCACAAACTGAGATGTTATAGAATTTTGATTAGGACGAAGGAAATTATTATAGCTGTCCGGTAAAGAAAAATCTACGGTCATGTACGAAAGATAAATCCTAGCAGGTTCGCTGGAAAATTGTTTAATTACGCACGAAAACTACAAATAAACGGCAGGTAAGAAAGATTATGCTCGAACATATAGAACAAAGATTAACATTGAAGAAGAAACTATTTAACTGTATTCGCCTAGGAAGTTAAAACTAGAAAGGAAATAGACGAATGCTATTTAGAAAGAGAGCAACAGCCATCGTTGGCCGAAATAATAATATTAATATTAATTTATTTCCATATTACACTTCTACATTGCAAAATGTACATAATAAACGAAACATTTAGTTAAGTATTCGACTAATATCTGCACGAGAACGTCGACATAATAAACGAACAAACGAACAAAAATTTATAACCACTTCCTCGAAATAAATATCATAACCCTAACCTAACGAAATACACCATTTCAAAATTATGCCATACATATACCTAGTCGTGATATAATGAACGTACAATACATATATATATATATATATACGTAACTAAACTTTGGGCATATTACTGTACACCAGTTGGACCACTTTCATTACAGTGTACATAGTGCTACCTATCAGTTGTATTGTTCTGAACACACAATTGTACATTAACATACATACTAGTAAACATGCTTTCCTACATGTTCGAATTAATTACATTAGACCACGTGTTTCAATTTTTTTCCCTTCATGTATAAATCAACTATATGATAGATAAGTTCTTTATCGACCAATCTAAAAAATGCGCAATAATCTTTCATAATACCGAAACAAAATCGTTCACTTAGAATAAATGATATAAATATTTTCTTCCGGCAACGTTTATAGTTAGGAGTAAATCGATTTTTTAGTTCCTTAAGTAAACTCTTATATATTCGAACTTTCGTTTGTACTTTGTCTGCATTCTGATACGAATTTCATCTGCTTTGGGTATTCTTTCCAACAAGTGGCGCACCCAGGATTTATATCTTTGGTGGGCTATCCCCTCTACCAAAAAAAATAAATAAATTCGTAATAAAAATGAATAAAATATACACAGCCGAATGTGTAATAAAATTCGAATTCCCAACGGTCCAACCAACGACCATTTTTTTTCTTTTTGTGTTGCCCGGTCAGCTGGATTTTCAACGTTATTAGCAGTTAGAATGTAACGAATATTTTCTAACAGTACATTTTGCAATCTAGGCCGTTTTGCACACGCTCTTCAAAATGAGGTTTTATTAGTAGTAGCTCTTTTAAATATTCTCTTCTGTTTCAACTATCATTTTAGCTGCGAAATTGTGTGGAGCTTACAAGTTACGCGCCTTCTTGATATTTATTTTATACTTTTCTAAGCCATTTGAAGGGGCTTTAAGCCCGATAGCGCACGTAGGTGCGCCAGTGTTCACGTCTTAGTTTTCTCTTTACTAATATTAATGACTGGTTTTTCGATAGAAAATTTAAGATTTGAAACTTGTATAACTCGTGCACCCGTAAGTAAAAAGTTACTTAACGATCATTTATTACTAAAATACATCTTTTAAGATACGACTTTTGTAAATATTCGATAGGTTATACTAGTTAACTAACCACATCCCAGTAGACTATGCCATATAAAGAGAAAACCGGGTTGATACAATTCTAAATATTCAAATAAAAATGTCTATAGTAATAATAATAATCGATTCAAATTAGATCAAATTTATTTCCGTAATGTCGTATATAATATGTAAATCACGACTTGGATTACGGATGATAAAAAAGAAATATTACTTTCTTTACGCCCGATTAAAATAATTTACCATTAATGTAACTCTTATTAGCAATTAATACAGTCGCTCATTTGAAATGTTTAAAAAAAGGAAAAAAAAACACAAAATCATTCCAGACGTATAAATGAGACGCAGTAACACTTACACACACACACAACCAATCAAACAGAAATAAGTTTTAATGCGTAATTAGACATAAGTACGTAGATATACGAAACTTTAGTATATAAATAATTGCCATGATGATAATAATAATAATAATAATAATATTAATATATATAGGTTAATCGGGGAATTACGACGTTGTACGTGGCATAATTTTCCCGATTTTGAAAATATCTTCCGTTCTCGTCTTTCGTCGAAAAAAAAATTATTCGAATATAACACGGCCAATAGCCGAAATTTACGAATTTTCAGAGCGAAGTAAGTTAATTTACTATAACATTCGTCAGACTAATACATTTTTTATAATTGCCTTAACCTCTTTAGTCACGATGTATATAATTAAAATTTTAACGCTAACAATTTTTTTTATTTTCTACGAATAACGTGGAATATCTCAATTTTATATATTTTTTTTTTTTATATAAGATACGTAAAAATTAATCTACATAAAAAGCGGCTATGTGTAATTAATTTCGTTTCAAACTTTTATAACGTGATCTTATTAAGTTTCGGACGTTATTACGAACACGTTACGTACGTAACGAGGAACATATCGGTTTTGATTTGTTACTTTGAAAAAACAAAAAAAAATCGGGGACGCTGTTAATAATGTAATTCGCATTCTAAAATCTAGATTAGTTACATTTTCAATTAATAGTAATAATAATTGTTTTGAAGAAAGAACCTGTTATAACAGTTCAAATCGTTTATTACGTAAATTCGGGGTTGCACACATAAATATTTTCGATTCTGTTTTCAATTCTGACCATTATGGCCTGCGACCGTTTTCCATAGATTCCAGTTCCGAGCTGTAGTGGCTGCTTTTGCTACTCGGTACAAATTGATTCCCCAAGCCGTCACAAAGTCTAGCGAGTTTGCCTCTTTCTCTTGCATCAGATACTTTACCGAGTGGTACCTTATATCTATAGATTTTCCCCTCTTACAATACGTAACAAAAAAAAAAACACAAAAACAATTGTGGATCCGTCTTTCGGGCAATCTGTGTAATTCGATCGGTTTGTCTACTTCTGTCCATATCGAGAGAGTTGTTCTATTTTCAGTCGAAATTCGTCTCCATATCCACATTTCGAATGCGTCAATTTTAATGGTCACTTTTCCGTTACAAATTATACGTTTCAATCGTATCATTGCGGTCTTGCCTAAAGAGCAATTCGTAACCTCCATTGACGGTAATCAAGAATCCTAAATAAACGAAAGAATCAACTCTTTCATACTCTGACGCGACAATGGTGTCTGTAAGGACGATCTTACACCATCGCCTAATATGTACAAATTCCGCTCATTAAGACCATTTAGTTTTTGATCTGGAAGTATGTAATTTACGATTTTAACAGGTTCATTGTTTTTTTTTTTTAAATTCTAATACTTTTATCGTAAAAATAACCTATATAAGTAAATTTGCTATAAATTTTATGTAAATAAATTTATATTTTTTTTTTCAAATTAAAAAAAAATTTCTTTGTTGTATGTAAGACCTTAACGTATAATTCTGACCGGTTGACGGTTTCTATAAAATGATCCGCTTAACTACGCACGTAGCAAAATTCAGCAATTACGTCATTTTCAAGTTATAGATAATTTAACTAATAATAAATAATTAATAAACGATAATAAAATAAATTATTTATCTTAAGAATTTCCTAACACTAACAACTAATCTATGTAATATCCAGCTTCAAATTGAGATACTTTTCAAAACAGATACTATTACAATAAGCTGTTATACACTAAATATGTTAAAGATTAAATATATATTTATAAGACGAAATCATCGTCGAATATTATAAATTAGTGTATTTAAGAAATAATTGTTATTTCTTAAATTTTATTATTTCAAATTTTTTTAATTATATATATTTTTTTTTGTAAGTTCGTACTATAGTTACATTTAATATTGTTAATTCGCGTGAAAAATGACGTAATTGTCGACAATCATTTGCTACCATTATTCGACAATTACCGATTTTTACTAGCGAATTTATCGCTGCTTTTTTTTTAAACAAATCGCTATTATATAATACGTTTATAATTAATTAGTCGCTATTAATTAGCCGGTTTAAATTATTCATTAATTAATTTTATAGTTAGTTTTTCACTATTGATTATCCGTGTACACGATTAATTAATTAATTAATGCGATAAATTTGTCGATGACTACGATATTAATAACTCCGTGTAAAGTAACTTGCGGAATGTGTACGGAATTGGAAAGGTATCTTCTTATTCATACGTTTAAGACCATTTATCGACGTTATCTAAGCTAGGCACGTTAATTTATCTTATTATATATGTGTACGCATATATATATATATGTATATACTGGTGCGTGGACTTGTGTGAATATTATAGTTTTGTTAATTAATACTCATACTGATTTGGATGCTAAACACGTATTATCTTGAAAAAAATAATTCGGTAGGCGGATGATCTCATATAAGTAACAAATTGACTCACTTTGATCGGACACTTACAATGACGTCATAGTATTTCACCAAAACGTGTTGTTCCAATCGAAAGTTAAGTATCAAGAGTGTGTGTGTGTGTGTCTCGAATTGTAATGTTCTTTTAATTAATAAGCGGAACTATTCGTAAATTGAATATACACGTTGATTCGTTAACGGTCACGTTACGAACACGTAATATATTCAATAATAAACACGCGAAGCTCTACAAAAAATTTAATTTATTTATTTTTAATTTCGTTCATACGTACAGGTTAATCGGTTAGTACGCAAAGTGTAATTCTGCTAAAACATGTTGTCTACATATATATATATATATATATATATATATATATAAATATATATATATATATAACTTTTTGTAGGTATCTATTACCAGGCTCTCTCTATCTCTCAAAAAGAAAAGAAACCACGTTGAGGATATTAACGCGTATATTCAATTATATACATACATATATATATATATATATATATATATTATATATATAATATATATATGTATGTATATATGTGTAGATGCGATAATTGAACAAGTGTGCTTAATCGAAAACATAAAACTACGTTAAAGCGTTGACTAATGGGCCGTTGTGAATAAGACGATGGAAAATATTCCATTATGTTTCCGTTAAACATTATAGTATCTGGTTAATTACATGCAATTCCTGTTTATAGGATACTGGTTCAGTATCTCACTTACCGAGGGGGGTTCCATGTTATAAGGCAATTGTTGGGCACGAAGTGATTGATTAGCCCGTTCTACACCGTTTTCCACCCAACAACCTGTAAAACCCCGCAATCTCGGGAAAGACAGCCGTCAAATACTTCACAACCACAGATGATAATGGAAATGGGATTCACGCTCCAATAACTTTATTTTTATTAATAGCTTTCTTTTTATTATCAAATCCAAAATTGACTTCGGGAAACCATCTGCTAACTTGTCCAGAGTTCCAACTACATAGCATTTAGTAGGCTCACATATGGATCTCTCACCATCATCTACTCCAACGTACCTTCTCTACTAGATTTTGCCCTTTTGTCTATTTCCAAATATCTTATTCGCCATATTTTATTACAATAGCCTACTCTACCACATATCCGTCCGTATACCCTATCTAATTTGCTTTCAAATGGTTTTTCAACTGTCCCGCAATTATACAATTCCTTTCATACCTAATAGTTAAGTTATCAATCGTTTAAAATTTATATACTTTTCAATAATTATTTCATACCTCGTCTCGAAGTTGTAAAAGAAATAGATATTAATATTAATCGAAAAAAAAAAGAGAAAATTGCATTACACTATAACGTAAGCGTTCAACGTCTTATTCATACGGAACATTACGCGTGGACCTTTTAACATAGTCGAGATTATTCTGCTTCAGAAATGGTAATTTTTTCAACCAGTGCGCTCCGGTGTTCCTGGATGTAGGAAGGTATTCGATATTGTGTGCTATACGAAAATGGGAGTTAACGAACTTCTTCTATATGACATGGTACTGAAACCAATTTGATCTTACGGAGCCTCATTTTGGGGACGTGCTAAAAAGAGTCACATATCGATAATCCGACACGTTCAAGATAAAGTACTAGGTACGGTAACAAATGTATCTAGTTTATTTCGAATAAAACACTACATACCGATCTGGACATCGAGTACATAACAGAAGTAATACCGGATTCACTCACGGACAAAAAGAAGAAAAAACTTGGATTCAATTCGATAAATGTAGAGAAGATCTAATATCCACCAGCAGGACAAAACTTGCAATCGTCCTACCTGAAATTTACCTCCAGCTGGAGGTGAATTTCGTTCACGATTATTTTTCGCTTATTTGCTTCCCCTTGTTTTATATTCATTACAGACTTACTAGATAGCCTTCTAAGGCTTAGATTTCTGCGTCGTCGGTATCATAAAATTTATAATTTTTATCAAAGAAAAATTGCTACTTAAAAATTATAACTCCTATATTAGATTATTACGCAAAATTATTTTGACAGCAAAATATCGATCTGTTGCATATCTATTTTATTTAGTATAAAGGTTCATTGCGTAATCTATATTATTATTATTAATTTACAATGATGATGTCAAGGACCTCGTCCGATTATTCAGCCGTTATATTATAACGTTCGCTTCGCGCCATTTGACATTTGAAGTAGAACCACCGTAATAATAATAATAATAATTATTATTATTATGATTATGCTTATTATTGTTATTGTTACGGTTGGATGAAATTCGGACACTTTCCCATAATTATAATTATAGAATACATCGTTTACTTTTGGCTATTGTTAAGAAATTATTGGCTGAATTTACTTTATTTCTAATATTCCTATTATTATTTGTTCCGATTAAATTGTTTATCATCATAGTTATTATTATATTATTATTACAACGTATACTAATCCATTAATAAAGTTCCGTTCCGTTTCGACTTAATCCGTAGCACCATCGTCAATGTCTCCAAACGATATTTCTTCATCATCCGTTAATGATATTTTTTTTATTTACTCCGTCCATATTTTACAAGTTTCCTTTTTCAGGAGTTTTCCTTAATGTCACTATCAATTTCAAACGTAAAATTATAAATTTACATGTAACGATTATAATCCAATCAACTCGGACTTACATATTTACAACCCGAAGAACAATTTCAATACTGAAATTATTCAATCTGTTACTTCACGAACATCTCTCAATCATTAAAATTCTATACAGATGTCTCGAAATTTGATTCGTTCGTTGGCTGCTCCGTTGTTAAAGATAATGAAGTCTATATTCGATTCTCACTACCGCAATCATTTACAATTTTGTCTGCCGAACTATATGCAATATACTTGGCCATCGATTTCAGTATAAATACTTTTTTTTTTTTTTTTTTTTAAAAAAAAAAAAAATTTTCCCTTCACAACTGACCAACTTTGATGGTCATCAAGTGATTGATTTAAGCGAATAAAGTGTTTTGTGGAGGGTTAGTACTCAGCAGTACTCCCTCGAAACGCTATAATGTTTAAACAAGGTCTAAAGGCTTATTTCGCCACAGTCTGCGGGTTTCGCCAGAGTTATCCAGCAGGTTGATAGCAAGTGGATTAGTATGAACGCTTAGTCGGGCAACATGTTTATTTGCTTGTATTTTGATTTCATCCTCCACAAACATAACATTCAAGTCACTATGGAGGGTAAAATTTGAGACGTACCAGGGGGCTGCAGTAATAGTTCTGAATATTTTATTCTGATATCGCTGTATTTTTTGCAGGTTGGATGTTTTTGCGCAGCCCCACAGCTGTATTCCGTACACCCAAATTGGTTTTAAAGCAATTTTATACAATAGTACTTTATTTTCCAATGACAATCCTGATCTCTTAGCTAGCATCCACGACATAGCTCTGGTTTTAAGTCTCAAATGCTCAATTTTCTTCTGAATGTGAGTACCCCAGGTCAGCCTAGTATCTAAGTGCATACCTAAATATTTTACATTATTGGTGTTCGGGATTATAACATTATTTATCTTGACTGGAGGGCGTTTAATTTTTCGATTTGTAAAAGAAATATGTATTGACTTACTTTCATTAACCACTATGCGCCATCGTTTTAGCCAAGTCTCTACATGCCCAAGTGACTCCTGCAGTTTTTTTGTCGCTATGTTTTCACACTTATCCACTGCTAAGATAGCTGCGTCATCCGCGTACAAAGCTACTTCTGTATTACTGAGCGTCGGGAAGTCGGTTGTGTAGATTAGGTATAATATTGGACCGAGAACGCTCCCTTGTGGGACCCCGGCACTTATTGGAAAAATATCCGAGTATTCATCGGCCACCTTCACTCGAAAATATCTCTCTTGTAGATACGATTTAAATAGTAAATAGAAAGAGTGAGGAAGCAGCAATTTAAGTTTATACAACAATCCCTGATGCCACACCCGATCAAAAGCCTGCTGAACATCCAAAAACACCGCCGTACAAATATTCTTGTTTTCCAAGCTATTTTCGATAACCTTTGTTAATCTATGAACCTGTTCTACAGTATTGTGATGCCTACGGAACCCAAACTGAAAATCGGGAATAATTGCATTCGTGGATAATATCGGAAACAACCGTTTTAAAATTAATTTTTCCAGTGTCTTCGAAAGAACAGGAAGCAACGAGATAGGTCTGTACGACGAGACTGTTTCAGGCGACTTTCCAGGCTTTGGTATAACAGTTATCTGCGAGAACTTCCAGCCCAGAGGAAAATATTGGCTGCGAAAGACGGCGTTATATATCTGTGTTATGAATACAATACTTTTTCGTGGTAATTCATTTAAAACTTCAGCTGTGATTAGGTCAAATCCGGGGCTCTTTCTCCGTTTCATTTTTTTGAAGAATTGTTGTACCTCACTTGGAGTAACCGGTTTTATAGGCAGACTCATTTGCAGTGGCTTTTCCAGATATTCGAGGATATCTACGGAGTCATCAACTTCAGGATTAGGTGTAAATACATCGTGAAAATAATTAGCAAGAAGCGCTGCTTTATCGATGTTAGTACGAGCCCAACTACCGTCAATTTTTTGTATTGGAGGAATATGCACATTTGGTCGTTTAAAGCGTTTAGTCGCTTTCCATAGAGAGTAATCATCGTTTTTAGACGGCGACAAACTTGACAGAAACGTTGCTAGCATTTCATTTTTATTTCCATGCAGTACTTTACGCAGTTCTTTGGTTTTTCTATTTAGTTGCGTTTTAATAATCGGATTTCTCGTGATGTTCCATGTTTTTCGTAACTTTCTCTTTTCATGCACGAGTGTTAATATGTGTTTCGGAATATTATTAGACTCCTTGGGGGGGCTTTACAGTGGGAGTGGCTAGCCACGCAGCATTTTGTATAGTTTCTGTTAACTTCTGTACTGCTCTATCAATGTCGTAACTAGTTTTAAGTGGCATATTTAAGTTTATGTTAGTTTCTATATATTGTTTAAACATAGACCAATTGGTATTTTTATTGACGAGATATGGCTCAGGTATTTTTGTAATTGGTGAAATGCTAACCGTTAACACAACTGCCGAGTGATCTGACTGTAGATCGAAACAAGAATCTACTCTCATGTATAAAGACGAGATTCCTTTTGTTACGAAAAAATCGAGCAGATCAGGTTTTTTCTTACGGTCCTGAGGCCAGTAAGTAGGCTTACTCCCTGAGATATAGCCTAGATTCTGCTTAGAAATTACCTTTTCCAAAAGTTTTCCTCTGGGATTATCCAAGCGAGAGCCCCATTTGCGACTTTTTGAATTCCAGTCTCCACCAGATATGAATTTCTCTCCCAACGACTTAAAGTATTTAACAAATAGGTTTTCATCTAGTCGCTCATTTGGAGAGCAGTATACGGCGGAGATAGCGACGGTACCGTTAAAGGAGGATAATTTAACGGTACATGCCTGTATTCTATTTTCCGTATAATTTTTCTCCTCGTAGTGCCTGATTGTCTTTTTAATAATAATTGCACTGCCACCGCGAGCTTTATTATCTGGTCTAAGACAGGTGTAAACATCATAGTTGGGAATATTAAAAACTGTTTTATTTGTAAAATGCGTTTCCGTGATGAGAAGTATATCAATGTAGTGAGATTTCAGAAAGAGCTCTATTTCTAACTTATGTTGTAACGCGCCATTAGCGTTCCAAAGTGCAATTCTTAATGAAGTAGTCATTATTTACTAGTTTTATTCAGGACTGAGGACAATAAATTTAATATCATGGCGTTCTGGTTCATTAACTGTTGAAACATGGTTTTAAATTCACTCAAAAATGCACTTAATAATGTATCTATACTAGTAGGCGAGTTAGTTGCGAATCGGTTATTCATTATATTACCACCACCATTTGAGGGACCAACATCATTATAGACATTATTGCCCGGATTAAATACCGCATTGGCGCCATTCGTCTCTGACGTAACTTTTGCATACGATAACAGACGTTCATGCCCATTTTGTGGGATAATATCATGTACAACATTACTGCGGCTTGCGGGAATATTCACTTTGTCAGGAAGCGTCTGTTCTGCATTATATTTCGCATTGTATAATTTGCGATATACCTCACATCCCTTGTAATTAGATGGATGTTGCTGCGCGCATAATGCACATTTCGGCGGTACGTTTTTTTCTTTTTTGCAATCGGCTGAATTATGACTACCGGCGCATTTAACACACTTATAAGGACGATTACAAAACGATCTTGTGTGCTCATACCTTTGACATCTAGTGCACTGGGGTATGTCCCTTTTTACGTGTGGGGCTTCTACTCTAATTTTCGAATGTAATAATAAGTCGAGATCATATATACGTTTAATCTCGTCAGCCGGCTCCAAATCAACAAAATGCAGGGGGAGAGGTTCTTTAGTTCTTCTATTTTTAACATTGAACACGGATCTCACTTGAAAACTTTGTTCTTCCAGTGCCTGTTTAATATCGCTGATTGTAAAAGAGGGGTGTAAACCGCGAATTACAACTTTATACGCTCTTTCGTGTTTTAGTTGGTAGGTATGATAATTTATGTCTTCTTTTTTAAACGTTGCGATTAGTTTTCTATAATCGTCAGAGGTTTGCACGTTAATTTTAACAGCGTTATCTTTCAAGGATTTCGCTCTGAAGTCATGTTTTCCTAGTGCGTCCGTAATTTTTTTTAACATTCTCGAATAGTTAATTACATCATGCACAAATATTGGCGGCGGTGAAGGTTCTGTTGTTGCATTGTGAGCCGAGTGTGTAATTGGATTCTCATTATATAAAGCTTCGTCTTCGATCTGTAAACATTTGAACCTGTTTTGTTTCGTACGGTAGTTATTTTAAATTTTGTTGTTCATTCAATAGTCTTTTTCGTGCCTTCTTTTTAGGAATCTGCCAGTCGTTCTCTATGAGTTTTTGTGACAATGTCGATAATGGGTCTTCGGAGTAATTTGATATTATTGTATTACTATCATCAGTTATGTCTACATTTTCACTTATTTTATCGTTAATGATATAGGAAGTCGGACCATTGTTAGATAAGAACTTGAATCTAGCTTGCCAATAATAATCTGCTCAGACTCTCTTCCAGCCTCGAACGCTATTCATAATGTATATCTAACAACAATAGACATCCTATAGCGGAAACAATTGTAGAAATAATTACTACTGAACGATCCATTACATTCCTCTGGTTCCCAGAACATACTGAAATGAATGAACTAGCTAATAGGGCAACAAAAGAAGCTGCAACTGCATTACCTGTTTACCAATTCCATTTTCAGACCTCGAGAGGTTCATGAGATTATCATTATTTCAGTTATGGCAAGAAGAATGGCAATCCATATCAACATCAAACAAGCTACGATTTATTAAACCCCAAAAATAACACCTTCGAAGACACACTTACAACGTCGGAGAGTTGATGTAGTTGTCAGCAGACTCCGATTGGACCACACTAAACTAACACACGCTTATATTCTTAATAGATCAGAAGCCCCATTTGTGCTGTCTGTCCAACATATACAGAGTGTCCTCAATACAGCCTACAGACATGATGCTACGGTCCTTCATCTTCATTGCAGCTACTCCTCGATGACAATGTTTCTATGCTATCCAGACTATTCGTGTTCCTACACGATACTTGTTGGTTATATAACTCAATTTAATACATGTTTTTCTCTGTGCCCCTAGCCATTAGTTGCCGTATATGGCACATTAATTTAAATAATAATAATAAACTGTTGCCGTATATGGCACATTAATTTAAATAATAATAATAAACTATTCGATAGATACTTTCTTTAAATAATTCTAAATAATTTTTAACGTGTTACATAAACATTTCTATAATCGAAACATTGTTTCATATGTCAACTAAAATTAAGTTTTTTTGAACAATGAATATATTTGAATACATATATATATCAAATATGACACTTCGAATGATAAATTTTTTTTTTAATGGACACAGGATTTTTCACCCAGATTGGTATAAAATTATTAAAATGGATATGTTAAACATTAATATTAGTTGATGCAATATAATTATAAATAGCTAAATATACATGAATGCAATTAATAGTAAGTAAGACATATTTATTGGCAATGGTACTTTGAGAGATATAATTTGATTATATAATAAAGATTGTTGAGAGCTGTAGTAAGAACATTCAAAAAATACATGATCCGCATCTGCTATGTTGTTGTCATCGGAAGGATGAGGGCAAAAAGGAGAATTTATAAGATTGCATCGGTATAGGGATGATGGAAGACGATTTTTTCCAAATCGTAATCTACATAAAGTAGTAATGAAACATCGAAGTATGTTATTTGGTACTTTTATATCAGTAAACCATGATTTTATGGGTATTAGAGGTTGAATCGATCTGTAATATGGAGCTAGATAAGGATTGGACCAAATATTATTCCAATATTCTTTATGAGCAAATTTAATGAGACACAAAAGATCTGTTAAAAATGTATAAGGAATAAGCACACCGCTATTCGAAGCGTACTTGGCTTCCCATCAGCAACAGTATTGCCAAATATACCAGAATGTCCAGGAATCCAGGAGAACCTAACAGAAATACCAGATTCTAACAGCGAGGAAACCAAAATTCGGATTTTATATAAATAAGGCGATGCACGGGGATTAAATGAGAGAGATTTTAGAACGGTTAAACAGGTTTTCGAATCGGTAAAAATAAGAACTGATGAAGCTGGACGTTGTTGATAAATGTATCTTAACGCTTGGTATATTGCCATAGCCTCAGCTGTAAAAATCGAAGAAAAACGTAATAGAACGAATTTCTTAATAATGTTTAAAGAAGGAACTACGAATGCTGCACCAACTTTATTATTAAACTTAGAACCATCTGTATAAATCGGAAGGAAGCCCGTCCAGTGATTTGCCAGTAAATTATTAAAAATAGAAGTATTAAAACCAGAAGGAGGATATATAGATTTATGAAAGGTTTCTAAATTTATTTCTAATTTTATATTATTAATAGAGAAAGGATCGGAAAAATAAGGAGAGGGTGACAAAGGAATAATTAAGTTGCGATAATTGGAGAATCGTTTAGATGATTTACAGAGAATAGGAAGTTTGTATAGTGAGAACCTCCATTTGTTATAAATAAATAAGAAATTATTATATGCTGACTGATATGTAGTTGAGGAGGATATTTATACCTACGAAAGATTTCTAAATTTATTTCTAATTTTATATTATTAATAGAGAATGGATAATGTTATAACGTAAATTGCTAAAATATATTATGTAAATACGAAACTTAAATGTCGGACATTCTTATTTAATAAAAGGGGTTATTTAGAGCGAATAAATAAGATTTAAATTTTTCGTTAATCAACATTCTATTCGCTCAATTGTTATTATTAGCAGTTATTTTGATTATTTTTCTTATAATTCTCACCGACTATCGTAATAATAATAATAATAATAATAATTTAAATTTATTTTTATTTAAAAATATTTCACAATTACGTGATATAGAATAATACACACAACATTTCCGCGGATGCGCAATTCTGCGCGAGTCGCGGATTACATAATAAAATTAATATACTACCTTCGTAGCACCGTTATACATTTTTAATAGGCACCAAAAAAAAACAAAGTAAGTCACAATACTGAAATTACGTATATATACATACACTCTATTACTATGCAGTACCCACTGCACATTACATACGCATACTACATATATAGACATAAATATGCACACATCAAACTCATTTAAACATAAGGCGAAAAACAGAAAAGAGACATAACGCACATAGTTCATGTATACCTAACACCGGAATATAATTTAGCATACACTTACTAGGTACACACAACAACAAAGCATACACATTTACACTTGCAAAAGAAAAACTAAATACTTATTATCAAACTGATATATGAACAATTATTAATAACACACTCCAACTCGAAGCACATATTAAGAAGAACACAATCAACTATTAGTTAATAAATATCTAACAATAGCCTTACGCCTCCTCTTATAATTTTTTAAACTATTCCTTATGTCTATAGGTACAGTATTGTAATATGCAGGGCCCATATAAATCGTCTGCATACGTGTATGATATTTGTTAAAGTTTGGTACTCTAGCAATCTCATACGTACATGATCTCGTTACCCCACCACTAGTCCGAATATCAAATCTTTCTTTTTAAATACAAACTCGTGTAAGTGCAATTTATAAATGTCCTTCAGTTTAACAATATCACCAGAACCATTTTTCCCACTTATTAATCTACACAAATGATAATAATAATAATAATAATAATAATGGCAATGAATATAAATATTTAATGATGATAATACTGCTGCCGTTGCTGCTGCTCCGAATATATACTTTTTAAGTAATTTCGCTGTTATGTCTCTATGTCCATTTTAATGTTCTTCATTTCCCTTTCATTTCTATTTTTTTCTTTTTTTTTGTAGTTCATCATTTCGGTACTTTGTGTCGGCCTTTATCATTTATCCTTTAAACTTAATTCTGCGTGTCTAATAATGCATTTTATTTTCCTTTTACCAACTAATGGTTATTTATATCAATTTCTTACTAATTACTGCTAATTGCTTATTTCCATCCACTGCTGGATATGTAAACTTTCTCCCAATTCCTCTATGCAATTCGTTAGTCTCGCTCAGCGACTCGATATCAGCTATTTTACTTATGTAGTTTTCCTACCTTGCACAAGGCCTACTAATACCTCTCCGCCCATCTATAGAGATCCACTCCATAATCCGTTTGGTTCGTCTATAGCTATATGGCCTGGCCGGTTCCATTTCAGCTGCCATAACATCTGATACTTTTATCTGTTTGACCCATTAGTTTGAAGCCCCAACATCCATAGTTCTTGTACACGCTGTTTCACGATGAGTTTTCTGAGTACGGTTCGCGGAGTGAATTTTACTTCGAAAATGTATCTGGAAATTTTTTATTATTTTGTCAGGTAAATATTAAAATTTAATTTATGCCTGGCGGATAATTTTATAATTTATTCGTATATAATAAACGATACCGACCGATATTCATCCGTTACTATACAACACGCAATTACCGATGCATATTTTATTTATCGTATATTAATATTTGAATTTTTAAACAAATTGATTTAATTTAATTACAATATTACGATTATTATCGTAATTATCCGTAATATTTTCAGCAGGGAAGTATTTTATTTAACGTATTCAAATCTATGTATGTAACCCTTCTATTTCGGGATTCCTTAAATATTTTAATATTTTTCGATTGATTGCGAATTATATCCGTTGTTAAATTTTTCCATCGGTTACGTGAAAATTACGCATAATGTATTAGAGGAAAAGTAATTTTGACGGTCATTATAAATTAATGTTTTTTTAGTAATGTTGACGAAGTAAAAATTAGTGTTAATACGCTTAATTTGTTTTCGGTGTTACAAAGGATAATAAGCCGTTTTCAGATTACACGGTTTTATTGATGTGATGGTGTCGGAATTTAAAAAAGAATATAGATATATATATATAAGGTTAGCGATGATGTCATTGCAATTAGGTAAGCCCCTTTGGCCATTCAGCAGAAGATAATGATGATGGAACGAAATAATTATTTATTTATTTATTTATTTATTAAGAGATGAAAATTAACTACTCGCGGACAAAATTTCATGTTCGCCTCAGATTACTTTAATATTGCGAAATATTCCAACGACGGCCATCTATCATCACGACGACATTCCTTGACGCTTTACGCTAATAGGGAAATTCCGTGCAAATTGTTTTAGTGACGGCTATTATTTTTAATTGGACTTTGGAATTAATCAATCTGTCGACGAAAAAATAAATCTACATTCTACGATAAATTTAAGTAAAGAATAATATATATATAAGAATCGTTCGAGGATAGTAATGATGTAAAAATAACGTTACTTTTGAAAGTTGAGATCATTTTGTGTGATATTGATGGTAGTTGATAAATTCACATCGTTATATTATCAGCATAGGATCAGGTAAAATATATATGTTAAACAAATGCGACGAGAAAATAAATTGCAAAGATAAAACGCCAGAGATGTCGGAATATTAATAGCGGTTTGTCAGTTGTATAAAATCGGAAGATGAACCGCATGTGAAAAGCTTCAAAAGTTTTTGTCTAAAAAACATTATTATATATCAGCTGTAAAATGTGCGAGACAGTCCGTGGAACTTCTGTTTTGTCTAAAATTAAGGCAGCGGTCAGGTAGCAAAAAATTCGACTCCAACCACCAAACAATCCGGTTCTTTAAGAAGTTTTCTAATACATGATGCAAGGGATATAGGACGGTACGATTCAGTAGCTGGTCTAGCCGATCCGGATTTTTTAATAGGAATTACTACAAATTCTGACCAGGATTGAGGTATACTGTTGATTAAAAAAAGACGATTAAAAATATAACATAAAGTCTGCAACGTGAAATCTGAGTGACATTCGAGAATAGAATAAGTAATTTCATTAGATCCTGGCTTAGTGGATCTTCTGTTTTTTTAATACATAATAATTTCTTCCGCGTTGGGCCCTTAATCGATTCAATTTTATTCGTTGTTTTCTAGGTAAATCAAAACTGACGAATCTGTTGTTCGAATTGGAGTTCAGTTTTTATAATTATACAAATCATTTTCAATTCGCGGTTTGAACCACTTATATTCAACTGCGATGCAATTTTGAATTAACCATAGACAATTTCGCTAAAATCTCGTGTGTACTGTAGTACAAGTAGTATACATTCTGTTATACATTCAGAATTTATCGATCCGTCGTAAAATAAATAAATTCGTAAGCATAGAATTACCGGATGACATTCTCGCACGAAGGATAATTTAGCAAAAAAAAAAAACTTAAAAACGATATGGGTTATATCGTTGTACGAATTTAGAACTAGAACGGGGGATGCTTTCAATCGAATCGACGCTAGGAGTAGATTATGTAGATCACGGCCGAAGTCGATTGCTGTTACTCGCAGCTGCTACCAATCATTAGTTATTGTCACGTCATCATGCAGCAGCCACAGACACAAACGGATGATAATGATGATGAAAAAAAATAATTTCATTCAATTTTTTTTTCTTTTTAAATGTAGGCTAACGAATCTGTCTGATTGTAAGATGACGCGTGTATATTGAGCACCGTCAGATGTATAAGAAAATGGAGGTTCCCTCGGGTTAGTATTATCATTATTATTGTATCTTACTCACGTCTAAAAGTCCGAATATTGATTACATAGTCTAGTCATAATAATAAAAATCGACTAAAAGATTACCCCAAGGGATACATCTTCCTTTTCTGTTATTTCACTCCTGATCTCTCAGCCGGGGAATAGCCACCATCGACGATATGAGCTGCTCCCTGTCATCGCTTTGGTTCAAGAACCTTAGAAGAAGATTTTTAGACGTCCTAGAAATGGTAATCTTCTAATTTAAGCAACGTGCCACTCGATCGATTGGCATCGAAGATATCGTACGCTAAATTCGAACGACGAAATTTTTTCTCTTAACGCCTAACAAACTAGTAAGTTTTTTTTCCATACGCGTCATTATTTCATTCCGATTGAGTAATGGCCTTCGACCGTTATTTATCGTTTCATATGTAAATAATTTGCCCTCTCTTTCTATTATGTCAATCATCCGTTGTATAAATATATATATATATATATATATATATATATATATATATATATATATCGTGTGATTGACAGTTCGACTTCTGATCGATAAATTGCGCCTATAGACAAAATGTTGCTAGTTGTTATTACAGCCTCTTCCACCTACGTCTGTCACTATTTCGTAATGGAATAGGTTCATACGCATTAACCGTGTCGAGTCATTATTTAAACGAAGTATTCAATATGTTAATTTCGTCATCGTCCTAGACTATATTGTACTTACTAAACTCGAAAGTTACTAATTTACTCGTCTAAGTATTAAATATATAAATAAACAAAAATAAAATAAAAATTTGGTTTACAAAAATAAAACAATAATAATAACTTAAAAATATATTTTATTTTTTATCGTTTTTACCGAATTTTGCTATTCATGGTGAAATATTTCATATCTATATGTATGTATATATGAAGGTAAAGTCTCATCAGCTCGAGACATCGCATAACCAATTCGAACAACATCGTTGCCATGTCAGTATGTAATGGTTTATCGTTGTCTCCCCGCATCATTGCTTTCCTAACAAGCTGTACTCGTTTACCAACCAATTAGACGGATAGTCGAGTTGTCTAGGAGTCTTTTAACCGCTAAAATTCTTATACCTTGTCGATTTGCGAGTTAACCAGAATAGTAGGGTACAGTTCATTTAAATTCGAAGTGATAATCAAAGAACTTACAAGCTATAAGAAAGAAGTAACCTATTAAAAGAGAGAGACTAGTGCTGAAGGAAGAAAATGTAAAATATCAAATAAAGATATACGAATAAATTTATTTATAGCCGATCTTCGATTGAGATGGAAATGTTTCTTCGGTCGTTAAGTAAATAGCTGGAAAAATTGGATGCGATATGGGAGATGCTTAATGCGTGTTACCGACTAACATTACAGTCGTAAGGTCGATAAGATTTGCTCTGAAAAGGAAGGGAAAATATGTTTATGGATGGAAGGGAAGGTTTGAAATTTCAATGTACATAGATGAACATTGAACTGCCTGGAATGTGCAGACATTTATCGTAAAGCACGAGACAGTTACAACAATGTACATATTGTTTGAGTAAAAGTTTTATTTAATTTTATTAACATCAGCTCTAGAACAGTTATCATTGCATAAAAACAGACGATGAAGAAGAAATAAAATGTACTTGTAAATAAATAAATGCGTTAAATGACCCCCGTGTATAAAGGATATGTATTATATAACTTAAGCAATAATACTACAGTATCGACGTATAAAATTTATTTAACTAAAGCAAATTTATTTTTGTATACAGGAAAAAAATCTGTGCTTTAGAAATTTCGAACAAACCCAAATTTGATGCTCAACACAGTCGTCAACATTGCACGTGTCACATGTACCATCAGAAATTATGCATAATTTAACAAGATGTGAGGGGGGACAAATTATTCCCAGTACGTAGTCTAAATAAAGCTGTCATATTACTCTAGATCCACGATTATAAAGCTGAATGACACGATGTCTCGCATCAAATTCTAACTTGAACATTTGAGTTCTGGGAGCTTAGATAATTGTAATAGGACACTTAAGGAATCAGAGATGATTAGAATATTTTTTTCCAACTAGGTGCAAAGCTTTAAACAATTCTACTGCAAATGAGGAACCTGCAAAGGATAATCTGTATACTTTCCATACGCCTTTTTTCAAGTAACATAAAGCAGAAGTATAGTTTTAGCAATATTATTATCAAAGGCAATTAAGTCAACGTCTAACAAGAAAAATAAATATCGAAAATAGAATCGGTAGAAGGGATGAGAAACATTTTTGATAATTTCAATTGTTGCCAATTTATTATGGCTTGAGAGAAGAAGTGGCAGACTTCTATTTGCCCAGTAATGCCGCAGTTTCAATAATAATAGAATTTGTTTATTTAATCACGCGGGTTTTCCCTCTTTCACTTTGAGATAAAACTTGTTCGATATATATTCCGGCATAATAACGGAGGTTCAGCCATCTCATCGTTTAAAGTCTGTAGGGGTGTGGAGGATACCTAAGCATAATCGAAGGGCCTTGTTTTGCACAACTTGTAGTTTTTTCATCTGTGTTCTGTTGAGATTTATGAAGAGAGCTATATAGTCAACATGAGTTCTGATGAGGGATTGATAAATCCGTAGACCTATTAATGGATGTGCTCCGCACTTAATACCTGCGATTGCTCGAAGCAGATTTAGACCTCTACCAATCTCGAAGATTATATCGTAAGTATAGAAATGAGCAAATTAAAAACCTCCAACCTACTAAGTCAGTTAAATTGTTACAGAATATAAGTAAGTTGCCGCTCGCTCTATCAGACCGTGTATACAATTTCGCCCACGCATTAACTGTGTGAACAAAGTTCTACTAACGGAATAGTATCTTCGTGACCGCTTGTATTATGGAAAGTACCTTTACCACACCTATATATTTTATATATATATATGTCATTCACCTTCTAGATGTGTCGCGTGTACACTACGTTTAACGTGTACCGACTGTGGTCTTTGTGATCGACTACAATGTATTAAAACACGAGATATAAAAATATAATAATAATAATAATAATGAGATATAAACGGTTATAGTAATAATACTAATAATATTAACGCGAAATAATATCGCCTAGTTTTGATTTATTTAGTAGTAAAACGTTTAGACGGATAAAAAAGTGATTATTTTTAAGTAATCGTAAGAATACGAACCATTTTTATTGATAATTCACCATTATACTTTATTAATTTTTCGTTAATTTCTCATTAATTTCTTTACTAATGAAATTTTATTCATACTTAATTATTTGTATTTATTTTTTATTTTTAAAAATAAATTTACGATTAATTTTTATTAATTTTTCTATACGAATTTTTAATAATAATTTTTACAAATCATTCTAAATTAATTCGTGGGTAAATTTTAGTGAATTTTAAAATTGTTCATTATATTGTTTTGTATAAATTATTTTATAAAAATTTTATAAGCTTATTCTTGAACGATTTTTGATAATTTTCGTCGAGTTTATGGCTAATTTTTATTTTTATTTATTTTTTTTAAATCAAATATTCATATTAATATTTTACAAATTTTGTACGAATTGTTTCGAAATTTTTCGATAATTTTTATTCGCTTTTCACATTATTTCATTCCATTTTTAACGATGATTCTATTAAAACCTACATTAAGTTTCATTAGATAATGGTTCACGATGATGAGATATAAACGATTATATATCGTACTTTCCTGATAAATGGAAAAAATCCATACTTATCATGGTTTTAAAACCCAACAAACCGGACATGTCACGTCATACAGGCCCATTAGTCTCCTGAACACCTTATCTAAACTTTTAGAGAAGTTAATATTAAGAAGAATTACTCCCATAATCGAACAGAGGAAAATAATTCTAGATCGTCAGTTCGGTTTTAGGAGGAACCACTCTACGGTGCATCAGTGTCATCGATTAGTCGAGGTCATAACATCTTGCTTACAAAGAGGTATGTACTGTTCTGCAGTCTTCCTCGATGTAAGTCATTTGACAAAGTCTGCAATTCAGGACTAAAATACAAAAAAGTTATTTTTGCCTTCTGAATACTACCTGCTGTTATCGTCTTATCTAGACAACCGAAAATTTAAAGCGCGATATAACAATGAGTTTCCAGAATGGTACAAAATCACAGCCTCAATTCCCTCGAGGAAGTATCTTGTGTCCTGTGTTATATTCAATACATACAGCTGACATCGCAACATCTGGATATTCAAGCATATCGACATATGCAGATGATATAGCCGCCCGACATATAAAAATCCTAGATTAGCATCACAGCTGACTAAATTTCATGTACGAATTCTCGGAAAATGGTCTACAAAATGGCGGATTAAAATCAATCCAAGTAAATGGGTACATGTAACATTTACATTAAACAAACAAATCTTCCCAGAATTACAGTTCAAAGGCGTAAACTACTCCGCATTAGAATGTATCGTTTGGTCGGTTCTTTATCAATATTCGTATCGACGACGATCGATTAAGCGATATCCCCCTATCTACTTCCGATTTGAATGTCTTTACTTACACATATATAGAGTGACCCAAAGAAGACGGACGGTTGTTTTTTTTTAATAGCGCAGTTCACTGCTACAACGCACAACCACCTGTTCCACGTTTAGTGTATACACGAGAGATTAGTTTTTGCCCAGTTTCAATTATCATGACATCCTATAAGAGAAGGAGCGCGCGTTTTGCGTGGAACGTTATTTTTGTCGTGAATCGATCACGACATTGCAACGAGAGTTTCGAAAAGAATCCAAAGTTACGCGAGTTTTTTTTTTGCGGGGATACCTTAAGAACCGCGTTTATGAAGCACGTTCGCGAGATCTGGAAGACTTGAAAATTCGGATTTCTGAAGAAATTTCAAAAATTAAGCCACCTGTGCTCGAAAAAGTCTACGAAAATTTTTTAAAGACTGAATGAATGTAGTGTTGAAAATGGCGGTCATCCGGACGATATTGCACTTCACAAATAATTGTAAGCTAATCTCTCGTTTTCCTATTTTTTAAACAAAATTTCATTCAAAAATTTTTGATGGAGTAGTTTTCGAGTTATTCAGAAAGCAACAAAACCGTTTGGTCACCCTACATATATATTAACAGAAGTAATTTTACACAGATCTCACGCTACAGGGCTTAATACCGCGATGTTTATTATATTCGTGTAACGCGCGCTGAGATTGAGCAGATTTCGGTCACTTATTAAACCGAATTAACATTTACATTCTGTTTTTATAAATGATATAGTAACGTCGATTTATGTACACGCGCGTATACATTAATTTACATTAAATTTTAATCATCGTAAGAAAGGTATTTAAACAATTAATTAAAAAACGCTAAATTTTGAAAAAGAATTAAGAAAAATCAGACAACATCGAAATTATTATTGAAAATAAATTCTCGATTTTTTCGGATAATTTATACGAAATATTTGTTTTCGTTTTTGAAAGAGCGGAAAAAAAAACGCGGTCGAAATATATTACCGATTAACGGCAACGTATTCCAGGAATTGATACCGTGCAGTTAAACATGCAGCCAGATATAGTATACCTCGTGGTTTTAGGAAAGAGTATATTCCAGGTTGGTCAGCCGAATGCGAACAGTTACTGCAAAAGTTTAGACATACATAAGAAAAGGGGACGGCAGAAATACTACTTACAAAACTGAATAGCGAAAGACGACAAAAATGGATCAATACAGTTGAAAACATCGATTTCACACATAGTAGTCGGAAGGCATGGAATCTTCTTAGAAGATTAGGGACAGATTCGGTGAACACGCGTAAAATTCAGGCTCAATTAAAACCTGATAGAATAGCTACAAGACTCTTAAAATTAAGTAAATACAAAATGGATAAGGAAGTATCCTCAGAAATTAATAAACAATTGTATAACCTCAAAAGAATCCTAACACCACATAATATCTTTTCAAAAATATTGAAATTAATGAGTTAGAAGCGGCATTAAAATCTACCAAAAGTGGCAAGGCCGCTGGCCTAGACGGAATTTACCCAGAATTTATGAAGAATTTGGGAGAAACAGCAAAAAGATTCATTATCACTATTTATAATGAAATATTAGATTGCCCAGGGATTTGAAAAAAGCAAAGGTAATTGCTATTAAAAAGCCGGGAAAAAAATGGGAACGACCCGGCGGAATATCGACCGATATCTCTACTATCTATCCCGTATAAAATTTTTGAACGAATTATATACAACAGAATATCCACAGAAATCGAAAAATACCTACCTGTCGAGCAAGCTGGTTTTCGTACTAACAGATCTTGTGTTGATCAAGTAGCTGCATTAACGCAATTTATCGAAAATGGTTTCCAGAAAAACCTAAAAACAGCGGTTGTTTTCCTAGACCTTACAGCCGCATACGATACAGTTTTGAGGCATATTTTGTTGATTAAGTTGTCAAAATTAATACCTTGTTCCAAAATTATAAATTTACTAAACAGAATGTTGGCTGATCGTTTCTTTCGCGTGTTCCTCGGAGATAAAAGTAGCAGATGGCGAAGAATAAACAATGGTTTACCTCAAGGTTCCATTTTATGCTTTTTAATGTATACCTTCAAGATTTTCCAAACATGTTGAATAGTACCGCATTTTAATACGCTGATGATATTGCAGTTGTAGTGTAAGATAACAATATTGCCGAATGTCGAAGGAAGTTACAAACGGAATTAAACATAATAAGTGCATATATGGGAAAATGTAATTTACGACCAAATCCGAACAAAACTGTTGCCCTATTCCACCTTAATAATAGGCTAGTAAATACAATAACTAAATCTGACAATAGATGGAACGCAACTTAATAACACGAAGAATCCGAAATATCTGGGAATAACTATAGATCGTTCGCTCACGAACAAAACACATCTTACTAACCTAAGTCAGAAAATTAGAACACGCGTAAATATCGTAAGAAGATTATCTGATACGTCGTGGGGATCAACAGCTAAGACTTTGCGCATATCCGCTTTATCATTAGTTTATACAGCCGCGGAATTTTGCTCGCCGGTGTGGATGAACAGTTGTTATGTGCGGAAAGTGGACGTTCAGCTTAACGAAGTAATGCGTATTATCTCAGCAACAATACGCAGCACACCAACTGCATGACTTCCAGTTCTTATGAACATTCAACCGCCTCATATTCGAAGAACCGACTCGTTGAAAAAGAACTCAGCAAAATTCAAAGAAAACGAAAATCTATTAATTACAAAATTTATAAGAGAAGCACCTAGAGTTAGATTAAAATTTAGGAAATCACCATGGACAACTTTGGATCAACCATGATTAGCACTCGATTGGAAATAATAATGGACCGAGGAATGGAAATCGGTGTGTAATTTCTTCACAAATGGAGCCCTCGTCGAAAACCCTATCGAGCAACCTCTAGGAATGGAACTTCGACGAAAGGAGTGGCGACTCTTGAATAGAATCCGAACTGGTCATGGTAGATGCGGTCACCTTCTGCAGAAGTGGAGTATTTCTGATTCGGCTAGTTGCTGTTGCGCACATCCAATGCAAATAATAAAATACATCGTCGAAGAATGCGAAGTATACTCGGAAAATGGGATTACAGTTGAAGATGTACATCATCTGCGCGGCGGGAGTTTAGACTGGCTTTCCCGTTTAGAGCTCGATCTATAATTCAACATCATACGATACGATACGATTTAAAAAAAAAAATTCACTTGATAGTCTTTCTTCCAGCAGTGGACTCGGGTATGTATACGCAAAACCGATCGTAAAATAAATGAAAATGTAGTTAACAGCGTAAGCCATGCATATGACAAGGTATTAATTGCAGAGAGGGACAGATGCAGAACATGTCGGATACAGTCAACGATGAAGGAAAAATTATTGGTATGAAAATAATAATTATTTTTATAAAAAGACAACTAGTAGCGACGCAAAAATAAAAATTGACGACGAATAGATAGGAAATGTAACCGAATTCAAATACGCGGGTGCAATAATTACAAACGATGACAGAGACATGATAGAAGTAACACCGAGAATTGCAATAGCAAAAGAAACTATCATAAATCTGGAAACCGTGCCGAAGAACAAGAAATTGTGAACGAAGCTAAGGAAAAGGACACTACGTGTAGCTTATGTTAAAATATGCGGGGGTCGAAACGTTTTAGAAAAAGACGTTGGACGCATTCGAAATGTGGAATTATCGACGAGATTGTTACGGATATCACGGCGGATCTCATCGACAAGAAGGTGTTAAAGCAACGTAACGCCAACTGTAGTAGAAGATATTACGAAAACAGAAAATTGAAGCGTATAAGTTACGAGGTCCGAAAACGTCATTTAGGCTGATTTCAAAGAAACGTGATAGTCATAGTCGCGCAGCGTTCTTACTAATAAATAATGCATAATCGATCTTCAAAGGAGGTTGCGTATGGCGGTCTTTTCATATTTTCCCGGCTGTAGCTATTCTTGGCTTTGTTTTTGATATTCCGATCTTTTCCTTCCTCTTGTCGATTTTAGATTTGTTGACAGTACATGCAGAAATACTTCTAAAATCGACAAGAGGAAGGGAAAGATCGGAATATCAAAAACAAAGCCAAGAATAGCTACAGCCGGGAAAATATGAAAAGACCGCCATACGCAACCTCCTTTAAAGATCGATTATGCATTATTTATTAGTAAGAACGCTGCGCGACTATGACTATCACGTTTCTTTGAAATCAGCCTAAATGTCGAACAATTATGTTTTACTCGTTCCGCTTCGGATAAATATTACGAATTTTTAAGTCGTAAAAAAACGACTAACTTGTGCCGAATTTGCAAATAACTTTCAGAAATAGAAAATGTTATATTTAAAAACGGAATTACTTATATTGTACGTTAACGCAAATTATGTATAAGGTTATGATAATTAATAATCCAGTTTTGAGGTGGTAAAACAAGACGTGCCCGGATGGATTTACAGTCTATTGTTTCGGAAAGGGCTATCAAATCCGCAGACCGGTTTCATCTTGTATACGCGTGTTAATGATCATCTCTATACCTCCCGCCGCAAATATATTATCATTATCAGGCTATGCTTTTTTTTGATATTGTGTTGTTATTATTACTATCGCTATTATAACGTTTTTCTTGCACTCATCTTCGCCCTATTATTATTATTATTGTAATTGTAATTTATTACATTCTTATAACGTTATAGGCGGTTAATAATAGATCCACGGATCGTCTTGTTAAAATAAGTCCTAGTTTATGCAAATATATGTTCGGAGAAAAGAACAGCGGTATTTAATACAACTTTATCATTCTACATTATCCTTTCTAAAAAAAACACATTTTGTAATTATTAAATTATTATAGGCAAATTATATATGCACATATATATATATATATATATATATATATATATATATATATATATATATATATATATATATATATATATATATATATATATATATGTATATATATATACACAAAAAAAAGTAGAATTGATACAGGATGATTCGTATATAGAAACGCAGAGATGGAACAATCATCATTCAATATTCGCTGCCACTGACATTCTCCATCATTTCAGCTGAATTATACGCGATGTATCTTGCCATGGAATATTTAACGCGCTCCGATGTTGATAAACCATCGACTATATGTTCTGATTCTCTTCCAGCACTCCGCGCTCTCCGCGACGTTTTCAAACATGAACAGCACCCAATAGCCAAGAAAGTGACGAAAAAGGTACTGGCAGGGCTGAGTCAGAAGTGACGTTTCTGTGGATCCCAGCTCATGCCGGTATTCATGGGAACGAACTGGCTGATAAAGCGGCCAGAGAAGCTGCTGTGTTCTTGCCGGTTCCGAATGTTCCAGTTCCAGCGCGTGACCTTAAGAAGTTCGTCATAAATGGGCTTTTTTCATTATGGCAGAAGGAGTGGCAGCTAACGCCACAAATCCAACAAGTTGCGGCAAATAAAATATTCGGTTGATCCTTGGATAACTTCGCTTTCTAACTGTAGAGATGATGTGGTTATCACTAGATTACGCTTGGGACATACGCGTCTTACTCATTCATATCTCATTAACAGAACTTTGGCTCCAGTGTTTCCCCGGTTGTAATGTTGTCCTTTCCGTTTCCCATATTCTAGTTGATTGTCCTTCATACTCCTCGCTTCAAGCGTCTCTTAATCTTCCTCCTTCGCTCCATCTCCTCTTCAAAGATGATCATGTTTCATTGTCGAACCTAATTATCTTCCTCCATCTATCCCGTCTCTATTCCTCAATCTATCCTCTTTTCCTATCGTGCCTTTAGCCTTGGCTGCTGTACATGACACGTTAATTTAACTTAATAATAATAATAATAGAAACGACATACTCGATAGTAGGAAGAAATTTATTAACAAGTGCGATATTACATGAGCAAGAGATACGCAAAAGGACGAATTATAGTAGCCGGAATATATAGCTATACAAAATTTGGAAAGACCTGTACGTGACTAGAACCAGAAAATTCGAGTTGAGTTCATTTTCCCGGTTGCTACATATATATATATATGTGTCCGAAACCCAGAGGGGGGTACTACGTCGAAGAAGCTGACCACAAAAATTGCGTTTAAACGATAATAGTACGCGGTGGACAATATCCATTATCGACGAGAAAAGAAAAATGTAAACGTTAAGAACAATAATATAAGATATAGACGGCAAAAATAAAATGGACAGATCAGATGAAACGTTTATAACGTGTTGCACTACCGAGTGTGGAAACTTTTCGGCTGGTTAAAGATGACGTTCGATAGAGAAATATTGCAATACGCATTTAAACGGAATCTGACGATACCATTAGACCAGACAATGGGAAGAGAAGAAGTCGGCGATATTAAGAAGATGCCGTTCAGAAATTGAAATACTTAAAAAGTATCGTTTATAAATTTTATAATTAGGAAAATTTGATGGTTCTCGCTGCATTTTTACTATTCCACTTGTTCTTCTTCATATCTCTGTTAACGAAGGTTGGCTGCAATGAGTGCAAAATTGATCCTGTTTTTGGCCGAATGCATTACGGTTGACCAGTCCGTCCAATTTTCCAAATTTTTCATCGACGACATTCTTCTGCGTCCTTTTCGTCTACTTCTAGTTTGCCTTGTATAATTAACTGTATCAGCTGTGATACCTATCGTGCCTCATAATGTGGTCCGAATACGCTAATTTCTTTTTCTCGATGATGGTTAATTCAGTTTTCTATTTGCTATTCAATATATGGTCAGTCCGTGATATCTTCAGCGTACCGAACTCTAATTTTATCGATTCGTACTATTTACTATCTTCGATGCTTCCTTTTACCCTCTTTATTTCTTCGTCATTTCATTACGAATTTATTTTCTAATTTCTATCGGAGATCCATGTCTCTTTTTTAAATAGGAATTTTCCTTGAAACGTCGCTAAATATATTGAACTGTTTCACAGTCGCATATGGTAGGCGAAATTTTAAAGTTAATATTTTATTTTCCGGTTCATTTCGATTCTAAAAATATTTATACGAACACGTTGAAAATTACCCGGAGTCGACTAAAAAAAAAAAACATACATAATCATCAAGTGCCGTCTCCGTATCGGTGATAGGCGACTACTTGCCTATATACGTATTTTATTGCACAGTGTAAGTACACGGAAATTGTAAGATCAGCGCAGATAAACACACACGGGATATGTAATCACTTTGTTGTCACGTCACAATGCAGTCCCACGTGTTGTTTTTTTTTTACTATATTATTACTAGCTCGCATATGGTTGTTTTCCATTGCCTATCGTATTCGAACTCGGTAACTTCTGTATAGAAGTCCGTACTCTGTAGGCTATCCGGAAAAATGGTATTGTATAAATAATTCCTGCTAAATTTTACTAATGCGTGATTGAAAGAGAGTTTAATCTACTATCATTCTCAAATATCATCCGGGATGTTTTTTGAGATGATTTTTTAAAACAGGGGGGGAGTGTTTTTTTTTTAATATTCAAAATTTTACCAAATTATTTCACTAGTCGTTCGGTATATTAGACTTTTAAATGTCGGTATTAGTAATTGAACTTACATTATTATTACTATAATTATTGTAATTATTATTATTAAGAACTGTTGTTAAACACGAATGGAAGTAATCGAAAATATGGGATAGATTAATTTTGTTACCTAATAGTGATAAGAACAATAAGTGGCCTGCTACTACAAACTGAAATAAACTAAAATCGGAAAAACAAATATGTGAGAGAGTAATTGTGAGTGTACATGCGAGTGACTGAGGAATAAAAAAGTGTGCGTGCGCGTGTATGTGTGTGAATGAAGGAACAATATAAGATTAATATAAGACAAATTGTAAATAATTAGATTATAAGACAAATTGTATGCACAGATCGAATGCGAGAGAAAGTGAATAAATACATATAAATCCGTCTGACGGAATGTAATCAATTTTAGCAACGAGGTATGTGTGAGAGTGCGAATGTGCATGCACTGATTTTCGTTTATTTTACAAATATACGTTTAAAAAGTAATAATAATAACGATAGAAATAGTAATCGTAATAATAATAACCTGTTGTTGAAGATATTTCGTGAAAATACCAAAAATAATAAATATGATAACGAATAATTGAAAGTGAAAATAATTATAAAGGTCAAATATGATTGGGAATTATTATATATATATATATATGTATGTATACACTAGACAAGCAATAGGCGGAATATAAAAATTATTTATATATCGTATTTAATCATAGTGTCGGTGTATATGGTTGATTGATGTATTTTATACATTATTGTATATCAACGTACTGTACCATTGATTACACAAAGTTATAATAATAATAGTAATAATAATAATAATACATAAAAATAAGAAAATGGTAAAAATTACTTATCCCGTTAAACTTTCGCCTTCGTATAATTTAATATTATTATACATTACTAATTTAAGTATTTATTTTAAGTAGAATTTCTTCATAATAATTAATAATTTATATTTTATCTATTTACGACCAACTTTCAACTTATACACACACACACTTACATTTTTTTTTTTTTCGGTTCCTTTCAGTAGCAGCAGTTTGCGGTAATCGTATTGAATACGCGTGGGGTTTTTTCTATTATTTTTCTAAATGCTGGTTAATTTTTCTTTTCCAGTTTTAATATTTTTTTACCGTATTTCACTTTTTGTAACCAAAATTTTTTAAATTCACTTTTTAACTTAGTCCCCATACTTTCACTTGTGATTTTTTTTAAATAACACGTTGAGCATTTGTTTAAATTCATATTTATCTATTCGATTTCCGTACTTGTGTGATCCGGGTACTTGTATTCGATATTTTAGCTTATTCTTTAGATCATAGTTTGAAGTTTCAACACTAGCTGCTTTTAAAACAGTTCATCATTTTAAATTACCGCTACTATTACTACTATTCTTTTGTATAACGCAATTACTAAGAGCACACGCGTTAAATTTAACGAATTCCGTTAAAAATTATATTTAACGTACAGATGTCTTTTTTTTTTTTTTTTTTTTTAGAATGATACCATGATGGCTCTCATATTTTCAGAGGCTGTATGTCGAAAGGTAAAATTTACTAAAGTTGCGACCTTTTAAGAATATTAAACGGTATAAAGAATTTCCTCGGTTCTGTATAAAAACTACCATTTGCAGAATAAACCTTATATAATTAAAAGGACTGTTTTATTTTCAATTAATTTTTGATTGTTGCCTGATGTTAATAATAAAAGCAGTTGTTGTTAAACTTTCTAAATAAAACTTTGAAAAATTCCAATAGTCTAATCATTTAATTTTTTTTTTTTTTAATCATTTAATTAATTTTGTTACAAAAGAGCAGTGGTCACAATGTACTGATAAACTTTTACTATAAAGAGAAAGTAAAAAAAAATGATAACGATAATAATAATAAGTAGTATGTATGCGACGGGAACACCGCTAAATGTGACTTAATACTCTATATAAGTGTCAGAATGATAGTCTCAACAAGCACGAATTATTATACATCATCAATAATTTGCACGTAAGTAATACAATGAAAAGAAAGCCAAAGAATTCATATGAAAATCACGTGAACACGTCTATAATTTATTATTATATGCGAAAGAGGGAGAGATAGAAAACCGAACTAATCGCGTAATGTCACATTGATGGGTTTACGATTGAATTATTGTATTAAAAAATTTTCTCATTCCCAACATTGAATTTTCTATTCTTAGCTTTATCCATGTATTCGAGTATTCATTTTATCCCGGTTGGTTACGGGGGATTAGGTTTGATCTTACATTTATCTCGAAAATCACGAAATTCTGCGCATTCGAACGTAAAATGTTTAATAACATCTAGCTTTCCGGTAATATGGAATCTAAAAAGGTATTCTCCAAATTTACGGAAAGGACCTGCGATATAAACAAGTTAATTTGTTTCATTTTACATCTGTCTGATTTAATATTATGTAAATCAAGGTCATCCGTTGATTTTAACAACGTGCATTTTGTTTTTGATCTACCGACTGTGTAAGGTTATGATCATGAACCTATTTACTTACTTCAATTAAATCATTCCTTAAGTAATTCCGTTTTGCAGTTTTAGTATTTTTATAAATTATAGCTAAATCGTTAGCCAATGCAAACATTTTGATATATTTTATTACATTTTGTAGACCATTGGTATATATATATGATAATCGGTGCTAAGTTACTTCCTTGCAGTCTACACTCATGTACTCACCTTACAGACTAATAATACTAATAATAATAATATACAATGACAACTGTATTACATAGTCGAAATTGTTTAGAAAAATTAGGCATATCGATGAAAATATTTAATTTTTTTTTTCACTAATTACGACCAAACCACCGAGATGTTGTAGATTGAATAATTTTTTATATTTTTCTATTAATTATCCGAACGATTAAATAAACTAAATTTACATATTTATCGTTTTTACGGATCTTAATGTATTTAGCGTTTATAAAGTAATTTTAAAATATGTCCCGTTATTTTTGTCTATTCCAAATTATTATTATTATTATTATTATTATTATTGTTAATAGACCATCAACAGTGGGTAGGTATTAGAACTGACGGGGGAAAATACTTCAAAATCGAATCGCGGAAGTGAACTGGATCGACGATTAAAACAGGATAATATTATACGAATATTTCATGGACGTCTACTCCTTACAACTATTTAAATACTTCTTTATAATTATAATTATTATCATTAAAATTATTATTTTTGTTTTATATTTTGAAATCGATTTTTATCTACGTTTAAAAGACGATAACCTCCCTCGGTAGAGAGATTCCTAAGCTATAAAAAGTTTTCCAAATTTCGAATTAATCTCGACAAAGGAATTTTACCCGTTCTTCGATGATCAACCCCGATAACCTACAAGTGTACAAATTCGTCTCATTGTTTCTCATATATGTCATTTTTATTCCTATAATATATATATATTAATAATAAATTTATTAATTAATCTCGTCTATCCCTAGACTTCTCGTCTTTAAAATCTAAGGTCACCCGAGCATTTGGGTGTTTGTTGCGTGGGAAAATCTCGATAGGAGACTAAAAATGAAGAACGCCAGTTAGGCAGACTGTTCTTATAAATACCAACTTGAAATATATAAATACCGCGTAAAATCTATATATTATAAATAAGAGATATTATAAAATAAAAAAAATTTTATTCGATTAAATTTAGTGTAATCAATCGATATATTTCAGGGAAAAAAATTAGGAAATTAAAAATTTAGATATATAACGCCGACAAATGTATAATCGTGTGAACGAGTAGAGCTAGATCAGATATAAATTAAAATTATTCAGAGTCGTACGAAACAAGATTAAACGACAACGATATTTGTTGAAATATAGATCATAAATAATTTTTTTTATAACGTACACGGATGTAAAAATTAATACATAAAATGCCATAGATAGAAGCACGAATGTACTAACGAAAAAATATATATAATATAATTTTAAAACATCCGTACGACAAAATTAGTTAATAATATCTATTTATTACTTTGTTAGGAAAATTACAATTTTTTTTATATGTACACACACACACACATAGATATATATATATATATATATATATATATATATATATATATATGTATTAATGCACTCGTACGGATTTTGCAAATTATACTTAAAAGTACTCTGCTGAATCTAATTCTCTCTTTATTTAATTTTACGTTCAATATTCGTGAACATTTTCAAAAATAAATTTATTCGTATAACCGTTGTTTTCTAAACCATTTTCAAATTTCATCTTACCGTTTAAAACTGATTTTAATAATACATTAATAGGTTTGAATTTACAAATTACTTCGATAAATAAACGGACACGTAAAAATAAAATCGTGCAAAATAATAGAGATTAATTCAAGATCTACCATCGATTCTCAGACTACCCTCCCTGGCAGAGTGTGATAACTAACAATTTTAAAATTATAAATAAGATAACTCAAGCGTAACATAAGGCAATACTACGAGTATCAAGTTTTAAATTTTCTAAAATTGTTGAGTCAGATAATTCGAGTATTCCGAATATTCGATCGGACACAAGTAGTGTTAGCGGAATTAATTTGAGTTTATTTACTCTCGTTGTCTTTCTACGACCTAATATTGAAAAGTTCATTGATAGATATGAAATACTGTAACATTATTAATCCGGTCTAAATTGATAATTTAAGACATATTTCGTCAGTCAACTGATAATTATAATCGATATAATTGAATAATTTTGCATTAATCTTCAAATCACCGAAGTCGTTTATATAAATTAAAATACGAAATAATAATAATAATAATAATAATTCCGTTGCAGAAATATATACGAAAAGTTTTAAATTAACAAAATGAACGTTGTAACTTAAATTTACAAAAAGCTTATTAAAATATTATCGGAGAAGTGAAGTTTTGGGAGACGGAGTGCCAACGGTGGAAAACGGAGCTATGACTTAGTGCAGACCTATGTCCGATGGAAATCTCTCAATAGATTACGGACATAAGTTGGACGAACCGGTGATAATTTGAAAAAATGGGGGAATCTCAGGAAATTCACTAACGTCTAACAAGCAGCAGTCTGTACTTATTTTCGTGCAAAGCGTGTCCGGTTAAATACAATTTCGAAGACGTCGTGAAACTGGAAGATAATGCAATTGATTGGATTATCTGCGATACTGCAGAGAAGAAGAAGAACTTATTCGCTGGAAATGTTAGAAAATTGCGATAATCCTCTCCTCGTAAATATTTCTTCCGCATTTTCTTACGTACCATTTTACTTGACCGGTTTTCGAATATGTTTCCTCCTTTTTTCGGGTCTTGTTTCTTTTTTCTTCTCAGCAATATTTCAGTGTGTGCCATTCGACTCCGAACATTCACTCGCATATAGGGGGCACTACTCCCTAGTTGTTGATAATATCTTAATCGATATTTGTACATCGGAATGAGGTTTTTATTTTCCTCGTCTTCAACACCTCTCCGCGCTATTCGTTTTGTTGAATGATATACTCTCTCCTCAGTGTATATAAAATTTTTTGCTGTTCTAATTTCTCTTACTCGCATGTAACGCGCGAAGGGTTTTTTTTTGCCTCAGAAATCACGTCTTGTGTAAAAATTACTCAGTTGTCTGCATCATCATTATTATTTATTATTATTATTATTATTATCATTTGAATATTTGTTAACGATATCCTTTATTTACGCGGCTAACAGATGATATCGTTGTGTACACTTTATGGCACATTATCTGACATATACGTCATACGAGTATCATGATCGTCGTGATATAAGATAATACGATATTCTGTGTGTGTATGTGTGTGTGAACGTGGTATACATTTCATCTCGTGAGGAAGATGATCCACGAGATCAGCGTTATTGCTACGTGTTTTGCATCATTTCCTCTACAAAACATCCGTTCCTTATACCAAAGCTAAGACAATTTCATCATTATCATCCATACCCATGTATTTCCTAGTTTTCTTGTAGTGTATAAATATATATAACGAAATAAAAATATAAGAAACGTTTAGACAGATATATAGGCATAATACATTCATGCATGTGTATATATATATATATATGTATGTATATATATATTACTTTAGATAGACGATCTTGTCGACAACAAAAATAAATAAATGAATAAAATACAAAAAACACGTCGTGACGTTAGCTGCGGTTGCGAAATTGAGAAAAGTTCGACCGCAGAGTTTTCATTTATTATGATGAGGATTATTATTATTAGCCGCTTGAGTTTGTGCCCGTCTACCTTGCAGCTTCCTGATGTTGAATGTGGCGGAAATAAGATAAAAACGAGACAACGGAATTTGCGAATGTATAAATACAATACAGGTGGCCAGCCACCATGCGCATGATCTATCGGTGAAGACAAAAATGCGACCACCACCTTCCGATGTAGTAACCTGTTTTATGGCGTACATTTCAAATCGGTTTTTTACACGCATGTACTCATATATTCCTCACAAAATGAGAAAATGTGCACTGATCCGTTGAACACACATACATATATATAATGTATCTTACGGGCTACATCATGTCTAGAGTAAGGTGCTGAGGTCGAGCATCTGTTATCTTTGAAGATGCTAGATAGTAATATAAAACTCATTCATCTCGCTAACGAGGTCTATTTATCGACGTTGGAGAATTAACCGTATATGCGCGAGAACTAGAATAATATTACGAGCAACTTACACACATCTCATTTATTTGCGTATATATACAAAATGATACCATAGTCCTGTCAGGTAGATAACATCGCATTACAGTACAACTATGTTGTTTTGTGTGGTGATTTCTATGTATCTATATCTATATATATATATATATATATATATATATATATATATATATATATATATATATTATATATACACGTAAATGTTTTCAATATGTGCCGGAATTATTCACTATCATTAGGAAGTCGATCTTCAACATTCCTCATCTTTCTTCAGTTAATAAGAAATTAATATACACTATCATTGCATAAGGCCTAGGTTAATTTACGTACGTCTTTGCAGAGGAATTAACGCAATATCCTCGATCGACCTTCAGTTAATAAGAAATTAATATACACTATCGTTATATAAGGCCTAGGTTAATTTACGTACGTCTTTGCAGAGGAATTAACGCAATATCCTCGATCGACCTTCAGTTAATAAGAAATTAATATACACTATCGTTATATAAGGCCTAGGTTAATTTACGTACGTCTTTGCAGAGGAATTAACGCAATATCCTCGATCGACTGAAATACAGCTATCCGACGCTGAATATTGCTCGTATTTACGATCGCATTTATAAATTGTCGACGTAATTCTACTATAAACGCGTAGCGACGATAATTTAATTCGGTTTGATTACAATATGCTCGATCTGACCGCGCGTTACACGAATATTATAAGCATCGTGGTATTAAGCCCAAATCTACGATGTAGTGTCAGATCTGTGTGAAATTAATTCCCTTAATATATACTATATGCGATGTTTACGCGTGTTAAATTAATTCTAATATTACTAGTTAATAGGTTTTTCCTTTTTTTTTAAATTATACGTTGTGTTCGTACTTCCACCAGCTGCACCAGTCTACTGAATAATGGTTTACAGTGTTGATAGCTACATAAGTCAAGCAGCAGCTGCTGAATGCTGTATCGTATCATTGTGCATAATTATTATCAAACGCTTTTTGTTAGCATTCAGATAGCAACGGTACATATTTTAAGTATGACGTCATTTTGATGACTTTTGTATTATATTATAATCTATGATAAAAACTATTCTTTGGTTAGCAGAATATTTAAAAATTTCTTAGCGATATTTTTTTTTTGCGTTGATTGCACTTACCTAGCCTGTTAGATAGACAAGTTTACATATATACCAACCTTTGCAACACCGGCAAACAACATATATATGCAATGGAGTGGGTACAAAAGAGCATTCTTGCTATATCTCCGCAAAAATAATCAGACTTTGATGAAATAATTTTTGTTTTAATCGTCTCGAACATGAACCCGTAAATATTAAACACCCTTATGCAGATATGCTTTTATATATGTGAGTGTGTGTGTGTATATATTATCATCATCAAAAGTTTGGCAAACATAGGACTGATTTTATTCCATAGTAAATAACTTCCAGTCCAACCGATTATCTGCAGCTCTTTTCATTTTCCAGTATTGATCTAGGCCTGTATCATACAACAATGTTGTCACACGAAAGTGGTTCGTGGTCTACCACGACCTCTTTTCCTCGGAATCTGTCCTATTACATCGCGTAACAGACCACCATGTCGGATTACATGCCCCATCCAGGTTAATCTTCTTTTCTTTATCGAATGCAATAAGGTCCGTTTTTCGTCAATTCTTTGGAGAACTTCTTCATTCGAATAAGTTTTAACAATACGTAAACGTAGCTTTAACGGTGTTGACTTTTGACATAATATGTTTCGCTTTTCTCGCCAGGCTAGCTTAGCTAATCTAATTCTTGAGTTTTATTATTTGGGCAACATACTTGAATCTTTGTGCTTGTTGAATTTCCTGACCATTAATTTCCAGTTAAAAACGATTAGGATGTTTGCCAAACATCATGATATTAGTTTAATCAAAATTTATTTCTAATTCAAACTGCTTTCCTGTTACCATTTTTTGTCGTATTTTCTTAGACTCAGCAATTATAGCTTGATCGTCTGCAAATGATATCGTTTGAAGTCTTTCTCCGTTCTAAGCGAATTCCTTACGTGGTTTCTGCTGAAGTTAATTTAAGCACAAGTTCCTTGTATACATTAAAAAGGAATGGAGATAAAAAACAACCTTGTCCTACTCCTTTATTTACTTTTGCTGGTTTAGATATATCCCCGTCTACTCTAAATAACCGCCGTTTGACGTATGTATAAATTATATATCAAATTTTATATATATATATATATATATATTTATATATATATATATATATATACACTAGCAAGGCTTCGCCTGTGTAATCATTTTTTTAAATACAATATCGCTCTCATTCGTTTAGCAGTTTTATATATTAGTATAGTATACATATATATATATATATATATATATATATATATATATATATATATACCTCCATTATTTCTTTGATAAAACGTAAATAGCGGGTGTTGGTAGTGGTGATAGATTGTTTGACAGAGATATCGCTGTCTCCTAATTTTTAAAACTTTAAATTGTTGTAATTTCTGTTTTATTTGTGACATCATTGTGAAGCAAAGCTCAGAACGAATCTGGTAATATTGGCTATAAGCTGTGCAAATTTCATCATTATTGCTTTAATAGTTTTTGGGTTAAATCGGAATGGATATACAGACAGACATACAAAAATTTCACTATATTTATATATATATATATATATATATGTGTGTGTGTGTGAAATGTAGCAAAAATTATATATCTTAAATTCAATTAAAAATTTCATTTTTAATGTTTAGTACTTCCCAATGAATATTTCATAATAAATAGGTAGAAGTAGGGCAGAACCCTTATCACAATGCAGACCCCTTAAGAGATTCCCATTTGAAGAGACCATAAAGTGGAACTCCCTCATGGGTAGTAGACTTAGGTAGATTCCATAGTTATTTCTTTATATTTTTAAAGTCGTTTGTTTTGTATTCAGCTTTATTAAGGCAACTTTAAAGATGCTTGGCTTTATGTACGTATAAAATATTCGCAATTTACAACATTTTATGTCGAAATAAAACCTTTTCTTCTGCTTCTTCTTCTATTCGATGTTAAGGTTATAATATTTATTAATTTTCGTTCCGTTTCTTCGTTTACTATATCGACGCTTGTACAGGTATATTGGCGGTTCTGTTTACTCATTTCGTAATATAGAAATGCAATATTGAAATTGAAATATAGGCATACAATTATATAATATAACAATTATACGTAAAAAGGGTAATAGCGGTGAAAGGTATAACACTATTATCAGTTGGTCACCGTTACCACGAGGTAATTCGCGAAGTTATTTCGATAGCCCAATTAAATAAGCCGCCCAACCCTTTAGCTCTGTCGGTACGATGGCTACCACATTATTATTATTATTATTATTAATATCATCATTACGATGATTTCTTATTATTATTATGATTATTAATCGTCATTATGCCTAAATCATTTAAGCGGTGACCCCCGTACAAAATAGTGTTACTATAATTGAAAGGAAAGATTCTACATCATTATAAGTTCGGATCTAGAAACGAACAATCGTCCATTTTATATTGTTGCAAATAATGGACTATAATGAACGAACGGATCAAAACCAGAAAGGAAGAGTGCGCACATTTTTTTTCATTTTACTTTATCTCAGGTTCATTGGAGGTCGTCAAGGAAGAGAATATACTTTAAGGTATAACGGTCGTATCGGCACATTATATATATATATATATATATATATATATATATATATATATATATATATATATATACATGTAGGACTAGATAAAAAATGAACTACTATCCTACTGTTGTTATTGTTGTTGCTGGCGTTATTGTAATTATTATTAATGGTTAGGTAAGTAGATTGATTCGATAAGAGTTATGTGTAACTGGTGCACCGCGACGATGTTCAAAAACACTAATGATCCACGCAACCATTGGACACAACTATCAGTAACGTTGCTGCAAGGTAAGCAAGTTAAGCCTCGGGCGTACCATCGTTATTAGTGTTGATGATTTTAGTCCATTCTTCGTTCGATATAAAGGTAAATTTGCCACAGTATGTAGTAAAGAGATATTACATATTATCCGGCGACTCGTTTTATATATATATACATATGTATTTATATATGTATATATATATAGCTATCAATTCACCACTCTGGTTAAAGTAAGAAGCTGGTGTGCAGAACTTCGTCAATATGTAACTATTTTATTTTACATCCTACGGGTTGGACCATAATTAAAAGGAAGATCGAACAAGGTCAGAAATGATAGGAAGTCCAAGGATTAACTTAACGTATAGGTGCGCGTGCTTGTTTAAATGTGTATCTTCACCTCCTCCTCCTCCAACCTCCTTTTACTACTACGCAGCTAGTATTACTACTACTAATACGATATGTATATTTAATATTACTACCACTAACGTTACAATTATATATTTTCGTTTCAGCCTCGAGGATATTGTTATACATATTCACACGTGAATATATATATATATATATATATATATATATATATATATATATATATATACAGATGTATTTATGGACACCGTCTAATGGAGGTTAGCCCGAATACTTAGTACTTCATTTTGCATGGCTGATCTGTTTAGTAAACGATAATTACCGATCGATAAATCATCATTACTGCTACTATGTTATTATAGTTTTTGTTGTTGTTTTATATATTAAATCCAATTATAGGAAGTTTCCACTCGGTCCTATCTTATAATAGATGTGAAAGTGACGAAATAACTTTTGTCCTGTAACCGATCGATATAAGTGATAGTGTTTGTACGATCGATTTACATATATACGAAAGTCTACATAAGTGATTATTTAAAGCGCGTTATTTCAGCTATTTGTCCGTGCAATACGATTTCTAAGGAGTAAATTTTATATTTAAGTTTCGAGAATTTAAACGAATCACTGAACCGAATTCTGATATTTTACATTAAAATCGAGAATATGCACTGGCGATATCTCGTAGAAGATTACGTTAAAAAAATAGTCATTAAGAAGGAAATGCGACTAACTCGCGCAACTTTCAGACGTGATCGAATTATGTTCATCGTTTTAATGTTAAAAATTATATTCATCGTTTTGATGCGGTCGATCCACGCGACTAGATCAATGAAAACAAAAACCTAGATTTAAACAGGCTTTTGTATAGATTACACGTGAAATCGTACAAAAAAATTTGGATTGTAAAAACTGAGAATAAATAAATGAATCATTACAATTCGCGAAAGAACAATTTTTCTGTACATTTCAAAATTACACATTGTATAAGTTAATACAACTTTAATTGCTTTTAGTTTATATATGAACCGCAGATTCATCAATCATTTCTAGACTTAAATCGACCGTTTTACATTTTTCCGTCCATTGACGTATTGATGTTTTCCTTCGACCTTTTACATCTTGTTCCGTCAGTTTTTCCTCTCGTATAATTGTTCTTGATAGTTCATATGTCACTCTTCTAACGATATGTCCACAATAGCTCGATCTTCTTAATTATGTCGGAGATTTTCCTTTCCGTATTGGCATTCTTCGGTACCATCTCGTTCCTTTATATATATATATATATATATATATATATATATATATATATATATATATATATATATATATATATATATATATATACAGTCGAATCCGCTTATAAGGTACTCCGGATAAGAGGCACAGCTGTTTATTAGGGACAATCAACAAAACCCCGAATCAAACGTATCAAATGAAGGTTATTTTAGTTCGCTTTAGTGGTACAACGCCTCGGTTATAAGGGACAAATAGACTTTCAAGGCAATAAATAGTGTGACAGGCGATAAGCCAGCCGATATAAAATGACACTTGCGGTCGTAAAACGAAAATATTCACATAAAAATTGAATAAAAATGTTTTAGTCATTTTTACAATTCATTTTTTGTTTACCTCAACATTTCTGTTTTTTCCTCATTTTGTTTGAGATGTCCTTGTGTTGACATTCTTTCATTGACACTACACTGTTTTTTGCTCTGTACGTTTATTAATTATGCCCTCTCCGATAGCTCGTTATGTTCTTAGTTTAGTTCTGCAAAAACTGTAGTGCGTCCTGCGTTTTTTTTTTTCTTACGAAAATTTTCTTTTCTTTTTTTAGTTCTGGTGAATTTTTTATATGAATAAAATGTCGCGTAAATGTTTATCATTAAAGGAAAAAATTTCTATTTTAGACAAAATCGAAATTCAACCTCCCAATATGCCTATTCGGGAGTTAGCAAAAAACATGGGCATCTCCAAAAACACCATCTCCCGTTTAAAAACAGATGAACAGAACTTACATAAAAAATGGAGTAGTACTGAAAAGGGCAGTCAGGTGGTGGAAAGGAAACGAAAAAGAGAAGGTAAAAACCCAGAGGTTGATGAAGCTCTTAATTTATGGTTTAGCACAGTAACACAAAGAGGTATTCATGTCAGTGGGCCAATGTTGAAATTAAAATCTGAAGAGTTTGCGAAAAAAAATGGTTTATGAAGACTTTGCAGCTACAAATGGTTGGCTTGCTCGGTGGAAAGGGAGACATGATATCAAATTCAAAAAGGCAAGCGCTGATTTGACAGGAGCTGAACAATGGAGTTCAAGCAAAATTTCCAAATTCCTTCAAAGTTACAGCCTGAATGACATTTATAATGCTGATGAAACTGGTTTATTTTATCGAGCCGCTCCAGATGTGTCATTAGTATACAAACAAGAACAACTTATTGGTTTGAAAAAAGCTATGGATCCTATCACTGTGCTATGTTGTTGCAATGAAACTGGAAGTGACAAAAAAAAACTTTTAGTTATTGGTAAAACTAAAAAACCACGTTGCTTTAAAAATCTCAATGTAAGTAATCTGCCAGTAACATATTACGCAAACAAAAATGCATGGATGACTGCTACTATTTTTTCAAAATGATTAGAAAACTGGGATATAGAATTACAGAGAGATTCTAGAAAAATTTTACTCCTTATTGACGATACAACTTCGCACGATACTATCGTTAAACTGAAGAATATTCAAATTGAATTCTTACCTCCTAACACTACTTCACTAATTCAGCCACTTGATGTGGGTGTCATAAAAAATTTAAAAGTGCAATATAGGAAAATGTTGATGCAGCATATCTTAGAAGCTATTGAAGACGACCTGGTAACAGTTTCTACAATGGCAAAAGATATCAGTTTCACAATAACAATACTGCAGGCTATACAATTTGTTGCTGATAGCTGGAGAAAAGTCACTTTTATGACAATACAGAACTGCTTTGCTCATTGTGGTTTCAAGCAGCCCGATTATGAAATTGTTGAAATGGAAAGTATTAAAACACCGAATGAATTACTACGTGTGACCAACTATGAACAATTTTCTGATATTGTCGCCAATCTGTCATGCTGTGACAATAATATTGAAGACTTGGATAACGAAATTATGGAAAATATTACATTGAAGAATCAAATACAAGAATCAGAAAGTGATGTTGACACGGATGACATTTCCTTACTTCCTGTGTCTACTGTAGAGGCGAAAAAATGTATTGAAAAGCTCCGGCGGTATTTTATGCAACAGAATAATGAAGGTGCTCCTACGGCATCATTAGATAACTGTGCAGATTTTGTTCAAACGCAGCGGATGAAGAATTTACACTAAACAACTATAGCGCATTTTTACAGTAAATGAACAATTTTTACAAATATCAGATCAGGTTTTTTTACCCTATGTATGTCTTCTGTATTTTTCTCTTAATTTCCATATAAATAAATATTACGCATTAATAAGGTTATAAGTATGTTAATTGTTTACTAAACTGTATATATTCTAACACCCACTCGCTTCAATAAGAGATTTTAAAAAATTCGCTTATAAAAGGACAACCGGTTATAAGGGACAAATGACTTCGGCCCGATGTGTCCCTTATAAGCGAATTCAACTGTATATATATATATATATATATAAACAGATACACTCGCTGTTTCTGAACTAACGACACTTATTCCTCGAATGCTACCGCTATACATCGTATACCGTCTCAAAAATATTTAGTCGCAATTTGTTACATTTTATCTGATGATTCAATTGCGGAGAAAGCGTCCTCTTTGAATTTCTCCATCGTACTTATAATACCATCAAGAATAGTAGTAGTCAGAGCGCCGTCTGAATTGGTTAATATCGCGCTCGTCCAATACCATTATATGAACTAGTACAGGATAAAACAGACTACTAGCACGTAATTGATTGTTAAAGCCCGCGTGATATAGTTGAGGATAGATTAATTTTCGTATATCGCGATGGACGTCAATTAGTTTGTAAGTTTAATTAGTCGATAATTTTATTTAACGGTCGACCGGATGTAATTATAAAATTAGGACAACAAACGAACGCCCCCTAGTGCGTAATCTAGGGATTTTAGTTGATACGCGGCTAAATCGTCCAGAACCAGTTCCTCATTAGTTGAAGAACAACGCTCTGAAGACGGTAGTCGACACATTATGCGGATGCCAGTTAGAGTTGCTCCGAGATAATTTGAGTATAAGCATACTTTACGTATTATACATATATATATATATATATATATATATATATATATATATATAATTATGTATGTATGTATATTATAATCCGTGAAACACGTAAGAATTGTTAATTTGAAACATAAAGCTGCGAAGTTGATTAATCGTACTAGCGGCGATTGTGATAAAAACTAGAAATATCTCCGGTCGATAGGACAACGCGTCCAGTCGCATTTATTTACAGCTCGTGTATAGGTAAAATGTGTTTTTATTATAAATTTAATAATAACGAGAGAAACTGCATTCTAGATTTCACGCTGTTACACGTTGGAAAGGATATTTCAAATTATAACTGGCGCACATTATTCTATCGTGTAATATGGAATTGTAGAAATCTCCTACATCGCCTAGTATAGGAGAATAATGACGATTGTTACAGTATCAACAAATTAAATAGGGATAGCCGGGTCGATTATTTTTGCTGGTAATATCTAGCGCGAATTATTTACATAATTCCAGAACTGTATTAACCAACCGTTCGCTAGAAGATAGATTTATTATATTTGGCTATCGGCCAAAGCTCTCCATTATTATTATTATTATTAATTATTAATTATTACTATTTATCTACTGATTTCGTTCTATGCAGCTCCGTGAACTAGATTATGTACAATAATTTAAATTGTCTTGTCATTTCTATTACGAACAGACAGATATTATCTATGCTCCAATGCCCAGATCATTTATTTTTTCAGAAGATCGCGTACATCGTAACGGTTTTCAAAGCGCCTATAATAGCAAAACCTCGCGAAATCCCGAACGTCGTTGCTAAACCAATTTTAATCGATAGATATTTATCCAATAAAATTCTATAATATTTTTATGGTTTCAGTTACTTTTTTTTTCTAATTATTCAGTCATACATTATCACATTTGACCTAAACTTATAATTTTTCTTTTTACGCACGTGTTTATTATACAATACCGTTTCTTCTTAGGCGAACTGTAGATAATTTTCAACATATTTATATATACAGATATTCAAAAAATTTCGACATTTAATAAACAATTTCGTCAGCATTAAAATTTCATATACCGTATAGTGGACATCGTGACTCACAAATTCTTCGTATAATATTAAACGAAATACGAACCAGTTTATATTACAGAATTAGTCCAAATAGTTCTAACTTGATAATTTTAACTTGTCTACCACGAGTCGGCATTTACGAACGACGATATTTTTAATCTTTTCGTTTTCGATATTAACGATCATATATCATCGTCTTCGCATAAAATTTCTCGATATGTATTGGCTGCTAAGTAGAAAATCGGAGTTGACCAATTAATAATAAACTTCTTCCATATCAGACGATGATGATGTGCCCTAACGGAACCCTCCACTTTGAGGATGTGTTATAATTATTGAATCCAATATTTTTTAAAAATAAAGTATACGTACAATAACGAATATCTTTTATGTAGAACAAAACACTACATACGTACATAACAGAAGATAAAACTACAAGGCGCGTAATGCTTAGGCGCGAAAATGCGGAAAAAATTATACGAAGAAAGTAAGTTTTTGACTAAACTCGATAAATGCGGAGAAGACCTAATAATTGATAAAACATCTTCCACTTGAAATTCGATAATACTAAAGCTAAATTGTTGTTTTACAAATAGCGAGTAAAAAAATTAAAACCTTACTCAGATGGAGGGTTATGCATGTCTGAAGTTGTAGGTTTACACATTCCAGAAAACAAGACAAACTATATAACGATATGCATCGATTATCTGTCGATGAATGTGGAGAATACATTGAATATTATTCAATGTTTCAGATGAGAGCACCGATATTACTGACTTATCTCGATTGTCAATATTTATTCCAGTTGATTCGAATATGAATGTTTCCGAAGAACTGTTGTCAATAAATACAATAAAAAACACCACTGGCGGAGCAGACATTTTGGAATAAGTAGAAATTTCAATGAAAAAATTCGATCTACTACTAAATAAATTTTCTGAAATAATAACAACAGCGATGATAGGAAAAATAAGGGAGTCGTTTCTTTAAACGAAAAAATCAGAAAAACAGAGTTTTTCTAAATTATTTGTATCGCATTGCATCATCTATAAAGAAAATCTATGTGCCAAACTATGCAGTTAGAAAATGTAATGTCTGTCATATCTAACTGCAACAATTAAAAAGACAGCTAAATCTTCGAGAATTGTTAATTGATCTGGAAAGTGAACATGTTCAACATTATTATTACCCAGTTCGATGGCTCTCGAGAGCAACTGTGTTAAACAATTTTATAATTTGAAACATGAAATTAAACTATTCGTGAACGTGAAAGGAATTCCCATTGAAGCATTAAATTATGAGAAACGGTTGTCAGATCATTCTTTATTGATATTACAGGTCACCTGAATGTTTTAAACGAAACCTTACAAAAGTAAAATCAAGATGTTTTAAAATTACACGGTAATATTAAAGCATTTAGAAGTAAATTCCATTTGCTGAAATCCCATATGGAATAAAATAATCTTTATCATTTTCCAACATTATCTAATTATCGTGACAAATATAAATTTTTGTTAACAAAATCAAAGATCTTTATTCAGAATTTTGACCTACGTTTTCAAGATTTTGACAAGAAAAATATTTATTTTCACTTGTTTAATTCGATTGAAAAATCGGAGCTGTTCTAGAAAAATTTCGAATGGAACTATCGGATATTAAAGAGTACAGATTTAACAGAAAAATTTAATTTTAAACGTGTTCGCGACTTTTTTTAAAAAAAACTGTCGGTTGAGGAATTTTCAAATTTAGTTGATAATGCGAGGTATGTTTTCTTTTACTTATTGCAGACTAAAAAATTATAGGTCATAAAAAGTTTTCAATTAACTACTAGGGCCGATAAAAAAAAATTAAATTTATTTGGCCCGAGATATAAAAAAGATTGCCCACCCTTAACATGCAAGTCACGGTGTATCGAGAGACATTTTAGATGTACCCGAATGTTGCCTCAGAGCTCGATTCCGAAACGTTTGTATTATATCTACGTTGCTAGGTTTCAGAGCTAAATGCCCGACGTCCGGTACAGATTTTAAAACTGCGTTATATACCGCTAAATTGAGACTTTCTACTATTTAACCGATATAATTCTCTCAACTTTAAACTATAACTGAAGCGCGTTTCGTTTGGTTATCAAGTGTGTCTCCTCCGTGACCTATCCAAATGCATGCTCAAATATTTCACTACCTCGCTTCGAGCAAGAGTTTCACCACTGACGATTAATGAAAAATTAATTTGTAAAGATCGCCTGAACAGCTTTATCCATTATTATTCGTATACGCTAATTCCCGACAATATTTATCGCACGCTGTAACCTGTAGTCTGGTCACGATGCGATGTTAAAACAGCAGTATCGTCCGAACACGTCGCAGTCTCCACTTCAGCGCTCAATAATGTGGCATATCCTATGGCATCCCGGCCTTCACAGGATAAACATCGGATAATGTATTTTTATATTTAACCCGAAAACACGTTTCAAGTCAAACAGAAAATATACAACATCGTTTAAAATTTCGCCTAATATTACGACTATAAATTTGTCTTAACACGTGTTCGTTTTGACTGGACTACTTACGAAATAAACGTATTTGACCATTTATTATTATAATTAATCGATTTGTTTCTCGTATATAAAAAAACAAAAAACAATAAAAAATGAACTTAAAAATCGTTTTAATTCGTAATTATTCTATATTACGTCTTTTGTCCTTTTTTTTTTTTTTTTTTTTTTTTTATTTATTTATTTCCTTTTTGTTATAAACCGGAAGCGACTATAAGATAGGAAAATAAATAAATTTAATGAAAAAGAAAGAATGTTAAAAATAATAAGAAAAAAATGGGAAGTAAAATAGGCACGTGTGAACGTCGATCCTAAATGTTTCACGCTCGAACGATATTTCCACTTCAGTCGAAACAGGGCAGTATAAGATTTATAGGAAGGGATTTTCCGAATGATGAGGGGAATGCGGGGAGGAAGACGAGAGTTGGTGTTACAAGTGGGAAAATTAAGTAACGATTTTCTCGGCTGTTAGAGAGAAATTAGAACGGCAATTAGTTTTTACATAAGTCAAGTCAACGTTGACTATTGTTGCACTCGCATCTCATCTTCGTCCATCTCCGGAATTTGAGAAAAAAGATCCAAACCCTACCGTGCGTAATATGTTAAGATTCAATTCTCTTTCTCTATACATATATATATATATATAAATGTAATATATATATATATTTTATATATATATGTATGTATGTATGTATATATCTTATTTTTCTTCTATATCATAGACCGATTGTAAATATCGAGAACTGATTTCCTAACAGCCGTACACACGACATTGACGTCGTTTCTCTGTTTTTACTTCCGGGATTTGTTGTAAATCGGTGCAATTCGATCTACGCATCGATTCGTGTATATTTTCACCTGTAACTTGTCGACTTTACGGTGCTCGTAATAATTTCTTCTATCATATCGGTTGGTTCTTATTATCAAACGTAATATTAAATTTGTGTTCCTGTTAAAAGAGAAATATTCCAAATAATTCAGTTATTTTCGAAATTTACGTTACTGTGTGCTGATATATAGTATAGGGTGCGGTTTATTCGGCTGATGACAATGCCGGTTATATAAATCCTATTCGGTGTGTTATGGCAAATTTACATAACACTCGGACATGACCACCCTTCTTCCGTGTTACCGTGTTCGTATTGTTTTTTATTTTCCTGCTGTAACAGTTTTCTTAACTAACGCTGTCCATTTAGGACGATTTTACGCCGCAATTTCCGATTCGACAGACGTTGGTGTCGTCTTTGCCATCTTCAGGTCTTGGGCTACAACATCTTTGTAACGATGTTTCGGGAGCCCGCGCGGTCTTTTCATAGCATCCTTTTTCGGGTATTCGCTCATTTCCCACATGGATAACATGTTCCGGAGCCATTTCACGCGTTTCTGTGTTAAACATTGTTCTATAGAGAAACACAATTGGATTTTGTTAACGCGATCCTTCCATGATATTCCGCTTATTCTGCGTAATAGTCTCTGGTAACAAAATTCGGGTTTACGGTTTTTTTTTTTCATTATTGGCCATGTTTCGCTTCCATACAGCATGACTGGTATTATCACAGTTTTGTATACTGCTAATTTGGTTTCTATCTCCAAATTTCGATTGCGGAATACTTTTTGCGTTAATTTGCTAAATCCAACATTTGCATTTCTAATGCTCGATGCTACCTCGTAATCCAAGTTTGCATCGTTCGATACAATACTTGCAAAGTATTTAAATGAATCGACGATACTTAGCCGATTACCAGACAAATGAAAATTAGACATATTACTGTCGATCTGGACTACGTTTGTTTTATTATGATTTATAGCCAATCCGAATTTACTGAAAATGGACACTAAGTAATCAAGCGCTTTCTGTAGTTTTTGCTGATTATTACCAAAAAGTCCCCAGTCATCAGCATATTGTAGGCATACGATTTTGAAGGTGCTGGTTGTTGAATACAGTATATATCAATATGCATATATTCATATATATATATATATATTTTTTTTTAAAATCACCAGAGATGGCAAGTGTAGCAAGGACATTAAAAAATGGATCAATCAAGCAAAGCAAGTTTTTTACGATCGGAAAAATATTTTAACCAACATGGCTATAAGTATAAATTTGAGAAGAAAATGTTTAACTCTATTTGTTTGGAATGCAGCGTTGTATGGATGTGAAACATGGATGATTGGTAAAGCAGAGAAAAAAAAACATAGAAGCCTTCGAAATGTGGTTCTATAGGAGCATTCTGAAAATAAGATGGACCGATAAATTAACAAATGAAGAGGTGTGAGAAAAAATTGGCGAAGGAAGAACATTATGGAAAAAAATAAAACGAAGAACTATTATGATCGGTCACATTTTAAGACAAGAAAGCTTATTAAAGATAATTATAGAAGGACGGATGAATGGGAAACGCGGAAAGGGAAGACCAAGAAATCAATATACACAGCAAGTAATAGAAGACACTGGTAGCACCGGATGTACGGATATGAAGAGGAAAACAGAAAACCGTCAGTTGTGGAATAGCAAACCAGTCTTATGATGACTACATGATGATGATGATGATATATTCTTATGCGAGTAAACAGAAATTCTTCCGATTTATTTGAAGACAAAAAATAATATTTTCACAATTTCATATTGACATATACACATCGACCATTTCTCCAATAAACACATATAGTTTTATTTATTTTTTATTTTTTTTTTTTGGTAACAACAGCCGGTCAATGTTGGCAGTTTCCAACGGCCATGTTGTTTCGGCGGCGTGTACGTCTAATCTGTTGTTAATTATTCGGTAAAAAGCCAAAATCACTATGTCATGTTTGATTACGATACATACCATACAACGATAGCTACGATGAATATTCTGCATGAATAAATTGACGGAAGGCTTATCTATCACGGTGGTGACGTTAAAAATTATATCACTAGGATACATGCCACCGAAAAGTGCGGCTTTGGACGGACATTTGAAATACAGAGTGGAATACATGGACTTTTCAAATAAAAACAAAAAATTTTCGTTATGTCGCATATAGTTTGTTTTATTCCATTTCAGCGTCAGCCCAACCCGACCTGACTTTAGTGAACAATCCTACATACATATTGTGTATATACACATCACACGCACATATATATATATATATATATATATATATATATATATATACAATATTTAATAGTTGTTCATTGTTTAACCTTAAAGCAACGATTACCCTACCAATATTACACATATTAATTAAGTCTTACCTTGACGAAAGATTTTTTTAAATAAATGTTAATGGCTCATACTCGAGCATTCGATCAATTAACTCAGGGGTACCACAAGGCAGCGTGCTGGGACCTACGCTGTATCACATATACACCTACGACTTCCCACTCAATACAAACACAACAACAGCAATGTTTGCTGACGATACCGCGATACTATCCACCCACTGCGATGTGGCATCGGCATCGAAACAGTTACAAGATCATTTAAACGACTTGGAAAAATAGTATAAATCCTGGAAAATTACAATCAATGAACAAAAGTGCACACAAATTATATTTACGCTGAAGAGAGTGGACAGATCTTCAGTAATAAAATTAAATGAAAAAACGATCCCTACTTCGGATAGAGTGAAATATCTTGGCCTGCACCTGGACGAAAGGTTAACTTGGAGAAAGCATATAGAGGCTAAGCGAAAACGGATAAATATGAAATTCCGCAAAATGTATTGTTACTAGGAAAAAATTCGGTATTGACCATGGAAAATAAAATACTGCTATACAAATCAATATTGAAACCTATATGGTCGTATGGAATCCCATTGTGGGGAATTGCGACAAAGTCAAATATAGCGATTATTCAAAGAACACAATCAAAAATATTACGATCGATAGTCGATGCGCCATGGTACGTGCGCAATGACGAAATTCATAAAGATCTAGAAATACCGACGGTTAAAGAAGAAATCGAAGCAGCCAACGTACGATATGTAGAACTGCTACAAAACCATTGTAACGAGTTGGCAGGTACCAGATTCAAACGGCTAAATCGGTCGAATATAATTACTTAATATCTTAATTAACAACGAGGAATGACGACCATTGGGAAGCATTCCATTAATTTTTGTGTCGAGTAATTTATTAACATTGCCGCTTATTGTTTTTAAATCAGACAGATCGCGTGCAGAAACCAAAAAAAAAAAAATTGTTTAACCTACCTCTGTTCTTTGATTTTTGTAGACGTACCTATATATTCATTACACAGATTGGGCTAGCGTTCGAAACACCGATTATATACGAGGAAAGCGCACGCACGATGTTACGGCTAGTGGGATGTTATTGCCTTGTCCGGAATAATGCAAAGTTAAGTGTTGATAAAAAAAACTCTTAATGACGCGCACCGAAATCAAAAATGTAACCATCCGGTTATATTAATCATCAATAATATGCCACCGCGGCAATATATGGGAAATATATGCACCGTGTGGGAGTAATGTCACTGTGAAGATGATTATGCCACTGCGGGGAAGTATATGCCACCCTGCGAAATATATACCTCCACGGGCAATATATGCTATGGCGGAATACATTTGGAACACGTTTTTCGGTTGATTAAAATTTTTTAATTTTTTTATAATAACTTTTCTCTGGCATTTTACTATATAAATATACAACAGATAACTTATTTTCCTTAAACGAGTACTTATTGTGATGCGACGTGTATTCGATTTATTATAAGATTCGTATATGATCGTTTCTCTTGCTCGGGCGTTATCTAATCACCGATAACAGTATAAAGTGAGACGATCGAATAAGACTACGACTTTACTACGTTCTATGTACCGACGACGATATATTATCTAATTCGTCCGATTATATTGTTCGACCAAATTTCTTCTTGAAAAAAAGCGAAATCAAAAGACGAATATATCTGACTCCTGCGATTATTACGAGATCATTATCGAATGTTGGGAAAGAGACGAACGGTAAACTCTGAATAGACTGGATATATATTACGTGCGTAATTTTCAAAACCTTAAATGGTTAATGCTGCGTGACTTTAGGAAGCGTCTTATCTAACTTATTTAAAATAAACCTTTTCTATAGCTATACACGCATGCGCCTATATATGTATATATAAAATACATATTCGAGTGACCTAATTCCAAAGAGATAGTATTTCGAAAAACTACAGATGGAAACTTTGAATATAGTTAATTAAGGGAAAATACAATACATCGTTAGTAACTTGGCCAAATCGAATTATTTTATACGGTTTTATTTATTTTTTTAATAAAAAACGATTATATATATATACATATATATATATATATATATATATATATATATATATATATATATATAATATACAACTTAAAATACGTAATACCAAGATAAGACAAACGTATACAAACATTTTTTTATGCAATACAGAGTACCGTAGTAGTAAAAAACACCATACATGAAATGATGTAACTAAATTTTAATAATTAACTATCTATATAAATAAATAGATAAAAAATTATGTCTAAAATTACAAGAAGAATTAGGAAAAAATACTCGCAAGAAAACAAATCGTATATATAACGTAAACATGAAAATAAAGATAAAACCGAAATAATGGTAGCTAATGCTAGGCAGGAAAGAAATATCGATATCAAATTACATGGTGATAAACTGGAACAGGTATTCAAATACAAATATGTGGGAAGTATTGTGTCGCAAGACGGAAATGATACAGAAGATATAAAAAACAGATTAAATATAGCGAAACAACAATTATTGAAAATTAAAATAATATTCAGCAGTAATATGGGAATAGAACTGAGGAAAAGACTAATAAAACATATTTATCGAGTATCGCGCTCTATGGAAGCGAAGCATGGATACTCGAGAAGGTCGATATTAAAAAACTGGAAGCGTTTGAAATGTGGCGCTGGAGATACATGATGTAGATGAAATGGGCCGAAAAAATATCAAACAAGTACGTTATGGAAAAAGTGAAAGGAAGAAAAGAATTTTATAACCACCTCTAGAAAAAATAGATGGATAGGTCATGTGATAAGACACGGTGGTTGGTCTTACGAATATTGGAAGGCATGATAGAAGGCAGAGAAGAAACCAGCCAAGGAAGTGCTACATCGGACAAATAATAGATAGTGTAGGACCTATCGCGATTTGAAAATTACGGCAGCAGATAGAGGCGAATGGAAAAGGAGGCAGCAGCGTTACCAGTCAAAAGACTGATGCCACTAATGATGATGATATATAACGTAATGTAAACATGGAGAGCCGGAATGATATCATATACATACATGTACATGCATATATATATAAACATATATATATCGATATGTATACACATATAAACACGCATATGTATATGCGTATCTATCTATCCGTCGAATTTGTACTATTTCAGGTTGAATTAGTTCTTGCGAGCCTTCATACTAACGATGTCAATTTATAATTGTAATTCATTCTTTTTTTTTTACCTTGTACTTGGGTTCCTGTAACTAACCTCTTCGACTAACAAAACGGTCGTTTCTAACGTAATTTCCTGTTCAGAAGATACAGCCAGTGGTGTATCTTACTATTTTAGACTAACAATTATTTGTCTTTAGACTATCAAATCTAATATCTGAGCTAGCCTTCTAAAGGGAATTTCACGGTAAACGGTAGAAGTTGATACATTAGTGTATCCTCAGCAGACGCCAATAATGACTGTTGTCGTGAATCATGTAGTTTCGGTGGGACATCTTCGTAAATATCGAAAGTAAATTTCTACAAGAAATCGTTTGAAGTAGATTTAACACTTACATACATACACATGTATATATATATATATATATATGTATATATATATATATATATGTATATATACATGCGATAATGTTTTTAGAAAACTAAGCAGTAAAATTCACATTATTTTATTATTCAATTATTCATTTTTTAAATGCTAACTGACAACGGGACAAATACACCTGATGCATACGATGTATATCACATAATATGCGTGCACGTATAGGTTTGTATATTTGTTATGGATTATGTAGTATACATAATTTTATATAATAGCCATTTGGTGTAAAAAAAAAAGAAATATGTTTAATAATACGTAAATGTATGTGTTGGTAATATACATATGTCAGTGTATAAACATGAATTCCGTATGTGTGCATATATATATAATCGTTACCGTCTCGTTATTATTATTATCATTGTTATTGTTAGAAAAACGTCTGGTCATCGACGAAATATTTTCCTACTATAGGAAGTTTTTCTTTTAATTGCCGGGAAACTGAATTCCGCGACGTATTTAGTTGGAAGAGACTTTAGGGACACGCAGTTACTATTGTCGCTCGCTGCTGTTGCTAAGATATTTCGGGATGTTGGTCATCGAGGTCGCATACCTTTCTAAAAATCCATCTTATATTAACGAGAATCTCGTCATTATTCAGCATCGGACGAAGGTAAATTCATTTTCTCACGATGCTCAAACGACGGCGACCAACCTCCTATTCCGATTCCGATTTCACTGGTTATTTAAAACATAATTTACTAAATGACTTTTTCAACAGGATGGCTAAATTCTATTCGATTTCGCGCTTTCATCGACATCTGCAAATTCGACTTCCTTTCGGATAGAACGTTGCTAACTGTCATTAATGTCGCATTCCGATTGATATAATTCAACTGGCGACGCACGAAGGTTCATAGAATGCCTCGTACGATAAACTTTTTATCTTTTAATTACATTATTCTTATTATTGTTAACGAGTAATAAAAATATCTTCACGAATATAACGACGGCGACTACTACTGTCATCTAAGTGCATGGGAAGAACCTACGATTACGTGGAATTTTAAATTTAATTAACTACAAGAAAAGAATTTTTCGACGCGAAAAAATTCTCGTTAAAAATTTCGCGTTCCTACACGGATGTCCGCAAAATATGCAATTTATTTCTTCTTTAGTACTGGCAACGTGGTCGCCTAATATGATACACTGTCGAGAGGGTGCGAATTACTTTACGCGGAAAAAAATTATTTATAATGCGAATACGCTGAGAATCAGAAAGATAGGTTTTCCCATAGAAATTTTAACCCTATTACGAAGGTACATGTATACATCCTCTTCTTCTGTGTGAACTCGCTTAACGAGTGTATTCAGTGAAGCTCCATGAAAGAAAGACAGTGTAGCGCACAGGAGGAACATAGAAGTCTTAGCGCAAGATAATGCTTCCGTGCCGCCAAAACGATCAAAGTAGGTGTTCCAGTGACATGTCAAGATGGCCTGCAGAAATTGATACTCATTACTCGTTGGCAAGAAAAGAGAGTAGCAGTAAAGGCAGAGGATGTTAGAGGAAGGATAAAAGGGAAAGGCATAGTGTGTTAGGAAAAGGATAAATAGAAAAGAAAATAGGATAAAAGGAAGGGAACATCACTACTTCGGTGTGTCAACCTAGCCTTTGAATAAAAATCCTGACCGCAAGGCAGCGAGTTATTACTAAGGAGATAACGGTGCAAGATTTTTACGATATATATATATATATATATATATATATATATATATATATATATATATATGTATATATATATAATAAATATAATATATCTTCTTTTCTTTATAAATAACTGAGTGCCGTGACAAAATAATAGACCCGATATTATCTTTCTCCGTCTGCCCCTGTTTCGGCTATTCCATATTGCTCGAGTCCTTGTTAGCGCAGTTCGGTAATAGTATCAATCCATCAGGCCGTTAGTTCTCCCCCCCCCAATCTGTCAGAGGTTTTTTTTTTCGAATAATATGTCTGTAATATATCAAAATTTTTCGATTGCGCAGTACGATGGGACGGGGTCGTGTTTAATTAACTTCTTACGTGTGTTGTATCTGCATTTTGTGTCGGGTTCCTTCGCTAGTTCCGCCGTAATTGTGTATCAATAATACGAGCTGTTATCTGTGTGAATTTTATTCATTTATAGATCCAGTCGTATATGATCGGTTTAAGTGATTTGTTGATTTTTGTTCTTTATTTATTAGCGTAATTTCCGTTCTGCTATCAACTTTCGACTTGCTTTACCTACTCTGTCCCGTGGATCATAGAGATATTTTCTTCTGACTCTGCGTTAATACCGTCAGTATGTCGTAGATTCGATTTTGAAAATAGCCTGTATGGAAATTACGAATTTTAAAATTTTACACACCTTCCCGTACACTCTCCGTAAAATTTTGGAAATTTCGATTTTTTTTTCATCATCTTCTCCTCGATATATATGTAAATATTCGTTGAAAATTTCAGTTCGATCGCATTTACCGTTCGTTTGTTATAATAAGCTTAGAAATTTAGAAATTTGCTTTTTACCGCCGATGGATATCGGCAGATATAATTTAAGTTTTATACTTGGGGGTACCGTTTCGATTTAAGCTATCGGAACTTCCGGAAATATTTTTTAATTTAGGAAAGAATTATTTTGAGGAAAAAATCCGGTCGGTCGAAAAATTCCTAGTAATAACTACGGAAATTTATAAAACGTAATTTTACACGATTAAAGTGGTTATACTTATGCGTATAACCATTTTTAATGGTGTACCTAAATCTATTTTCGAAAAAAGAAACATATATATCTCTTATAGATTTAATGCGAGAACTACGATACGAGCTACTTCAAATAATACTTATGAGAGAAGTAGAAGGTGTTCCTGGTGCCAGCCGCGGAAGGATATCATTGGTTTGAAGAACATCAATATATATATATATATATATATATATATATATATATATATATATATATATATATGAAGTAGTTCAAATCCAGTGGTCTCCCCCAACATATACGCACAAAATTTTTTTTGTTTCATACAACATCACAAAGTAACATTAATTATATCAAAATCAACAAAGTGTAATGCAAATACAATAACCTTTTAAAACCGTAATCAGAAAAACTAAAAACTACAAGTTAATTATCAATCACAAGATAAGGAATTGTCATATATTACACCGAAATATATTAAAAATTTATTTCCGCATGAATACGTGTACAAAATTTATTCAATTAGAAAAGTATAAAAATTTTTAAAATACTAAAACGAAACAATAAACTACATATAATAGTTAACTTATTTTTTCGCAATTTACACAAAACAATCCTCTGAAAACGAAATGATCAATTGCCGTATAAATAATAAAGATTCAGATAGGTGAAAATCTTGCTTAGATTAATCACGATCAGCAATAATATGAAATAAACTGGAGAGAGTCTAAAAAAACAATTCGCACGACAGTAAAAGAAAGCACCGCCGATAGAAATTCGAATAAGAAAAACTAATCTCAGAAATACGTTCGAGACTGGTTCGTTTGTTCGTCAGTACCCATTGTGTTATGAACAACACCGTGAAAAAAAACCACCGTTTTGCCCTGTCAAGTATGTATACTTTAAGGATTCTGGTTGCAAATTTGCAATCGCTAATACAGCCCTATGTAAACTGTACACCCGTAGTAACATTAGACGCAATATCTCCATATAAATCTATATCTAGTATGCAACCGCTAACCGTTTTTATAATATATACTACGAAAAATATAATTATAATTCACTTATTTGGTTAAATCTCCATATAAAATAATTAATACTTTCAATTATTTGATTATATCATCAATTTTTATACTGTTCCGGAAATTTTTGGTGCTTGTACAACCACGCAATCCTAACGTACAAGCCGCCATTATTAAAATCACAAAAAAAACTTTACGAGAAATCGCCAAGTTAAGAGTGCATATAAACAATATACGAAATTTATAAAATTGTAAAATATAAAACATATTACCTAACAATTTACAGAAATTGTCATAAAACAGTATTTTTAAATAATTTGATAGTAAATGTGATAAACGAGGTAATCAACAATCAGCAGTATTAAAATTATACATAAACGATAATACGAAGCGAGTAAAATAAAAATTATTAACTACTTTTTAACTTTTCAAATAAATTTTATATATATATATATATATACATAAAAAATCAATTGAAAATTAGTTAAATCACTAATATTTATTTTCTTAAAGAAAACACAAAGCTTTTCGGCATTTACGCCATTATCAAGTGAAAAATTTTAAAAACATCATAATTTTAAAAATATAAATTAAATATAATTACTTAAAAATATGTGATGGTAATTGTGAAAATATGATCCAAAAATGCTGTCTGCTTCTGTTCTGTCTATTTTTTGATTTGTTGAAATTTAATATCAATATATTTGTTTATTAATTTTGTTTTTTTATATTAATTTTTTCTTCAATACTATTTTCCGGATTCTGTAAAAGTTGTATACTGGTGGAATTTTAAATTTTTCATTTACTATTGCGAATATAAAAAAACAAAATTAATAAACAAATATATTGATATTAAATTTCAACAAATCAAAAAATAGACAGAACAGAAGCAGACAGAATTTTTGGATCATATTTTCACAATTACCATCACATATTTTTAAGTAATTATATTTAATTTATATTTTTAAAATTATGATGTTTTTAAAATTTTTCACTTGATAATGGCGTAAATGACGAAAAGCTTTGTGTTTTCTTTGAGAAAATAAATATTAGTGATTTAACTAATTTTCAATTGATTTTTTATAAAAAAAATCACTACATTCCACATTATAAAAAATTAATATATACATAAATACTCCGTCATCACGGAAACGGGTCTAATGATGATGAAATTTTGTACGTACGTCTACAGAGATGTGTTAGGAGTGCAAGGGTCTTTGTAATTGTTTGCCGATATGTTAATCATTTACCGATCGATCGTTAGACCTATTTTAACGCATTATCCGTTCAATTTGGTTTACAGTTTTGAACACCAGTTTTAATAAAACGTGCGATGAATGTTCAAAATCGTTGCGTCTGTAATATGTACATATGGACGTGTATTATGGAACCCGTGTCGTATATCTAATACGATTTATCACCTACGGTTAACATTTTAAATTTTCTTGTCATTATTTCGTTTGTCTATTATTAAATTATATCAGCGCTTTTTATTACGACTGTTAAATATCAGTTATAATTTTACTTTTAATTTTCTCTTCGGATCGGTTTCGGTTTTCTTTTAATTTTTCCATCGTCAATGTCGTGCTTTTAAATTATATCATCCTATGAATTTTTACTTTTAATAAACAGACAGAACAATTCCCGATGATGCTATAAACAGCGAAACTGTATTCTTACTTGATAATTATCAAGAAGAAAGCACATAGACAATTATTAACTGCGTCTTATTAAATTTATTATTACAATTGCTCCGTACATTTTAATTTATCGTTGAATATATACACTTTCGTTCTTTCATTCTATAATGTAGATTAATTATTATATATATATATATATATATGTAATTATTTATCTTTGGAATATTCGCGCTGCTCCCTGCCACATATATTGTTTATATATATATATGTATATATATATATATATATATGTATATATATATATGTATATATATATATGTATATATATATGTATATATATATATGTATATATATATATATATATATATACATTATCCCCTGGAGAGCTAGATGCGACTTCTTTTTTTTAATCCCTCCAAGTAACGTTCGCTTTTTTTTTTTTTCGTTTTTTTGCTCAACCGAATACTTCGGAATTTACACGAGTTTTGAAGACGATAGTTCAAAGTTGAAACGGTCGGTTGGTTGCCCAATTTACGAATCCTACTCTCCCTCTCGGCATGGGAGGGTGAGTTTTACTGTATTCGACGGATCACGACCTTCGTTAAGTTTAGTTGGATTTTGTTTTTAGTTTAGCCGATTCGAATGATCTTTTTAGTCAACAGTCACGAGGAGATGTTTTGCGTGCCGGTTAGAGGTAACATCGGTATCGACGGGATAAGACCAAATGAAAAGGAACGTCCAAGGATCTCCTGGAAGAGAAAACTCTTCTATTTACATTTACGTACGTCGGTTTAGCGGTAACGAAGAAGACGAAGACCCCGCGTATTGAAGGTAAATCACGAAACAGGCGGCTGTACGGTTCATCAAGAAGCGGACTATATGGCAGGTATCACGTTGTTATTGTTGTTGTTGTTGATAGGATAGCGTCGCTAGGAGAGTTGGGGGAACTTCTGGCGACTTACTTGTTCGAAGCTGCTCGGTTTGTTCTCGTTGTTTGCGTCGTCCGTCTGCTAACTCTTCTACATTACTATGTTAGTTCGTTATTATAACGGGCACCATTAATCTCTAAGCCGTATAGTACAATATCCACGTGAGAAATCAGACATTCGCGTGCCAATATCGTGCGGTGGTTCGAGGAAGATAATAATCCTATAAACGTTCGCGCGCACCGTAAATACTGTTCGCGTTCTTTGTCTCTCGAACGCGACCGTGTTTAGACGACTATTTATTTATAATAATAATAATAATAATAGTAATAATGAAAATAATAAACGTCCGCAATTTAACAGAATTCTTTTTTTCTCTCTGGTTTTAATTTTTATAATATAAAGAGCCAGTTTAAGACTAAAGACGAGTACAATGAGCAGAGACCACCGAGTACTCGAATGAAAACGAAGTTTCTTCAGAGTTTTTTATTTTGTTTAAAAAATACGTGCCGCTGATTCATAATTCTTATAACAGCTTCCTATTATGTTCTACAGTCTTCGGTTCAACACTCGGCCGCCATTCAAATGGAAAACTACACGCGTCCGCTATCCAGCAGTAGAATTTGCACTGTCATCGTTGTAACCGGAAAATCTTTATCTTTCAATTATCGTTTACTACCTCCAAGATTTTTCTACGCAGTTTAGGAATTCCCGTTATAAGAACACGTACTGAAGCCATGGATCTAGTTTTAATAGTCGTCCACGCGGCGTCTAATTGTAAAAACTTTCGCCCTCAAACTATCCGATTTCTCTTGGTCTTTATGTAAAACAACGCGTATATATTATATTTATACCTATATACACACGCGCATATATAAATGATATATACACATCTCCCCTCTCTCTCACTCTCTCTCTCTCTCTTTATATATATATATAAATGTATATATATTCATGTATATATGTAATACATGTTTTATATGTATATATGTGGTAGTATAGTTGGTAGTTCGATCCCAGTTCACGTCATAAAAGTTTTTCATCGTTTGAACCCTATTACCACGAAGAAAACAGTGCTATAAAATTATGTATCACCTAGTTGCATATTATTATGCCTTTGAATGCTAGCCCATTTTGTGCGCGCAAATAAGGTACAACGAGTAGTCGCGGTGTTCGACAACCAGGATAATGACGATGATGATGCACACCCATACGCATATATACACATGCACATCACATGCATACATACATACATACATTATATATATATTATATACTCTATGACACATATGCGTGGACATATGTAAATAAGTGTAAATATACATGTATAAATCAATCGGTGTATTAGACTAGTTCGCCTCTATCATTCAAATTCACAATTTTCCCTGTTTTAGCCTTTTCATTTCAACGTAGCTTATCAGAGTGTCTCTATTCGTTTGCATACACATGGGTAATTTTCCTTTTATAATATTTTTCAATCGGTCATCGTGTCTAACACGTGTCCTGTTCGTTCCGTTCTTGTGTTTCTAATGGTTTTCAAGGATGATCGGTTTTCTTGTACTCGGTTATAAGCTTCTTCATTCCTAATGTTCTCAACCCACGAAATGTTTAACGCGCGTCCCGGTTAGTCTCTTTTATTTACAGTACTACTGCCCATATATATATGTTTACGACTTTGACAATACGTTTTCCATACAAGCAGCGTGTACTGCATTATTATGTGCCTTTTCCTTTAAAACGTTTCTTTGGCCATTGAAATTCATCGCCGGATCTTTTTGCCAAACAGTATGCGTTTTCTGTTATCGTATGTTCTAAATATTTCGGTTTGTTTTAGATTTTTTCCATTAATCGATATACTAATTTTTGAGGTGAAACTTCTATTGGCGCGGTTTATATGGGAAGTTAATCCGCAATATATATATATATATATATATATATATATATATATATATATTTATACATACACTCACACACACGCATATATATACACGTGTAAAATTTAATAAAAAAAAAAACTCTGTAGCGAATTTAATTAAAATATCTTTCAGTTTCACTTCTTCCCTGCGCTCCGAGGCGTAGATGGTTTTTTAATACTCCTTTCTCGTTGTTTGCAATTAGTATTTGGTCGTATGTATATACAGCGGTAATTACGGCATATTAATTATAATTCTAAATTAATATCGTATAAATTTCTTGTGTTCAGTCTTGTATGTATTAAGTTAGTAATTCATCCATTAATAGTATTATCTCGAATTGTAGAAAATTTTTAATCGATGCAATTTTTTCTCATATTACTACGTGTAATATTTTAATTGAAGTTATGGTCCACGTGTTATCGATCGATTTATATATGCGAAAGTAAGATCTGTAATATTTATTAAATTTTGCGGTGTCTCCTCTGCTTGATACGTTGCCTGTTGTCGTAATAAATTATATTTAATCAAAGTATTCTAGAAATATTTGTGTAACATTAAAAATTACATAGAATTATCTAAAAAAAAAAAAAATTATAACTCCGTATATTTTCATATGCTCGAATAATATTTTCGTTAATTATTTCTAATTTTGTGTTAAACATTGTAATATGTGACTGAAAGTTTTTATCAACATGGTAACATCGACATGTATATTATGTTACGTATGTGTATACATAGAAATACATCTCTATACGTACCTGTAAGTGCACACTAGCGCGTATAAACGTTTTTATTTTTATTTTATTTCCGTCCTACTACCTAGAACTAGTGAAGAGAATTTCTGCTCAACAACCGGATGCAATTATTGTGAGAAATTTTACAAACAGTCGTCCAAGTCTGCCAGAACTTCCTTACGACGATCTAATAGCGTTATCTGAAGTAGGTAACGCGTTTTTTTCTTATATTTCTATCGTCACTTGAGCTTGCCAAATTGTTGCGACCGGATTTTCACGAATGTGGACAAATGCACGCGAGCGCAGCTTGATAGATTTTATCAGCTACATATTTTATCTGAAAGTTTCTTCACGAAATGTGCGATTAGGGACATGCCACGGAGCGTCTACAATGCTCCGTACTGTCTTATTCCGATATCGTCGTATCCTTTTTTTGTTGTATGTTGCACTTTGAAGCGCATCTCCGCGCATCATAATCGTATTACCAGATTTATTTCAATAAGCAAATTAAACTATTTAATCGCGTAGTTTTGACCGTTATATGCGACAGCTATATTAACGTCTGATCGATATATATATATATATATATATATATATATATATATATATATATATATATATATATATATATATATATATATTATTTCTAATAATTTGTAACTAGCCAGAAGTGGTTCTCCAACGAAAGGCTTTAATAAGTAAGTCAACTGTGCGGAGGACACATCCCATGGTAAGACCTCCTACTTGTTACTGGACTAAGTCCACGATCCTCGTCCTCCTCAGCCTCCTGGGGTCCAGCTGAGTATGTAGGAGCTGATTCTCCAGCTCGTTAGGATGATGTTGGAGCAGTCTTGGAATTTTTTTTGTATTTCTTCTTGCACTGTACATATATCCAGGTCCGACTGAATTATGTGGTTTGTCATATACAACGGAGCTCGATATATTTGACGTAAAACTTTGTTTTCTAATTTATGTATTTTATCCGTATTTGAGTTTTTTGCACAACCCCATAATTGTGCACTACACATCCATATAGGTTACAGCTTGGTTTTTTATAAAAGTACCCGATAACTCAGTATAGCTTCTAATCCGGCCTGAGAGTCATTACATTTTCTAAATTTTAGTTCTATCTCCGTTTTTCTTTTTTATCTGTGTGCGTTTTCCATATTAGTCGGCTGTATAGATAAACTCCTAAATAATTTATTATATCATACTTTGTTACAACTTGATTATCGAGAAATACTATATTAGATTTTTAACGGGAGAATTCTTTGCGCTGTTATTATACGACGTATTTTATATATATATATATATATAAAAAAATGTGTGAGTACATCATCTATGTACATTGATGTATATATATATATATATATTAAAAAAATTATATGTGTGTGTGTATATATTTGTCTGTAGTTTCTCAAAAGTGTATACGAACAAAGGTAATGGTAAATATGTGTGAAGCAGGACATATAAAGAGTAAGAAAGAGTGTAGAAAGGACGAAACAAAAATATAATTATTATAACGGAGATGATAAAGATTGATCGGAGTGTAATAATTAGTTGGACGATGATTAGAAATATATATCGACTGGATTTATCCATTTGTTATTTCTCGCGTATAATAAATTTTGAAACGGAAGGAATTGAGAATTTATATGCGTGTGTATATATATATGTATGTATGTGTGTGTTTATAACGCAAGTATTTTTCATTAGACGTAGAAATGAATAAAGTATAATTTAACCAGTTGACGGTGGCGATAGAGTTGCCATGACGGTCTCGTGTCCATCTCAGGATAGCCTGAAGAACGAGCGAATTATTGTATATCGGCTTTTTGACGTCGTTCGATAAAATGATCTGAATCTTTCGTGTCGCCTTTTAGCCAAATTCGTGAGAGAACTATTCCGATATTACTTCCTTAATCGTAGTGGCAAATTCTAGTCTCGATTTAACCGGCAAAATCCTCTCGTCGGGATATGTATTATCATGATCGCAATAACAGCGATAACAATGATATAATAATAACAGTAATTCTTCTAAAACTTTTTCCACCTTTTTATGTTTTTCCTTTCTTTAACACGACTTTCTCCCTGGCGCTGATTTCACAAATTAGAGGTGTACGCGTGCTTGCGGGTAGTCGGAATATTTTGGATAAATTTCAGATTAAGATTTTGTAAAGAGAAAGTTCGCTCGAACGTGCAATCGAGACATCGCAATACACGTGTATCTCAACATCGATGCTTCTTGACACACGAATTTATTCGGAGGGTCAATTTTAAAATCAAAAATTTATACAGCTTACGACTTCAAATTGTCCGTACAAAATTATTGTGTTCTATTTTCTTTGAAACGGTGCGTAAATTATTTAAGTTTTTTTTTTAATTTTATTCGATCTTTTAATTTTTTGTATTTTTCTGCGTATATTTAGAATAGAAAAAAAAAATCGAATCAAGCGTGTTTATTTCGGCGCTGTAATCTAAATAGTAAGTAATAACACATTTTTAGCTTATTATTATTATCAATTTATTTAACACGACTAGTTGAACATTTGACAAATGTTGTACAAATTTAATAACAAAAAAATCTTTATTATCACATCTACATATCTACGAATGTTCGTAAAGTGTTTTAATCGATAATTTTCTTTTTACAGTTTTTTTTAACTATTTTTACTACTACTAATATTAACGGTAATACTTGGAAAAAAAAAAGATGAATAAATAAATAAATCCGAGTAGACTTATATTTCATACGTAATCCTGTTGCCCTGAAATAAATTTATCGATTCTGTTATTCTTGCGATTAGCTAACGTGTGATGATGATGATGTATATATATATATATATATATATATATATATATATATATATATATATATACATGTCGATATATTTACCCGATTATGTATACATACGTATAATGATTTTATTCAAATGTTGATAACCCAGTATCGCTCTTTTTCTGTTATTGTTGACCCTCGAGCAATGGTTGCTGACTAGCATATGTTTAGACTGAACGAAGAATTTCAATTAACGTATATGTGGATATCCAGCGCCCACTTAATCACTATACTAAGCGAACTTATGCATATATATATATAAATCTATATTGTACGTATACACATCTATATACATATCCTTATGCGTATTATGTATGAAGCTATTTAATCGGTCGCTTCTACTCTTCTGCTACACGAAGAACTTTGATATACAAGGGCGAACGCGTTATCGATAATATAAATCGAGATCGGTCGGCAATATATATTGTAAAGTGGGCGTCTCCTGGCACATATTATGCCGTTACATCTGCCCCGGTAATGTGAACGTTTGTTAATTCGTTACTGCATCGTTCCGTTTTGTCGTATGAAGTTCACCGTCTTTGGAAGGTGCAACTTGATTTTGCATCGTTTAAGTTAGAAAAAGATCGTATGACAGATTTGTTTTCTCAAGACGCATACGCGTAAATGTCCTATGTAAATGAAGATGAAAAGTCCCGGAAAGGATCGTGTCGTCGACATTATGTCTCTTCCGTAGTAGCGATAATAATTAATTCCGAAGATTAAAATCTAATAATAATAATAATAATAATAATAATAATAATAATGATAATGATAATGACAATAGTAGTTGTAGTAATCATAATAATAAAATCCGATCGACCCAACGGTTTTATTATATCGCTCCGAACAGTCATAATAATCTTAATTCGAGTTCATAGATTTGCATGTGTCTCCGAAGAAGCATCTGGTCGATTGAAGGCGAAATAATATTAAAAAGAACCGGTCACAAGTAAAGATGCTTTAAAATATCTGTTAAAATATTGCTATATATATATATATATATATATATATATATTGTATTTTCTTCATCATCAATATTCCTGTGGCATATACATTTGTATGCTTTTATTGTGCAATATTATAAGATACATGTATAAATATATATATATATGAGAGTGTATAAAAGTGTTCAAATGTAGATTATATTACAATGAGAATAACATTTGCAGTGATAATGTGCCATTACGTGAAGTGGACATTATCTTTTAACTCGCAATTATTTACATACTATATATATACATACATATATACATATATATTCACGTTCACAGAAATAGAGTGAGAGAGTGGTAGATAAATTATATTTCTTTCTAGGTACGTCCATATGTTCGAAACAGTCATTGTAGTGGTGAAGTAATTGTACAATATTGTAATCAGTCGTCGGTAAGTCTCACGCAAGAAATTTATTCAAATTATTTACTTTTTATAATATTTATTTATTCTCAGACAATATTGCCCTATTTACCAGGGTAAATTATTCATCCAGTATGTCCATTTATTTCTCTTTCTCTCTCTCTCTCTCTCTCTCTCTCTCTCTATATATATATATATATATATATATATATATATATATATATATGTATATATATATATATATATATATATATATATATATATATATATATATATATATATATGTAAAAGTATGTATAAATATAAATACATTAAATACAAACACACACAACCATATATGTATGTATCTGTTCGTGAGTGCACATACATACATGTGTATATATATGTTATTGCAAACAATCTGCGTCGAGATTCGTATCATATTTTAACGTAACAAACAACGTATGAAACCTAAAAGCTTACTGCTCGTATACGTTTCCATAATGTGGACTGAAAGCTATGCTCACACTGCCGTATTCAGTTTCAGCACTGGCGAGGTCTATTAATACCATCCGGAATCTCGAAAAAAAATCTTCCAGCCGGACACCGTGTACTCGAGTAATTTATTCGCAAAGTGAATCATTAACGCTGTCCCGGAGTAATATTAACATTCGAATCGGACCAACTTTTATTCTCGCGAAATAATAGGACTACAAATTATCTCGCCGCATATATGTACATATACAATTTCGTAAAATAAATACAATTTAAACTAGTGCATTGTTGAAAAAAAAACATGTAAAAACTGCGAATAAGGGTTATTATAAAAATAGAGTGCAACAAGATCGACGAGTCGTTTAAATTCATATAAGAGTAACGGAGTACCATCCGATACAAAGAAGATTCACATTATGATACATAACAGAAAGGTATTGCATATATTAAGACACAATCCTGAAAGCTGAATAAATTAATTCGTGATTTATTTATACACGGAATTTTTTACTCTTTCCGTACGTTCTGATTTTGTCTTACTGCAATTAAATGATATTTCAAATTTACTAGCGCTGTTCGGCAGCACGTAACTGTATAATCTATACAATGAAAAACAGTAAGTGGCATTTACTTCTCCGGGCACATACTATTCTCAGTATCGTTAAAGAACTTTTATAGATTCAATATGGTAATTAGCCATTAATAATCATAATCACAACGTACGTAATTATAATTACGTCATCGTGCTCGAAACGAACGCCGTTTAAAACGAAAATTATACTTTTACCAAAAAAATAATTATCATCCCCGATTGCGCGAACAGATCTTTTAAATTTTCCACTACCAGCGTTAAAATAGGAATTTCCATTTTAATATTTATTACGAAACCCCCTCCGTCGATCAACTGCTGAAGTTTGCGTGCCTGTGCGCACTTGTAACTTTATCTTCTCCTATTTATTACGTCACATTTAGTGCATTTTTTTAAAGAAATAATATCCTCCGAAAATACGTAATATCTTTAATTTTCATGACATTCCCCGATCTTTACCGCATTCATGAAGCCTACGTGTACATCTTCGACGAGCAGTATTTTTAAACCTGAAAATTGCAAAATAGTGCCGTCTTTAGACGTATCCTTTGTATGTCTGCGACATCTCTGTCATATCTGATATGTATAGTGTTTACGTGTATACACAACAGTCTGGTCAACTTAAGATCGTCTCTGAAGGAGACGCTTTCATTATACGTTTTCCTCGCTTCCATTTCGTATTGTTACACTTATTGCATTATCTCTATCTTATATATATATATATATATATATATATATATATATATATATATATTACACACATATATTGTCTGTTCGTCCGGCAGATGAATTAAGCTAGTAAGTCTATCCCGGTGCGATGTGGTTGTTGTATATGTGTTTTGGTTTATTATTATATTGTTATATAAGAATATAAAAAAAACGCTTTATACATATATGTGTATACACATATAATATATAAAATATATAATATTTAATATAACGGGCGCAATTCAAAATAATGGGATGTGTTCTTTCATCCGAAAAATATCCGCATCCAGGTCGATGACGTTCCGTTTATAAAATAACAACGCGCGTAATGTATTTTTTTTTTTTTACGAAATAAAATAACAATTTCGCTCTATTATAAAGAAAAAAAAATGACTGTGCACCACGCGTTCTTCCGTCTGGTATTTCATTTCACTTTTCATTTTTGGCACGTCTCGGACGTCAACAACATCACCGTCGTTAACAGACAACGAAGACGTTTCCTGATGATGCTGAATGAAAACGAACAACGTGCCGAATTGTTGATGCTTTAGTAACTTTTTCTTGCGGAAAATTGGAGCATCGACCTACTTGCGGCTGTCATAAAAGAACGTGGTCTTCTGAATGCCAGCGTAGTAAACAGCTTATTAAGTTCTTTGAACGAAATAAAGACGATTCGTATTCAAAGATGCGTCGATAATAATTAATTTTCCGAAAGATATGTCAGTTATCGTCGTTAAATTACGAGAATCGCTGTAATATTATTTCGGTACTTACGAATTATAATTAATTTTTTTACGTATTAAGTCGATTATTAAAAAAAAAAAAAAAAAAAACGGGAAATATTTTAATTGGAACATTTTTCATTATCGAGAACCCCAAAAAATTTGTATAATTGTGGGATTTATATGTGGTATGAACGGGTTAATAGGAGATCAAGTGGAAAAAACGAACCAAAAGTAATTAACGATGATGACGGTATACTTGATAAAATACTCGTCTAAATCTTCCGAAGAAATTATATCCTCGGGTATTCCACCGTGTTCAATAGTAAGACTAATTCATTCTAATCGGAATAAGCGACGCGTGTATATATATATATATATTCCATCGTGTCACAGTTTCGAAATTTTAACCTCGGGTATGTCACCGTGTGCAAGCTCATTTTCTATTACCGTTTATATATTATATATATATTCCATCACGGCACAATTTCGACAAATTTACGAAAATAGTTAGAGGTGTATTTCAATATTACAGGGTGCAAGATTTTGTCTGTCGAATTTTGAAGGGTCCGGCCTCTGCCTGCATATGCAAATATCAATAGTTACGCGTGTGTGAGAATATAATATTTTATCCCGAATATTACAATTTCTACAAATTGATATATATTCGTATATAACAATTAATTATAGTTAGTATCGCGTCGTAATCCGTCTTTAATCTGTAGTCGATTAATTAAAATTAAAATTTTAAAATTTAAATTAAGAAACAATTATCGGATCTGTGTGGCGTCAGCTTTTTTCGATAAACATTTATTTCTACTCTGATTACGACGAATGTGCAAAAACTCAGAGACGAATTTAAAAAAAAAAAATTAAAAAGGCTGAAAAGAAAAATCCGATTTTAATTTGAATCGATAATATAATTAAATCGATTAGTAGTTACGAAAAGGTTGGTTTAATAATAACTCTTAATAACTACGGCATTCCGGCGAGGCTAAGGTGACGTCAAGTATGCATTAGTATTGCATATACAGACGAAATGAAGGCGTCGCGATATTTACCGTAGTCGTTGCAATATTTTCTGATAATGATGATAACTGACGCTTGAATTGAAAAGGAAGGTATATAAATTAATAGTTGAATATATTGGAGAGTAGTGATTTTCTAATTAATTATAAACAAACAAAATAAAACACAATCGCTAAAAGTTTTTTAATCGCGAAGCTTTTCGACAGTTACGTCATTTTCAAGCGCGAACTAAAATTATTACATCTTTTTTTATATCTAAAAAAAAGATGTAATAATTTTAGTTCGCGCTTGAAAATGACGTAACTGTCGAAAAGCTTCGCGATTAAAAAAAAAAAAAAAAAACTTTTAGTGATTGTGTTTTATTTTGTTTGTTTATAATTAAATATAAATTAATGTCTATAAAATCTAAGTTAAGACGATATAAGATCGTAATTAAATAAGATTAGATATCTATTAATTTTTAATATGATAATTTTTTTTGTTGTACAATCCAAAATAATTATCGCGATATAACGAGTAATAATAATTCAAATTTATTTAAAGTTTCTGTTCGATTCGAAGTAAATTAGTCAAATAAAATGCGTATGAGCATTAATAATGAGCGACTAGCAAAATACATTCCGTTTTGTTCGCTCACGACCAAAAACAGATCGATTCACAATATACACTCCCAAACAGCCCTGGTAGAAATGATCATCTTCACAACGATCTAAAGGTATCAGAGGTCAAACGTACAATCCTCGATACAGGCAAAGGATAGATAGGCATTCTAATCCGTTGGATATTAATTTACTAGATAATAGCGAGCGACGAACTTAGGCAAATGACTAACTCCACTCGATCTCCCACACCGTATTCATTGACTGGTCGTGATAGTATGTCGCCAGTGGTTGATCGGTCTGCACCACGCGTCATGGTCCATTTTATTAATCCTCACATCTCAATTGCTTATTAGCTGTTTCCAGCTGGATTGTAATTTATACGAAAGTGAAAAACAAAACTCCCAAACCTCCGTATACATATATCACAACACCTTCCTATATATTTTTAAACCGTGAACGCGTGCAGTATATACACGGTATATATATTTAAAAATAAAATTGGAGCAGCATTGAACAATAATATAAAAAATTAGCATATTTCAATGATAGATTTAGAGAAATCGTTCGATAAATGCGATTAGAATATTTTGGGGGGACCAAACTTTAGTAAGAATAAACGTTGACATTAAAGATAGGAGAATAATAAAAGAACTACACAAAACGCAAAAGTCAATTATCACAGGTAAAAGCTCAGAAACAGGAGTACAGAAAGGGTGTAGTTTACCATCGCTGCTTTAGAGCAGAGAATAGGAATCGTTCACATTTGCCGACTACATCAGCTTATAGACGAAAAGTCAAAAGTTAAAACTGGACTATAGCGAAACACTACGATATGTCAATAGACAAGAAAAAAGTGCTCACGAGGTGCAGTAAAGCGGAAGATAATAAGGAAATAAAAATAAAATTGGATAATGAAAAAAACTAGTAAAAAATGAACAGGGATCAAATGATGGAAGATGCGATAAGGAAATACGGTCTGGAATAACGCGAGCGAAGACAGCTCTTATTAAAATAAATCGCTCTTAACGTAAAAAAAGAAAAAAATATAAGTATAAAGCTAAAACAATTACTGCTGTATGGCTCAGAAATTGGACCATAAATAAAGGAAGGCAAAAACTACTGGAAGCGTTTGAAATACGTTATTACAAAAAAAAAATACGAAAAACTTAGACAGACAGAATAAAAAATAAGCAGGTAATCTGAATCGTCCATGAAAGAAAAGGCACTTAACTAACATCGTAAGAGATAGAAGAGGTTACTGGATAGCACTACGAAATAACGGATATCTGATAATAATAATAATAATAATAATAATAATAATAATAATAATAATAATAGAATGACCGATAAATAGTAAGATAACAAGAGGAAGACCATGCTAAAAATTCATCACCCAGATAATAGTGGAGACGTAGCAAGTATTTAAAGAGAAAGTGCGGAGCAGAGAGTTAAAGTTGTTATGCTTTTCTGATTCACCACTAATCGAAATATACAAATGTTCGCGAGTAAATATTATAGGAAATATTTTTTCTTTATAAATATGGCACAGCAATTCTAGCTATAAGATTTAACAGTGTGCTACGGACTCTCTACAACTAACAATAAATGGATTAGTTAAAAAATCGGTACGCATAAACTTCACCTTGCGAAAAACGGAAAATATTCCAATGACACGGAATCAGCAGATAGTTCAACAAAAAGAGTCAGTGAAGTACCTAAGGGTGCACATCGATTCGCGTCTAAATTGGAAGCACTACGTTCGGCAGAAATGTTTGGAAATAACAGCAAAAATGAGAAGTACTTATTGGCTTCAATGCTTTATATTAAAAATAGACGACTTTTGTATAGGGCCATTATTAAACCTATTTCGATTTATGGAATACAATTGTGAGGTTGTACTAGTATTTCCATTATAGAATACAAAGACGGCAAACCGTTGCACTTGGTACGATCATCTATCGATTTGAACGCAATAATGACATACACCGAGACTTAAAAATCCCGATGGTCATCGATGAAATTACCGGGTTTGCTTGCAAACGTGCAAGAAGATCGGATACACCAATGCTGAAGTCCTACAGCTACTGGACAATTCTTAAGAAAACCGTATGATTTAGTGAAGTTACGAACTAAGCCGGAGTCACTTCATTGGAAGTGTACCTCTTCATACGTGCTTTCAACTTCATCATCGTTATTGTCAAAGACTGTATTGTCGTCGCAATAATGTTAATGAAAAAAAAATGATAAAAAATAGTCGATAATTAAAATATTTCTAAAACCGATTGATTTGAAAAACCGGAACTGACGAAGTGGGTACGTTAAAAATATCGTCAATTAATAAGAGTTACGTTTAAAGGAGACTTGAGTTTTTATTATTATTATTATTATTATCATCATTATTATTATTGTCATTATTGTCTCGTCGTTAGTCCGGGTTTATAATTTCCACGTCGTAAAGGTACATATCGTTAATTAGAAGAAGGCAAGTGGATAATAAAATAACGAACAAAAGGAACGAAATTTATTTACATACCAGATCAATTAACCTCCTATTGTCCTGTAAAAACTTTTCAAGATGGAGATAATTAATTTTTATAATTAATTAAATTAAAACCTTTTCGCCGTTAGTGGAGCCGTCTCGAAATATTATTAACAACCCTTATTTTATTTTTAAAACAAGGAAAATAAAGTCTTTAAACGATATTCTTTCAGATGTAAATATAAAATATATACATTCCTTTGAAAGATATGTATATCTCCTTCTTTAGTCGCAATCTCCTTAAGGAATGGCAACCACACAACCTATTCAATTTTATTTTTTTCTGCTATTATAACCGATTTTGCAGTCAATCATCGATATCTCGAGTACTTTTTTCGATCATTACCGACTATCAACTTTGTAATCTGCTACAAGAACGCTGCATTCAATTATTAATCGTTGCGTGTAACGCTTTTTTCGCATAACACGACCAAAAAAAACCGACACTTAATTTCGGTAAAATTGAAACATCTGTCTAACGTACGATTTTAAATCGACGTTTAAAAATTATGTATAGGATCTATCTTTCACTTTAGTCGCCCGTTTCTAGATCGCGTACGAATCCGCCATATTCTATTTAATCGACTCGTGTCATTTCTAAGTCTATTATCGGTTTTATTCGGCTCGATTAAGCATTTATCGACCGATTTGAATAACTGACATCCCGACTATTCAATAAATTACGCGCGGAATTGCGAATAAAGATTTTCTTTAAAACGCTCTAAAATAGTTCACGACGATTGAAATCACGCGGCAAACTAATAAAATTAATATGTTTGATCTATCGCTTAGTCGTAAAATCTTTCGTTCTTTGCTCCTGAATTCGTTGATTTTAGTGGATAACCTTTTGCGATTTTCGATCTTTTTAAACTATTATTAGAATTCCCTTAGTTCGACCTTTCCATTTTTAAATCTGTATAGTTTGCTGTATATTTTATTATTTGCTCGATGTATATTTTCCTGCGTCTTCCACCGCTCGCCTTCGATTTTGTCTTCGATTATGTGTGCTAGCGTCTGATTAATAAATGTCTCAACCACTTAATTATTATTCTTTTTAACGTATTCATCAGAGTTCTCCATTCGCTTGATACCTCAAACCTGAGAACAGTGATTTTTTTTAAAGCACTAAAATAGGTCACGACTATTGTAATCACGTTATTAACTATTCTATCTACCCGTTTTAGTCGCAAGTCGTTTTTTTTTTTTCAATATTAATAATAAATTAAGATTATATTGCGTGCCTTATATACATATGTGCAACCATAATATTTGTATACATTGCAGGATACACATATACATACATATATACAACTGTGACAATGTTAGTAGAGTGCTCGATCTGTCGATTCAATGGTTGAGAGTTCGCTTCAAGTTTACGGCATAACATTTTTCGTCGTATAACTCTTAATTATCACTAAGAAGTCTGCAGTGACACCCGACTGCTGATAACATTATATACGCGCGCACTTACGTTGCGTATAATTAATACGTGTTGAATGTTAGCACATGTTTTCTATACAAAACAATAATATACAATAGGCTAGGCGATATATGATATATATATATATATGTATGTGTGTGTGTATGTGTGTTTTGAGCGTAATTAACACTAAAGTTATGAAAAATAAGAATACGTTTATTATTAATATTATTATGTATGCTTTTATTTGTTGCTAAATTAATCCATCGTTTGACTATATTTATCAACCAGTCTCTTTCTATCAGTGTGTCTATTTACCTAAGCATGTATTCATTTTTCTATCAATCTATATATTTATGCCCAAATGTCTATCCTTCTCTCCAGGCTTATCTATACCAATTTATCCGTGTTCATGTATCTAGCTTCCATCTACGTATCAAAATGTGCTGACTCGGGCTATAAAAGAACAGATCAAATGCTGAATATTTGGGTAATCAGGGCTACTATGATATGCCAGACCCTAAATGACGCATTAACAGAGTATTGTATGTAGGCGCGGCAAGGAGGCTGGACCGAGCTTCAGGGAATAGTTTCAGCAGTTGGACCTGGACAAGACGATGCTGACATTGGTTTTATATATATAATGAGATCCAGCAGTTAACTAAATCAGGTGCTCTGTTCTTTTATTTCAACCATAGCCTCTAGGCACATAATATACAGCCTTACCGGGGGGGGGATGTCGCGAGTATTTGTTTTTATTATAGTCATTATTTTCATTCGTTAATGTTCATTTAGCGTCATTGTTATTATTAGAATTGCCGACAAAAATTGTTTAATATTTTTTTTTCTTGTCAAATTTGGTGGATGTTAAGATGAAATTTACAACTCGATTTCCTACAGTAAACGACTATTCTACCAGTCGATCATCAAATCACATCTGGAACCATGGTATTCAACTTTGGGGGATGCGAAAAGCCGGGTAATGGTTATTGAGCGTACTCGAAATATTATTATTCGTATAATAATAGTTGTAGGTTCGTATCGGAGAAACGAGAAGTAGTTCCGAATCTAAAGCGAGTAGACGAGGTGTTATTTACGACTTCGCCACTACTCGCGAAAAGAGATTCTATATAGACATCCGAATATTAATGCCATCCGATTGCTGAACGCACTAGCATATGTTAGAAGCTTCAGGCGATTAAAACCGAACGATTCAGTTATTTAAACAAAACTTACGTATATTAGATAACAGAAATTAGTTAATGAACTGATATGTTCTATACATTTTTAGATTACTAATTAAAGTCGTATATATTAATCTATTAAACATTAAGATTGCAATATTCGTTCGCGTGAATTCTTTTTTCCAGCAAATCGGTTATTTTGAACTCGACTCTACTATAATAAACAAGTATCGGACATGAAAAAACTAATAAATTTCTACTTTGTAACATGAAATGATGTTTTTCAAGATGTGAATAAAAAAAAGGGAAAAAAATGTTGAAAATCATTTCTGTGCGTATAATGGCTCTACCTCTTAAATTAACAAACTATCCCGTTAAGTTAATCATTAATATGTTCGCTATACATACATATATATATACATATATATATATATATATATATATATATATATATATATATATATATATATATATATAATATATACATCATTTATAGGCGCCTGCTACAGCACGAAAGATCGCGTGATCGAAATAAAGTTATTTTCTTATGTCTCAATGAACTTCCTTCTATTTCTTCAGGATCTATCCTGATAAATAATTCTGTTATTCACAACGATCAGGCTACAATACAAAATAATAATAATAATACTAAAGATTCTTTCAAAAATTCTGTATCATTACAGTGAGACCTTTATTTCGATCATAACTTTGACCGGTATTTCATTTCTTCGACTTAATTTATCTATTCGGTTATTTATGATCCTATTAGGCGGAATGTACAGTTTTTAACCCGCGGGACATTTTGTACGACTGCGAACTTTTTATATAATATCTACTTTAACTTCTGTAAATGTCAACTTCCGAAATAATTTCAATCTGTTTTTTTTTTTCATAGCCGTGTTAAATGTTGCAACTTATTCCTTTCGTAATTATTTTCTTTACTCGAATCAAATATGCACTCGTTATATTACATTACAATGGAACTATAAGATACGAATAGATAGAAATAAAGCAAAATTGTTCCAATATAGTTGGTTGATTCAGCACAAGTGACCAATCAGAACTGTATTTCCAATAAAATGTTGAACATTTTCTGCCTCATCGCTAGCGCAATTACAACGATGTTTATTATTATCGATAACGCGCAATTTACTTAATGTCCGACGTAACCGCGTGATCAGTTATAAAAATTTTGATATTTTCGTTTTTAAAACGATTCGATATACATATTGCTAGATTCGCTCGAACGTCTTCAACGATTTTCATTCTGTACGTCCTGAATTAAATTAATTTGATTCTTTCTCTCTTTTCGCAATGTTATTCCGCCACCATAACTGCAATATGCGCGTAGTACATCTATTCTTGTCTTGCAACATGCCCTGTTTTATTTTGGCAATTCGTTCTATCACATCCGGTAATTACGGTTTTTTTTTTGTCCAATTATGTCTGTATGTGTGTATGTATATATTATAAAGAATTATAAGTTATCGATCGTATTTCTGTTCAATAAAGTTGTTTCATGAAACTTGTTCGTGATTACCGTTCGTGTGATTTTTTTTCTCGTAAAAACCGCACAAAACTAAATATGGCGATCTTCCATTGCTGCTCAAAATTTTGGTAGATACGACGTCATTCTGTATGTTTGGTAGAACATGTTAAAGGTTTCAAATTTAAATATATATATATATATATATATATATATATATATATATATATATATATATATATATAAAGAACGAACTACAGTGAAATATATAATATTAACTCGAAATTTAAAATACAAATATTATAATCGACGAGCGTAATTCCAAATTAATTGGAATCATTTTACGCCCGATTATTCGGTAATAATTATTTCTAGAAAGTTTTTCGATATACTATGATTATAGTATCGATAACAATATATATATATATTCATCACACTTATATCGATCTACGTACATTATAGATTTCCTCGATCGCTTACACTTATTCCGATCCTGGACTACCCGTATCCTTGCGATTTTTAATATACAATCGTGCCAACGAGTCATTGGTTTTACAATTTCGAGTATTGTTAAATTGAATTTCGAAAACGTTCGATTAACGCGATGTTTTAATTGAATTCAATTTTCAGACACCCTATTATGCACGAATATGTTTGTATGCATGTTTATACATACGTATGAGAATATGTATGTAACGCATATATGTATAAATGTATGTAATGTATGTGAAGTTTTTTTTTTTTTTTCTATTTCCCTCTAATCCAGAACTAATTTAAATAATTATCTACTGGATTTTATGTTGGTAAGTATCAGGAGATGGTAGAGTAGTATTACATTTTAAGCCAGATCTATCATTCTTTTCCGTTTTAGTGTTTTAGGTATTTCATCATTAAGTAGATTAGCTGGCAATGGATTTGGATGATGTTGTATTCTTGATAAGTATCTATGGATTGCCGATTTAATCTCTTCAACGACATATTTTACATGTAGGTCGGTGTGTAATGTCCTGTTGGAGACGTACCATGGAGCAGCAACTATCAACCGTAGTATTTTATTCTGCCTGCGCTGGATTCGTTCCACGTTAGTGGCCGAAGCACATCCCCATAGTTCTGCTGCGTACAACCATATCGGCTTCAATATATATATATAGCTTTATACAATATGAACTTATTATTTATATTCAATTGCGAACGAGGTCCTAACAGCCAATACAATTGTTTCATCTTAAGTTCTAGCTCGATATTCTTGGCTTTTATATGTTTCGCCCGGGTTAATGTTTGATCCAAATGAACACGGAGATATTTAGTAGACTCGCTTCGCATTAATAACTTTGAATTTATCGTAACCTTGTATTTATCACGCGCAATACGTCGTTTGGTGAATATGATGTGATTGCATTTTTGCTCATTGATAACGATTTTCCATTTATCCGACCATTCGTTTATGTTGTTAATAGCCTTTTGAACGTGCTGAGTGCGTATTTTAGGACATCGATGTACCGGTTTCACTTACGGGTATATCATTGGTGAACAACGAGTAAAGAAGAGGCCCGAGCACGCTCCCCTGCGGAACACCTGCTTGAATTTTGCGTATCCGTGATTGTTTATCGTTTATTGCAACTCGAAAATATCGTTCATACAAATAGGATTTGATAAAGTTGTAATGTATGTGAAGTTCATGTGAATATATGTATGTGCGAAATATACTGATTTTTCTAACTCTCGCAATATCCAAATTATTTCTCTAACCGCTATCTTACGGTATGCTGTTGAACTAAATTCAAAACCATTACGTTGTTATTTTAAATTTGCGAACCAACTCATTTAGTTTAGTAAATATATAAGAAAAAGTAGTATTAGATCACTTAACACACTGTACATATTCCAGACTATTCAAATTTTTACTCCATTCTTCAAAATCGACTAATCGAAATGACGGTTTAAAGCTACTACGTATACATACATGCATATATATATATATATATATATATTGAATACATTGGAGAGTAGTGATTTTATAAATTATAAACCCAACAAAATCATAACACCATTTAATCACTGAAAGTTTTTTATTGCGAAGCTTTTCAACAGTTGCGTCATTTTCAAGCACACACAATAAATAATAATATTATTTATTTTCGCAATAAAAACTTTTAATGATCATATATATATAAACATTTCTGGTAATTCATATATAAAAAAACATGCAATAATTTTTGTGCGTGCTTGAAAATGACGTAACTGTCGAAAAGCTTCACGATTAAAAAACGTTTAGTGATTGTGTTATATTTTGTTCGGTTTATTATTAATTAGTAAAATCATTACTCTCCAATATATTCAACATTATATATATATATATATATATATATATATATATATATGTATATATATGTATATAAAATATAAAAACGAACATATAATGTTAACTGCGAAAAAAGAGAAATAATTAAATAATTTTAATCGTCAATTTTAAATTGCAAGTAACTATCTTCGAATTAGTATAATACAAAGAATACACGCTTGCCAACACATACAGGTATATATTGATTAACTGATATATGTTATAAATTAATAAGGTAAGGACGTAAATAACAAAATTAATGTCAGTGTTTAGAATTTTTATCGTTATCGTTTAATTAATCCTAAAAATTGTGTATTATTTTATTTTTTCCTTTAATTTTACCAGAAATTATATTTCATTCTTTCATTTGTTACACAGGCTCCTTTTAAGGAAGTAAAAGCTGAAAATGTCGATTTCTGTATTTGTCGTAGTAGTAGTCATGCCGACGGTAAGTTCCTTTTTAATTTATTGTTACTTAATAATAATAATAATAATTATTATTATTATTATTATTATTATTATTATCTTTACATATATAGTTCGTCGAGATAACAATTTCAAGTAAATTTATTTAAAGTACGACTATTAATCGATTAACGTCCTTTCGTCCATTAACAGCCGGTTTTAGGAAAAAATTGAATAAATAGTCATATTCGAATTAATTTCCACTTATAAAATCGTCTGAACTTTAAAATGCCATAATAATAATCGTAATCATAATAACGTAACAATAATATAAATTAACAACTTTAGGTAAATAGAAAAAAATTATTATACCTAATGAAATATTATGAAAAATTGAATTAAACATAATGACAACCTTAGTAAGGGGGGTAGTTACATCGCTAGTAATAACCAAATAAACAAAAATTCCGGAATATGTGTAAATGAGAATTCGATAATAACAATAAAACATAATAAAGTCGAGTCTAAGTACATACGTGTGACATTGAATAAGAAAAAAATGTATAATAAATGGAACGTATAACAAGCATAAGCTGAGACGCACGCACATATACTCATGCATGCACACACATGCACATACATATATCACGCACTTTAGCAAAAATGCTCGAAATGACTCGTAAATGAGCATAATTGCGCGAACAACGGGATTATTTAACCGATGACTTTCGTAAATTAAATTTATCAACGTCATTTAAAATGTAAATAATCAATAACACGTTATAACCGCAATACCGTCTAAAAATTAACGATATTTTAATAAGAAATAAAAAATTTAAAAAAAATCATCCAATCTTCGCGGCGAAACACGATGTATTCTTTAAAAAAAAAAATTGGGAATTTTAATATTATTAATAATAATAATATATAAACAATTTTAGTTAAATACGTAAAAAAGACGTTTTTTATTATATTTAATGAAATATTATTAAAAATTAAACATAAAACCTAAATAGAAGTAGCTACATTGCGATTAAAAATCTTACGTTTCATCAATTAGAACTCTATACACAAATAATAACTTCGATAATAGTAATAAATACGTTACTGATATGGAACGTAACAATAATTATAATTTATAATCATGATAAATATGTTATGTCGTATGTCGACGGGTAGTTTAAATGTCCACATCCAAATTCTGTAACCTCGCTATGGCTATGCTTGATACTGCTCGAATATTCTTCCTTCCACCCCGAAGGGCTCTATTCCATTGTCTGGTTTCCTTGTTGGCAGTCTCACAAGATGAATTAGATATAAAACCCCACTTTGCGAGCATACGACCACTACGTCCATGGCGCTTACGAGTTTCGTTCTAGGTCAAAACCTAGTGGTCTGTGCTATCCGGTGTGCCTATCGTTCTGTTTCTATCGGGGTTATTTTGGTTCCATTCTTTGCGATCGCGTCAAAACCCTCTGCTAAGAGCTATGTAGCTAATCTATGAGCTAGCTTTCTCTATTTTAGTCTTTCTGGCCCTTCGAAATGTTGACGTATTGGTATATTTGGATGCATCAATTCTTTAATAGTTGCAATTTCCTTCGAATGTGAGCGGGCATGATGTTTGCTAGTACTAGTAGTCATTCCATCGGGGTTGATTTGTAATAATCATTGTTTAAGTAATAATTTCTAATTTCGATATCGTAAATTAATTAATAAAAAAATGACGAATGATTTTTACGAATATCTAAAAATGATAATAATTTGAATTCGTTTATCAAATCACGATAAGCAATCTTCTTAAAAGTCCACGTATACTACGATTTAATACAATGCTTATATATGTATATATTTATATATATACATATTTTTATTTTTATATATATATATATATATTTATATATATATATATATATATATATATATATATATATATATATATATATATATATATATAAGTAGTTAGTTCAGAACGCAATATATTTGAAGTTTTGAAGATAGTTAATAATAAATAAAATATTATCGATATTAATAACTAATAATAATAATAGTCTTTGATACTAGCACTATTCTTAATAATAATAATTATAATAACAATGAAGGTGGTGTGATGATTTGTATAATAATAGTAATAAGAATAATAAAAGACACCAATAATGAAATCATTTTGTCAATAGTTGGACAATTTGAAATGAATAATAATTCATCGATGATAATAATAAGAAATAATGGAATAATTAAATAATAAAATGATAGATAATTAAATAATCAGTAATGGAATAATTAATTAATAAAATTAATAATAATAAATAATGGAATATTTAAATAATAAAATGATAGATAATTAAATAATCAGTAATGGAATAATTAATTAATAAAATGATAGATAATGAAATAATAAATAATGAAATATTGGAATAATAAATAATCTAATTATAATTATAGCAATCACGGTGATAAATGGCATCAATTATAAAATTATGATATTTTCTTCGTATGTGGGAAATTTGAAAAGAGTAATAATTAAGCAATAATAATTAATTAATGAAACGATAAATAATGGAATAATAATGATGATAATCACGGTTACATCGTGGTTATAGTCGAATAATAAGAATGATCCAGCGAAATTAAATATAATTATTAAAAGATTTCGACCGATTTCAACAGACGCTATAAAAAAAAATGATAGTACAATTTGTATACAATACGCGTAAGAAAAAAAAATTAAATTTCAATTTATTACATCGTCTCTATACGTGCTTGTAGTAAATAATTAAAACTCTTCCGATTTCAATAAACGGGTATGATTAGAATTTAGAACGATATATGTCCGTTTATAGGCAAATTTACAGGAATTATTGACGAACTAAATGAAGAAATTAATAACAAAAATGGTAATCAATCGGTATATTTCAGCAAAATAAACCTACAAAAGTAAACATTTATACTCAACGCGAGTAATAAATTAAATCGGATATAAATTAAAATTAGCCACAATTGTATAACAAAAGAACGATGAGTTTTCATTAGGCTAGAATGTGACGAAGGCAAATAAATTTTAAGACGCCTATAAGGGTATAAACAATAATAAGTTTATATTTAAAGAATATACGTCGTAGGGGTACAAAACATAAAAGAACAGGATGTCGACTTAAAATGGAAGCATGAAATATAGAAAACGAAATTAAAATCTATATAATATACATATACTTCGTATAAATTTATAAACAAAATGATAATAAATGACATAAAGTTAGAACGAAAATAAAAATATTTCCTATAGTTATAATTAAAATTAACGTTTAAACTTACGATAAACCCGAATAAATTGAATAATTTTTAAATTAGGCCAATAAACCGAACAAAGTAGAAACAGACAGAACGAGAAAATGAAATAAAGTTTAATCAATTAACAAAATTTTATACGCTGACCGGAGACGACTCCCAAGTGGATAATAATAAACAATAACAACATATTTATATTTATAATAATAATAATAATAATGTCAAAAAGTGTTTTTGCTGTAAACAATAAAAAAGGTTAAAATCGATAAATTTTTATATTAAAACACCACAAAATTCTACGACTATTTTTAAACCATTTTCAAGCGGACATAAATAAAAATAAAAATAAAAATATAAAAATATGAAAAATATATAAAAAAAAACGACCATAAATAAAATAAAATTGTAATATAATACTTAATCTAGATGTATAATATTACAAAAGAAGAAAAGAAACAACAGTCTTCGATTTTGTTGTTTACCACATTCGTTATCGGATTATTTTATAATTAAATCCGTTATCTCATTTTATTTATTTTTTAATAGTATACATCTAGATTTCGTATTCTTTTACGTTTAATTTAATTTTTTTTATACGTATATATTTTCTAAATTATATTATTTATATTTTTATAATTTTTTATTTTTATTCGTGTCCGCATGAAAATGGGTTTAATAGCCGAAAATGTTTGATTTTAACATAAAAATTTAATTATCTGAAATACTTTTTTTTTTTTTTGTTAATTATTTTTTTTTAAATCACGCTACTACATTCGAAATCGATTCAAATTATTTCTGTAGTTCTTTCTTGACGATACATATGCACGCTATGAAAAGTATTTTTATTTTACTAATTTTTAGTAATATAATAATAATAATAATAATAATAATAATAATAATAATAATAATAATGTAAATAAAATAATAAAGCAGAAAGTAAAAGTTGTTGGAAAATACGAATTGATACCCCGTTACTACTACTAACACGAACTAGAATAAATAATAAAAAAAAAGCAAATTTTTAAAACAAATAAACGAGCTTAAAAACGTTGATTCGAATTTTGCGAAATTAACTAAATTAGAAAATTTTATTGTTATACGTCGATGAGAAAATATATACTATAATAATGTGAACCGGAACGTTGTGTCGAGCATCACAAATTTGGGTTCGTCAGAAATTTCTAAAGCGTAAGGATGAGCTGTTCTCTTGGCACACATTACCTGCGAGTATTGAGTTAATTGTTTCTGAACCGTTGTCTTCTGTTACAATTGGTTTATATAAATTCATCACGCGTAGTTGGATCGAAATTTAAAATACACTAACTAGATAAAAGTTTAAACTGGCCAAATGGCGCAAGCTGGGCCAGAAAAAAAAAAGAACTTAAATATAATTTCAGACGTAAATTACAAACGAAATTCGTTTAATTCCGAATATGAATTATTATTTTTTCAGTCGTACGAACGGCTGAAAATACTAATATCCGGATAATTTTTAATTAATGCGTTATTATAATATAAATATTTTCAACATTCTAAACCCAGTGTGTCCGATCTTTAAAAATAGACTTTGTTATTAGTTACAAGTCCGTGTACCAGCGAAAAACAAAATGTTCGCATATAAATTATTGCGCAATTAACGAAAAACCGCCAATGAATGTTGTCGCGTTTTAAAATTCGACTATTTTCATTCTTTATCCATCCGTATTAACGTTATTAATATATTTACTATGATCGAAAATATTAAATTTTTAAAATACGATAATTTAAGTTATAATTTTGTTTTAACTTATATTCGTCGATAAACGACCAGCTTGCGGTAAATTATTTTTAATTAATAAGAAAATAAATATTTATGTCGAGCGGAACCATTTTTGAAAAAAATAAATAAATAAAAAGTAATATTTTATTTTCAAGGAAAAATATACAATTTAAATATATTATTATTATTATCACCAAAATTATAATTAAAAAGGCGTTAAACTAATTTCATTATTAGTATTTATTATTATTATTATTATTATTTTCCGCGATAATTAAAATTTTACTTAAAAAAAAAATATTAATTATATAATTATTAATAGTTTTTCTTATTCTTTCTAAATGTATACGTAGATTAAATAGGTAGGTACTTACTTTAGGGCACTAAACACGACTAAGTACAGACGATGCTGCGGCACACGCGCGCTTTTATTGTTCACCGGTGATGAAATCCGTTTTCATTAAAGTCAAATGAATTTTTTAAATTGAAAAAAAAAATATATATATATATCTTTCTTCGTCGTGGATTTAAATACGATAAAGTAATTAACGAATAAATATATATAAGCAAAAAAATTAAACTTCTTTTGCCACGATGTGGACGTGTCGAGTGTGGAGTGAGAATTAATACGAGTTCGAATAAAAAAGACGCGACATTTACTAGTTATAATTATTATTATTCCGTTAAATTTCGAAAAAAAAAATTAATTAAAAAAAAATAAGCGACACTTTACATTCGGCGTTGATTTTTTTTTTAAAGTCCAAATTATCGACGCAAAATTAAGACGAACCCGGCGAACTCTCTATAAGTTTCTGTATATCTTGAAATTTAAAAAAGTTGACCAAAATATAATTTATAAACACACGCGTAATCTAACGAAATTTTTATATATATATATATATATATATATATATATATATATATATATATATATATATATAGATATAGATATATGTAGATATGTGCGTAGATCCGATGGATGAAGAACCGGAGATAACAACGGAATGAACTAAAATATTCTTAAATTAAGATCGAGAGCATTTTTACCGGCGGTAGATGCGGCAATCGCGAGAGTTATTACCGAGATGTATTAAAAGAATCGAACATTCGTGAATGACGCGATAGAGAGTAACGAGGCGTGACCGACGAGACGCAGCGAATTCACACGCAACGCAGACGCAAGAAAAAACGCGCGCGCGTAAACGTCCGAGACGCGATTAAAAGTTGGGCAATTTTTTCGGTGGTTAACGTTGATAATCTTAGGTCGTCATCGTCGTACAGTCTCGGTCTGTTCAAAAGAAGAGTCGCTTGACCAACTCTCTTGACAACGTCGTTTCTTATTTCCAGATCATCGGAGGTTCTTACTTCTTCAGAAGTCTCCCCTACCGTATTTTAAATTCCCTCTCTACTATATATATATATAGTGAAAAAGAGAATCGTAATACGATCAACGGGATTTTAAAAAGATCACGTCCTGATACATTTGTCATTATTATTATTATTATTATTATTACTACTACGGTTATTTTAAACGTCGTCTGGAATATTATACAACGTCGTTCACTACGAGCTAGAGGACGCGGGGGACCTTCTTAAAATCTTAGGCGGGCGTTATAACTATTTCCACAATTCCAGGCGTTCGTCGACCAAGTTCGGTAGGATCACTTTTCCTTTTCAATTTTTCTCGCGCCAGTTGACACCAGGCACACGACTACATCCGTCGTCGCCTTACGACGATTATTACTCCTTCGAGAACGCGATCGTCTCGCATTCCCTTCGATGAGACAAAAAAAAAAAAAAAAAACCAAATGATAGATCTACGCATACAGGTAGTTGATGATACAGGTATGTGTATACTATATATGTAGTATAAACCCAGAACGCCGCTACCACGTCTCGATCTGGCGATTACCGCTATAATTCCCTTTTGTAAGATATACTGCACACTGCTGCCCTACATATGTCAATTCCGCTATATACACACATATATATAAGTATACACCTTTTTTTCGTATACAACCTTCGTCCCGCGAAAAAACCTGTATAACTCAGCTCCGTTGAAAAAGGTGGAGCTTTTCGGCTGGAGTGGGAATCGAAGTTGGCTATCGTCCAGAATAAACTCATCGGCTACTGGTTAGAGCTTAGTTCCACGAGATCGTCCTAGGAATTATTTTATATGTCGGAGGACGTTTATATACGACGTGTAGTTCTCTATCCGAACACTCGTCTAATATACTCGCGCAACGGAGACGACTTAATCAAATATACACGTAAATCTCAAACTTTTAAAGAATCTGGACTTTATCTATATATATTATACGTATATACATATTATGTATATGTATATTTTAGATTTTCTTCGTAATAACGTTCATTTGGAATACGTATTTAATAACATTTTCCTATTAAACTTAATTAGTACTTCTATTTCCTAATTAATTTATTTTTCAATTTTTTGGATAATTACTTCGGTTTAATGTATTTTTAATTTTTTCTATAAATTGCTTAGTGGTCGACAGTTTCAGACCTACATTATCATTTTCGACACAAAATTTTATCGATTTTTTAACGCGTGAAGTAATTAACCATTTCGTGTTCGACCTATACACATTATTTTCTAGTTTGAATATCTCACGAACATGTCGATTAAAATTATTTTATAAAGTATTTCTTTATAATTTATTTAAAAAAAAATTTAAAAAAAATATTTTAATTGGAACATTTTTGATTATATACAGCTTAGATAACAATTTTATCGTTGCGAGGTTCATGTTATAAATAATTTTCGATGTATTTATATAAATATTTTTAACATTGGGACATTTCATGTCGACCAGAAAATAAAATATTTTTTTCGAATCAAAATTTCATGTACCATATAGTGGACATCATGACTGAAAGGGTTAAAAAAATTAACTGCACTTTCTCTATTGCTTTAACATATTTACCGCAATAACGATTCTAACACGATAGATGCGTATTCAAGGTGAGAACGAACCAATTGGGTATGTAGAAAAATATCGTATAATAAATCTTAAAGTTCTATAAGATCCATCGTTATTGCTCTGTTCCGAGCGTCCAGATCTATCATTTGACGTTATATATACAATACGTCTCTAGGCCTCCCGATAGATCTTCGAGTGATAACCCAGATGACGAAACAGTATGCTTCCATCTCAATAATCAGCTATCGAAAATGAAAATAAATATCAAGATAGGCGAGTGCAAGCTAAAGCACGAAACCATCCGAAATGTCTTGGAGCTTAGACCGTCAACTAACCTATCGCAAACATCACGAGAATACAGCGACCAAACTCAGAACACGGACGAACAAAATACAAAGACTAGCAGGAACAACGTGAGGGGGGTTTCAACATCTACATTACGGACGTCTCTCCTCGCGTTGGTTTACTCAGCGGCTCTTAAGTATGTCTGAACAGTACTCACACAAAAATCATCGGTATCGAACTATGCGCAACTTTTCCTATAATTTCTAGTGCAACTAAATCAACCCCCATGGAATGGCTACCAGTGCTAGTGAACGTTATCACGCGATCATTAAAGAGAGTATGAAGTACGCAAATGATGCAAATTCGCGAAAAAAAATCAAAATCTGGAATGACCAAAAGGACTAAATTCTAGAAAGCCAGCACATAGAGTAGCTACAAAATTCTTATCAAAAGGTTTTGACGCAGTTAAAAAACCTAGAATAGAACGATAAACAAACCGCATTCAGAACATTAGGATTTAACCTAGAGCGGCATGACTGGGTGCGCTTGAATCGTATTCGGACTGGCCGTGGGCGCATTTTGCGACCAAATGACCACTACTGCGCCAGTGGTCATTTGGTCGCAAAATGGGATATCAAAAATGACCCACCTTGTGACTGTCATCTAGGATATCGGTAAATTGTCGATCACGAGTTTAAAAAAAATACCCATAGAACGGTCGAATCGGGACGAGAGTTTTCAATATTTTCTATCGTTATCATTCGTGAAAAATGCTTTTTGTTAACATCCAACAAATTGTAGATACCGTTGAATTGAACTATTATCACGACGTAGACAGCCGACGTATATTTATTAGCAGTATATGTGTTTATATTTATATATATATGCGTATGTGTTCAGTGTATGTATGTTGTATATAAAAATAATACAGGACAGTTTATTAACTACATGTCTTAGTGGTGCACAGACTAAACATTAGAGTAAGGCATGAATGTGTTATAATCTAAAGCTTCTTCTAAGATCTACTTAGATGAATAGATAAATAGATATATAGATTACACAGTAGATAAAACAGTAATCAATCCGAGCCGTGCACGGACTGAACAATTAGTCCGTCGACTAATGTTTATTCAAAATAGATCTATGCACGTATTAATCAAGAAAACAGCCAACATCAAGAGCTACACATAACAAGAATTTCCCACTATTACAAGTACCATCCACCTCTAATTCCTGATTGTCCTTCCGCATAATTTTCATTACCATATTGTAACAACCTAGTAAATTTACACGTCAATGTATCTCTATTCTCTGATTATCAACATAGACATATTCCTCCTCCTCCAGATACATGGTTTAACAATATCCTTCACTCAACATTTCCTTATTATCAAAAAAACTTTACCGACGGTTCCAAATCCAATACAAATTCTGGTTCAGCTGCGTTTGTTATTGACAATGTAACAGCCCAAAAATTCAAACTCCCTTCGGATGTTTCCGTTTTCACAGCCGAGTTAATGGCTATTGACAAAGCTTGTGATTATATACTCAATGAATATATCAGACAAATATAATCCTTAAATTAGAATCTACTGGCCACAAAGGTTTAGCTTGACCTAGGCCAAGAAAAAAAAACCCTGAAAAGCCTTACAGCAGAACGGAAAAAATACACGACTCGGATGATAGGGGCGAACTAGTTCCAAGGACTGATGCACCGACTGATACATATGTGTGTCTATATTATTCATTTTCTTCATGTAAAATAATTGACTGTCTAATCATACAAGTGGCCTGGTAAATAATTATTGTATTCGACTCGTTAGTTAATTAAAGGCGTCGAAATGCTTCGTAGCAAATTTTGCCTGAAATCATCGAAACGCGAAAGTATTTGATTTTGTTTACTATCGAACAACCTGTAAGTTTATGTAGGAATTATTCACCGATTAGGATATCCAACTAGCAAGTCTACTTCAACTCGAAATAATACTTTGACAGAATTAATTGTACGGTTTTATAATAATCGATAAATTGAAAAATGAAATGAAATTTATCATCATAAGTTTGGCAGTCCTAGGACTGATTTCATTCCATAGTAAGTAACTTCCAGCCCAACCGATTCTCTGCAGCTCTTTTCATTTTCCAGTATTGATCTGTGCCTGTATCATGCAACAATGTTGTCACGAAAGTATTTCGTGGTATACCACGACCTCTTTTCCCTGGAATCTGTTCTTCTATTACATCGCGTAGCAGACCACCATGTCGGAGTACATGCCCTATTTAGGTTAATCTTATCGAATGTAATAAGGTCCGTTTTTCGTCAATTCTCTGGAGAACTTCTTCTTCGAAACTTTTTCGGTCAAACTTGTATCTTCCTCCAACACTTTTAACATTCCTTTTGTTTAACAATACGTTTACGTAGTTTTAACGGTATTGACTTTTGACATAATATGTTTCGTTTTTCTTGCCAGGCTAGCTTAGCTAATCTAATTCTTGAGTTTATTTCTGTATCGGAATACAAGTCTTCCGTTATTACTTGACCGAGATACTTGAAACTTTACACTTGTTGAATTTTCTGACCATTAATTTCCAGTTGAAAACGATTGGGATGTTTACCAAACATCATGATTTTAGTTTTTTCAACATTTATTTCTAACCCAAACTGCTTTCCTGTATCATTTAAGGTCGTCCGTGCTATTTTTTGTAGTATTTTCGGAGACTCGGCAATTATAGCTTGATCGTCTGGCAAATGATATCGTTTGAAGTCTTTCTTAAACGAATTCCTTATGTGGTTTCTGTTGGAGTTAATTTAAGCACAAGTTCCGCCTAAACGTTAAAAAGAAATGGAGATAACAAACAACCTTGTCGTACTCCTTTATTTATTTTTGCATATATATATATATATATATATATATATATATATATATATATATATATATATATATATATATATGTAATCATCTGAGGGTACTTTGTACCTTCAGGGAACCAGAGCCCTAACCGGTATGTGGCGCGTCCACAGGTGGCGGATAGTGGAACGGCCTACAGGTATGTAGGTTTGCTGTGAATAAGACATTAGTCAAATAAGCAGTCGTGGACCAAAAACGCCTACAGATGGAAAGCCTCAGGCAGGTTTGATGAAGGAAATTTTTTCTCAGGAGGGCCAAGGTGGTGTAGCATTGATTCTAAATAAAACATCATTACTAGATGTTAAAGTAATAGAAAATAGATTTATTCTGGCACGTTTCGCTGCATACCCAGCAGATCTAACAGTTTTACAAGTTTATATGCCAACATCCAGTAGCGATGAAACAGAAATAGATGAAGCATATGAAAAATCAGAAGAATTACTGGAAAAAAACGCAATAGTTGGAGAAGATTCGGAGGAAGGAGTAAATGGTAAATATGAGCTTGGAATTATAAATAATCGTGGTAATTATCTCATTAATTTTTCCAAACAACAAAAACAGCACATTATTACTAACACATGGTACTAATAAAAATATATATGTACTTGGAAATCGCCTGGCGACAAAGAAAGATATCAAATCGACTTCATATTAGTAAAACAGAGATATAAAAATCAAGTAAAAAAATTAATGTTATACCCAGGTGCAGACACCGACACGGCCCATTCCATGGTGATTATGAAAGCAGACCATAAGTTTAAAAAGATAACTCGGAATAAATCAGTAGTAAAATGGAATCTTGATAATACGAACAAATAAAGACTCAGTATCAAATGGAAACGGATAAAATTATAACAAAACTAACAGACAAAACGTGGAACGACATTAAATCTGCAATAATAAACTGTGCGCAGAAAATCTTTGGCAAAACAAGAAGAACTAAACATAAACCGTGGATTACAGAACAAATATTGCAATTAGTCAATGAAAAGTGGAGATATAAAAATGATACCAGCGAAGAAGGGAAAATGAAATATAGGTCCTTAAAAAATTCTATAGACAGAGCTTATAGGAAAAGAAAGGAAGAATGGTGGGACTTGAGGTGCCTTGAAAAATTAGAAAATCGGGAGAAACATGAACAAGTTTGTGAAAGAATAAAAAATATGTCTAGGAAATAGGACTTGAAACAACAGCGCTAATAGGACGAAATAATAACAAAGTTATAAACCCAATTGAGAAAAAATCAACATGGCAAGGTTATGTGGAAAATTTATATCACGATAGCCAGTTAAAGTGGAAACCATCGATGAAAAAGGTACAACTAGATCAATTGTCTAATGACAGTATACTAAAAGACGAATTTGATACAGCAGTAAAGATGCTAAGAAATAATAAAGCGCCTTGTACTGATACCAGCGGAATTGACAAAAGTGAGCCGAAGAAAAACTCACGACAAACTTTTAAAACTAATTTCAAATATATATAATGAAGGTAAATGGCCAGAAGACTGTACTTCGGTGATTGTTCCGATTTCAAAGAAAATAACTTCAATATGATGCACCGACTATAGAACTATAAAGCCTTATCCCCCACGCATCCAAAATATTGCTGCAAATAATAAAAAAAAAAACGTTTAGAAAAATATGTAGAACAATTTTTAAATAAAACACAATTTGGCTTTCGTAAGAATCTATCGACCAGAGTTTGTTTTGTCGATTATACCAAAGCTTTTGAACAGGTCAGTTGGGATAAGTTTTTTCCTCTCCTTGAGCAAATCCCAAAACGCATATTAAACTTGATATATAATTTTTTTTTTTTATTTAAATTTACGTGCCGTGTACCGCAATTATAGCTAGAGGCACGGAACTAAAATAATTACAACAAAGGTATTAAATAACTAAGGTATTAGATAATTATAACGAAGATATTAACTGTTTACAACAAAGGTATTAAGATAATTATAACGAATGCGTTAATTTGATACATTTTAAAAATTCGAAAACTCTATTAATGGTATCCATGTTATCCCTCAGCAAACTTTGCAAGTCAAGCGATGCGATCCCGTACTGTTTTCGGTATTTGTCGTTATTTTATTATTATCGTATCAATTACGCGCTTATTTAGAGATATCTTGCATTATAAATTCACGTTCGACAGCCAGTCTTCTGCGCCTTCTTCTAGTGAATGTAGCCCAATCAGTCCTTTATTAAAGCTATTTACTTTACACGAATTTATAAAGTGTGACATCGTTTGGATCTCGCCACAGCTGCACAGCTCCATTTCTGACAGTTTCCATTTGTTCATTAAATATTTGCAACGACCCTGGTTGGTTCTGACGCGATTTAAATTGCACTACGTTTTTCTGTTGAGACCAAATCCTGGCGCCCTGCTAGCCGGATTTGATATTAATTGTCCGTTTGTTGGAGTCTGCTTAACCCATATTTCCTTCCATTTCGTAGTTGCGTCGACACTGCTCTGTAGTTCGTTAGCCGTCAGCCATGCTGGTTTCCTGCTGCTGAGACGTGTAGGTGTGTGATCTTTGATAAATTTTTCTACGTGAGAGTGCATACTGTTGTATTTAGCCCATTCTCGTTTGAATGTTTCTTCTCTGCGGATGTGAGGTGGAAATATATTTGCCAGCACGGGAAGCCACATAGTAGGAGTAGATTTTAGCGTACCGGTTACTAAGCGTAGTGCTACGTTCAGTTGTGTATCGATCTTCTTAGCATGCGAGCTGGCCATCCAAACAGGGCAGCAATATTCTGCAGCTGAAAACACTAGTGCCAGTGTAGCAGTCCTGATGAGTTTTGTCTCTCTCCCCAAGCTGTACCTGCAAGGCGAGCGATAAGGTTTACTCTTGTCTTCACTTTTTGAGCTATTTTTTCGGAGTTCTCTTTGTATGTGAGAGTTCGATCAAGAACGACGCCTAGATATTTTGGCGTTGGGTTAAAAGGTAAATCTTTACCGTTGAGTTTAACATGTATTTTAGCTTTTGCCATCTGTGAGTTGAGGTGAAACACCGAAGTTTCTGTTTTTACCGGGTTTAACCTGAGTCTCCATTTAGCACAGTATTCATCCAAGCTGTGTAAATCTTTTGTGAGTACGTGCTCGCCATTTTTTAAGTGCTTGCTTTGAGTTGCAAGTACAATGTCGTCTGCATAATGGAAATTCTCCGCTTGGAGGACCGGTATATCATGTATATATAAGTTCAATAAAATTGGCGCCAACACTGAACCTTGTGGAAGGCCATTATTTATGGTGCGCCACCGGCTATGGTCTGCTCCCGTATACACCGCGAATCTTCTGTCAGCCAACAGGTATTTGTCGTAAATTGGACAGTCTACCAATAGATGCTCGACGGTCAACTGACAACAACATTGTTGGCACGTTGGAGGCGTACTTTTTTGTAATAGATGAATATGTGTTAATTTTGTGTGTCCTATCCGTAATCGACATAATACTACCTCTTCCATTCTGCTACTACGATGTGCTGAGTGCCACTGTTTTGAAGATAATTTTATCGATCGTAGTTTATTCACCGTATATATTCTCTGCCAGTTACTATTCCATATCGATTCGAAATGATGCTTTAAGTATTCTTTGAAGTCAGCTATCGGTACATGGATATTTAGAAGCGGATGCGAAACGGCTGTTCTTGCTGATACGTCGGCTATTGAATTACTATACATATTGCAGTGAGCTGGTATCCACAAAAGTATTATGTTCTTAGATGTAGTTTGTAACATGAGTTTTATTTCGTTGGCTATTGGATGCAAATTTTCATTATATTTATAAATACGTCAAACGGCGGTTATGATTTCATCTTTTTGCTTATGTCTGCTATGTGATATCAACCCTATTCTGCTGGTAAATATAACATTATAGAGGCTGTACTTAAATTCTTGTCGCTCGTTGTTATCATTAATCCTTGCTTGGCTTTTCTTCTTTTTATTGTATTTACGGTACTCTGTTAGTTTGTTCGTGATTGATTTCCACTCATTCCGATCTAGTGCAACTTTCTCCCAGATGCCGTTGATGTGGTTTATTCCTAATTTTTTCAAATCGGTCCGCAATGACGTCTTTATATCTTAACTTTGGTCGTCGCCTTTTTCCGTTGTTTAAGACTCCATAGAACAGTCTTTTGGGAATACGTTCATCATCCATACGGATCACATGTCCTGCCCATTTGAACCGTTTTTCTGCTAAAAGTTGCTCTATTAAATATATATATATGTGTGTGCGTGTGAGATAGTTGGTATGTATGTATATTTATGGCGTACCATGTTCATTTGGACAAAATACGATAATTATAATTATAAATCGCGATGATCTTGAATAATTTAATATTTTTTTCTGTCTTTAAATCTTTTAATATTTGCTTTTTTCCATTTGTCAAGGTAATGCAATCAATTTCTGTTCGTGTATACATATATATATATGTGTATATATATATATATATATATATATATATATATATATAACAAGGGAGAGGAAGAAAAAGGGTGAGTATATATGTGTTTTTAACGTGCATAACGAGATAATTACGATGGACGAGATAATTAACGAATTTTTAAGTTCTTCTTCTGCATTTTCTTCTTCCAACTTTTAAACGAAATTCGCGTACACGATTGCAAGTAATTTAGGTCATTGTCACAAATATGGTTATCTGGGTCTTGGGGAACTCCTTCCAATCGGTGTGTTCTTACTTCGAAAAAAGATTTTCTTCTTTCAAGTTCTCGTTTAATTTTGTCATCGCGGTTAGTGGGTGATTTAAAAAATGAAAATGAGGAAGAAATCGCAGTAAAGACAAAAATTAAATTGTATTTAAAAAATGTTCGTTCTTTTAAATAAAGTTTGTTTAAATCGTTTTCTCGTATGTGTGAATATAATTCGGATTCACTCCTGTGTTATTCCGGGATTATTCTCATTTTGCACAATCATCCACGACGAATATGATCTTTCACTTTTAAATTCGAAAATTTGTCGAAATTAACGAACCATTGACGAACTACACAATCCGATTTTCAGTGTCTAACTGTCGATGCGTAATGATAAATAATCGAATTAAATCAAATCAAATTTAAATTTCGAAAAGTGGCGATGGGAAGAAGAAATATAAAATAAAAATTATTTATAAATTAAATAAAGAAATGAAAAAAAAAACGAACAGATGGATAATTAATCGTTAAGAAAATAATAATAACAATAATGATAATTATGTAATAGTCAAACGAAATCCGGCACATTTGTTCTTTAATTACGTATGTACATAAAATTAAAAGGAATAAAACCGCCTCTACACGATACGAGGGATGGCTGGACTATTATTATAATAATTTTAACTTACAACAAATATTCACCCAGACTTACTCGATTATTAAAAATCCATTGGCCTTTCACACCTACATGAGCCCCGTAAACGCGCAATTAATCACAGCACTCGCAGAAAACTGACCAGTACGAATTTATCTGTACTACAAAATACGTTGGGTGTATCGATGAACGTGAAGCATCATTTTAATTTACGAGTTTTAATTAATTAGTTTAAACTGTCATCACTTGAAAGTTCTCTCGTGACAGCTCGCAAGTTTTTAATTGTGTATGCGATGTATCGTACTCCACAGTAGCAACATAAATTGCCTGCAACTTCATGCTAGCCTCATTGTAACAAGGGACTATCGATTGCATCTAGTGATCGGATCTTTTCATTATTCGTTAATGCGTCAAACATGTTATCATTTTTAAGAGCAAACTGCCGGCAAAATTAACTTTGTATAAATCTGATACGGATAAAATTTTATTTTCTACATTTAAATTCTCATTCGTAAGTTTTTGTAAAATTTCAATCGGTTTCACGCGGCGCCTCAACATTCAACAACAACAACAATATATTTGCATATTTAAATATTTTCGGTTTACAAAAAAGTAAAGTTACCAATCAATAGAATTTTCTGTACCGAATATATCAACGATTCTTTCCAGAAAAAATTAATACGAAATATAATCTTATAAAATATTATTTAATTATTATTTAAATTACGCCTTATTATAAGATTGCAGGAAAAAATTTTAATACAAAAAACCTGCTCATTTAAAATAACAGAGTGCGTACACTCTTGCCGTATCAACAATATACTTAAAAATATCTTAGCTTATTTATTAATACTAGAACTAGAATTTGTAGCTGGCTTACTATAGAAGGATGTGTTTTATACGCCTATGCTTATATCTTTTATACCTGTGTCGTAAAGCTTGGTAATCGTAATCACCTATAGAATTTACCATTGGAATGTCGGAATATTTACAGTCGGCAAAAAATTTTTTCCTTTTATCCTTAATCATTTCCTGTACGTAAGGGAATTTTAACGCATCATGGAGAGATTTTATTGAAGTAAATCGAGGTTTATTCAAAATTATTCGAAGGCAATGGTTTTGCACTCTTTGCACGTGGTTTATATTACTACTACTAGTATAAGACCACACTGGGCAGGCATAGAGTAGCTTTGGTAAAATTACCTTTTTGTATAATAAAAATTTGTTTTGCGTTGAAAGCGCAGATCTACATTCAGCTTCAATACGATATTGCATGGCCAGTTTGATATAATGCGAAGAAATGAATACGTCTTAAATGGTTGAATGGAAAATATTGTTTCAGATAATAAAAGAGATAATTCAAGTTTCTTAATTTTTTACAATTATAAAACGAATGAGCATTCCATGCTAGTTTAGTGTCTTATTTAAATCTGTGCGTATTTAACATCATTTGCTCCAAGTAAAGTGATATTTCGGTATCCTTCCAAATCTTGAAATCTTTATTTGTATATATATATATCGTATATTTCGTTTTAGTGGCATTAACAATTAATATGTTATCTTGTAGCCAGTTAAGAACTTTTTTCACATTACACTGTGCAATATCTTGAAGCCGATCAGGAAACCTTGAATCAAAGACGAGTGCAGTATCATCGGCGAAGCTAAATATTTTCTCATCAACACCTAATTCACACGAGACATTTATATAGATTAATAATAGATACGGCCCAAGTACACTTCCGATACTCCCGGGATGTGTGCATTAATAATAATAATGACAATAATAGTAATTTAAACTAAAAATAGGTTTTAACAAAAATGGTCGAAAATGTTATGAAATATGAAATGATGTAACAAAGGGAATATATCGATTTCTAAGAATTACGACCTCGCAATAGTTTGCGACTACAAATAGCATAGAAAACAAAACAAAGGGGTAACATTTACAATGTAAATGGGTTAAGCTGCTAAGACAACTGTTTGTCCGGCGGTTTGACAACAGTTACTTACAGCTTTGTTTGAAAATTGAGTTTTCCAATATCTCTGAAACATCACCAGTGACAAATTTTGACGTGATTTTCATCGAAAAAAATCGGCGAGTAGAATTTATGCTTTTATTATATTCTCCTGCAAGTTACAACAATCACTTTTAACTTGTTGTACTTTTGCGACATCTACTGAGACGTTGAAATCATTAACAACTAATTTACTATCTATCGTCGTAATTTTGTTTCTAGCTACATTAATTAATAAATCATGTTTTCAGTCAGAAATATATATAATATATATCAAGTTTTTGATTGGAGTTTTTTCCCAATATATATGACCCATAAATAACTTTGATTAACTCTTGAATGAAAATAAGACATTAATTGTCAAATGAGCATACATTCGTTAACATAATAACGAATAAGTGGAATACTACATATAACTATGATCAAAGGATATACTTATAGGAATGTATATGATGAAATTATATGAAATATTTCGAAGAGGAAACTAGTGACGGCATTCAAATAAGACGTGTCAAGCAGCAGCAATAAGATGGGAATCAGAAGTATGAGAGTAGAATGCACATGGAATAAGGTACATTGTAACAAAAGAATACGTTTTTTTTCCCCTCAAAACAAACTTTACACGTAATAGTGTAACGAGATTGCGGAATGGAACATTTATTAAACTATTAATCTGTGAAATCTGAAACCGTGAAAATTGACGCTTGATTGAAGACACTTATAATTAACATCTGTATGAGGATTTTGCGTAAACGATATATCCTGATACTTTTTATGCGGGATTTTTTGATTATGTGTCAATATAAGTGAACGATACCATCTATAAGGATAAAAACTATAGGCGAAATTGCTCGCTAATACAGAAATAACTCATCATCATTAAGTACCGCCTCCGTATCTCGTGGTACGCGACTACTTACCTATACATATTTTGTTGTACAGTGTAAGTAGCATACAAGGCAATCATAATATGGCGTTAGCTAGACAGACACCCGTATACCGGAGAACTGATTGTAATCGCTTTGTTGTCACGACACAATGAAGCTCCGCGTGTTTTTGCGGTACACTGTATTATTACTAGCGCGCATATGGTGTCGTGTATGGTGGTTTGCCATTGTCTTTCACGCGATAATATTATTAGGATTATTTATATTTTAATTTTCGGATGATGATTTTTCCGACGCCGATCGTACCAGAACTTAGTGCCTCCCCTATAGAAGTATCTAGCCACTAGGCTATCCCGACGACTACAGAAATAACTATGTCACAAAATTTCAAATTCATCTGATCAACTAGCAATAAAGCTAGAGTACCATAAAAAAAAAGGTACAAAAAGATTTAAAAGATATCAGCCGCAAGATCGAACCCCTTGATAATTAGATACCAAACGAATACAATTTTCAAAAATTTGTCCTTCGTGGAAATATCACAATGACACTAGGTATGTCTAAAAACTTCAAGAGTTACCTCTACGTTAAGTAATAATCAAGCATTTCGCCCTAATTTCCGAAACGAAAGAGTGAGACTAATAATTAAAACTACTGCCCTGAATAGCCGAAAGTGCACCCCGAGGCTATCGAATCAAATAACAAAATTGCCGCTACAAAACAGAAGTTTTATAATATATTTACACGCCTTATCAATCGTTAACAGTTCCACCGTAAATATGGAGGTCTCAGGAGGTAAAGAAAACTGCGGAGCAAATAAATTCGGAATACGCAGCACCCGCAATCTCATTAGATCCTCGAAATTTAGATCGGTCGATGAAAATCTGAATATATTTAGGATACTTTGCTTTAGTAACAGAATTGAAATGAGAATTTTTCAAGTGGTAAATTAAGTTTAATTAATTCTGACAGGTGTGTATTGTCCAAATTAATTAGATCGATGTCGTAGGGAAGGTTAAAATATATAGAAGGAAAAATTACTGCAGCTAATATGCAATATATCGGCGAATCCGTTTGGCAAGAATAGGAATTTCGGAGTCAACAAACCTCTAGTTACTGTAAAGATACAAGATATTATCTATGAGAGTATGACTTTGAAGATTGCAATATTTGGTTAAGAATTTATCTTTATTTATTTATTTATTTAACCACACCAGTACTTATTGCCTTTCGGCTATGACTACTTAATTTACATTAATTAAATATAACGCGTAAAATTTGTACAAATAAGATACGCGTACAGTTTACGTATTTTAAGTATATCGTCCCGGAGGATTCAAATCTTCTTTTGATATATCATTCAGCGTTCTGCAATTATCGTATTTTTTGCATTTCAGTAACAGATGATGTACAGTCACGGGTTCATCACAGAGTTCGCACTCTGGATGTTCGTCATCACGCATGCGTTAAGGGGTATGTCCTGTTCTGAGCCGAGCCAGTATTTTTTCATGTATGCGACTTTCTTGTGTCGTTGTACTTACAGGATATATGTTTGCTTTTAACCGTCCTCAGTTTATTTACTGCATCGGCACTAATTCAATCTGTCAAGAATATTCTTCTATAATGTAACGATGGAGTCAAAGTCTCGAACTATAAAGCAAGAACAAAGATTGCCTGGAATAAGCCTCAAACTAATGTTCTGAAGACAATTACACGCACACACTGTCGTTACATTCATTATATACATACATACATATATATATATATATATAAAACATATGTAAATATTACGCTCAGAGGTTACGACTTGCGAAGTAATAACGATAATATAAACAGGACGTGAGAAGTAAGAGGAATGAATTTAAATGGAAAAGAAATACCTGAATCAGATATGGGAAAAGAAGTAGCAGAATGGAAAAACAAAGGAATTAGAATAGTGTAAAACTTTCTCCACCTACTCTGTTCATGAACAGGTCGGAAATTTTACATGCATTTCCTTAATGAATATTGATAATTTTCAGCGAGTGTTCTTCAGTATCGAGATCAATCACTTGTTCGTAAAAGAATATTTTTACAAGAGCAAAATGTGGACATTCTTCGTGTTTATAGGGTGATAAGGTCGTTTTATAAGTCCTACACTGTAATCTTGATCACATATAATATATATATATATATATATATATATATATATATATATATATATATATATGAGTTGACGACGGGTGTTTCGACATAAATAGATATGTACAATCTTTTTTACGTTTCCTGTTTAGCTTATAAGAAGGTGTAGGTGTTTTGGCTTTTACCAATTCTTCGTTCCAGAACACGGGTAGTTGTTTTAATTATCATCTTTAATATTACAATTATTACCATCGTTGCTATTGTCATAATTACGTGTCGTAATGTTCGTTATCGTCTGACATATAATCACGGTATTGAACGTTTAAAGTTGTCCACAAACAAACTATTCATTCACTAGATGAGGGGTGGTAAAACTATTATAACCGTATATACCATTCAATCTGGTTTAACGTGTAAGTTTAAAATTATTTAAGAGGATTTCGAGAAACGGCAAAGGCGGCTGATCAAATCGGTTTTAAAGGAAAATAACGTTACACATCATATTATATAATAAATGATAAGTTGCGCAAAATTGGCGGGGAACAGTAATTTTGAAAATCAGATATAAGATTTCGGGTTATATATATTATATATATATATATATATAATATCATTTTATTCGGTAAATTTAATTTAGAAAATATCATTAATTATTAATCCAATAATTATTAATTAATACAAACGAAAGTACGATTAATGGAAAAATAAATTTTAATTATTTAACTTCTTCGCTTGTATTATATTTTTAATTATTAATAAAATATAATCGAATATAAGTTACGTGTATTCTATAATTACAAACGTGTTAACTAACAAACTGATTGTCGTTTGTAAATTTTGTGACGTTTGCATATATCTAATTTTATTGATAATTCCTAAGATAAACATTCAAATTTCACCGTAATATGACGAACGGAGAGAAATACGTTCGTCGCGAATGCTTTATTCTTAAGGCTAACCGGTACATTATCTAATACGCGTTTTAATTTAGCAAAAGCTATTGACGTGTGATTTATTACCCTTAATAGGAAATTAACTTGCAAAAGAAAAAGTCATCAGCAATAATAAATGATAATTGTGGACAGTATAGAAGTGAACAACTGTATGCATTTAGGAAAGGTGGTACATGTAAAAATATCTTATGTATATATATATATATATATATATATATATATATAATGTTAGAAAACAAGATCTTAGAACAAGTAGAACAGTTTAAATATTTGGGTAGTATAATAACGAGCACAGGAAGAAGTGATAAAGAAATAAAAACAAGAATTGCTATAGCTAAACAAGCGTTTGGGAAAAAGAGAGATTTATTTAATAAAAACATGAAAATAGAATTACGGAAAAAACTTTTGAAAACATATATATGGAATATATTATTATATGGTTCAAAAACGTGGGTGTTAACACAAAATTTAAAAAAACGGTTGGAAGCCTTCGAAATGTGGGGTTGGCGCCGCATGATGAAGATATCATGGACAAAGAAGAAAAGAAACTCCGAGATTTTGGGAATGGTAAATGAAAAAAGGAAACTAATAGGAACAATACAGCAAAGACGCGAAAGACTTCTAGGACACATACTGCGGCATAATGAATTCATGACGGTCATAATCGAAGGAAAATTGGAAGGAAGAAGAAGAAGGGGAAGACCTAGAATGACGTGGATCGATCAAGTAAAGGAAAGAATACAAATAACGTATAAAGAGATGAAGAACATAGCAGACAACAGAAAGGAATGGAAGAAAATGATTGGCTAGCTACAACGACAAGAGCATGCTCTTATATACTGATGATGATGATATATATATATGTGTGTGTGTATATATATATCTTTATTTATTAAGTCCGACGTAATATATATTATATATACTTATATATATATATATATATATATATATATATATATATATATGTAATATATAGACATGTGTACATGCAAATACTCTTGCGTAAAATAACTACTTGATATATATATAATACGTATGACATAAGTGTGTGTGTATTGTTTACATTTTAACTTTCCTAATAAAATTGGCAATCGCTCTACGTTTTAAAAATATCGTAAATTAAGTGTTATGGAATTAATCAATGACATTTGTATTCTTCAGAAATTGGACGAAATATTTTACATCACGAATTCTGTGCTGTAAAAGAAACATTTAAAACAGGCTTTAAATTGATTTAAAGATTAAAGTGATTAAAAATGTTGTCCTTTCAGTTATTTGCTAAAAACTCACATATCCTTATATATACATATATATATATATATATACTTGAATGTGAATACTAAAAGTAAATATGGACTGAGAGTATACTACGTTGGAGTACTCTTGTGAGATAACCTCCATATAATTACGTGCGACATTAATTTTTATTTCATACTGTCTACCGATGAGCTATCATTTAAATCAGCTATATATATGTATATAAAAAATCTGAACACAATAGCGTATAGTTTCTTTAATAGAATATTATGATCTAAGACATCTGATTGCATAAATCAAAATACACGATCAATGCAGACCTTCTAATTTCAAAATTTTTGTAATATAATCATTGTTATGGAGTAAAGCATCATCGGTTCTTTTCCCGGATAAAAACCTAAATTGATTTTTGGTAAAAAAAAATTATTTGTAGCTGATAATGAAGCCTTAATTTTTTCAAAACACTTATCAAATATTTTGGAGAATCTTAACAGTGTACACACAAACATATAATTTAAAACATCAGTTTTGTATCCATTTTTATAGATGGACACAGTAATTCCTAACTTTTGAGATATCTGAATGGTCACATGTTCGATTCGGTAATAAAAAATTTCAAACTATACATAAAAAAAATATGCTTTCTTTTCAGTTAAGGTATTTAGATGACTGAAAACCGAAGAACGATTATAAAGCCTCAAAAAGCGAATGGACTTTAATTAGCATTTTATACAGAGTTGTTATTACGAAAACTGCGATTTGTCAATTTATTTATACTATCAATGTAGTAATCATCAAAACACATATATTCTATATTCGCTACCGTTTTCTCCAACCCCACCGACGACGTTGATATCTATTTGTAATTTTTCCTTCCCCCGTTATTTTATTAATTACAATTCAATATTGCTTGCTTTTTTATTTATCTAGTAAGTTAGCGCAGTTTTTTTTTTTTGCAAGTTTAGAGGCATTTTTGAACATAAGTTCTTGCGCAATAGATCGACTTTATATAATTTATACGAATTATTTTGAGTTAGTAAAATAACTTCAATTGTAATGTACTCTAATCGTGCGGGTAAAACTTTATTAGTTGGTATAGTTTACCACGTTATAGAAGACAAAAATTTCTCATTTATATTAACACGACTAAAATAGGAAGATAATTTCAGTTGCTAATCTTCGTTTCGTAATTACAAATGTAAAAGAGTCGATACATGATGGTCGGAAAATTTAACCTGAATTATATTATAAGTTACTTGAAACTACGAACAAAAATACGATCAAAACATAAGTTATATTCTTCACGAGAATTTGCTTATTTAACAATATAACCGAATTCTGAAGAAAACGTATAACTCGAATAATCTCCACTTTTCCGATCATTCAGTAAATTCACGTTTTCGTCTACCGTAATTATCGCTAATTCTCCGACAGATATTGAAAATTAATCTGGGTGGTGTAAAATATTATCGCGAGCGGTCAAATAATTTATTATTTTCTAACGATAAATCAATGCGTACTATATTAACAGATGTTATCAATGTTTCTTTAGACGTAAATATACCCGATTTAACATATTCAATCATCGATCAGTTCCGCACTGAGTTTTGCCTAATAGAACGAGGAATATTGTAGCCATCATGCAACCGGAATTAGGTAATAATAACATAATTATGTTCACTTGGAAAAACTAAAGTTCATTATAATATAGCGGACACTTCTTTCCTATATTTAATAAAATATCTGCGCTTTCAACGCAAAAACAAACTTTTACTATGCAAAAAGGTAATTTTACCAAAGCTACTCTATGCCTTGCCAAATATCGTCTTATACTAGCAGTAGTAGTATAAACTACGTGCAAAGAGTCCAAAACGATTGCCTTCGAGTAATTTTAGATAAACCTCGCGATTTACTTCAATAAAATCTCTCCATGATACGTTAAAATTCCCTTACGTACAGGTGATTAAGGATAAAACGAAAAAATTTTTTGCCGATTGTAGATATTCCGACATTCCAATGGTAAATTCCATAGGGGATTTACCGAGCTTTTCGACACAGGTATAAAAGATATAAGCATAGGCGTATAAAACACATGTTACAAATCCTAGTTCTAGTATTAATAAATAAGCTAAGATATTTTAAAATATATTGTTGATACGGTAAGAGTTTACGCACTCTGTTATCTTAAAAGAGCAGGTTTTTTTTATTAAAAAATTTTTCCAGCAATCGTACAATAAGACGTCAATTTAAGTAATATTTTATAAGATTATATTTTGTATTAAATTTTTCTGGAAAGAATCATTGATATACTCGGTACACAAAATTCTATTGAATGGTAACTTTACTTTTTTGTAAACAGAAAATATTTTGCAGATATATTATTATTGTTCTTCTTCGATATTAAACACAATCATCGATATTCATGTTCTTAAAAAGAAAAAACTAATTCTTATTTCCATAGATTTCACCTCAAATACTTCTTGAATTTCATACGCCTGTAAAACATTATAAACGCGCGTAACATTAATTAAATTTTATCAGTAATAACTTACAACGGATTTGAGAACAACAAAAGGATTTAGAAATTTATTAAATAATAATTTCAGTACCCAAATCTAATCCGTCAGTGCAGCGACCTGATCATAATTGTATTATTATTATTATATATATTTATCATTGTTTATGTTCTTATATGAGTTTTTCATTGTGACTGTTTAATTTTACATGATACATTTAATATAAAAATTAGTACAATTCATATACATTTATCATAAGCTGGCACATTGGCTTTATGTATTAATTTGTACACTTGTGTATATTATATATATATAGACTTATCATTTTTTATATTCTTATATGAGATTTAGTCAGAAAAAGGTTACATTTTATACTTTACATATGAAATATTTTGTTGTTTATTCCTGTGCTATACGACATTTGACTAATTTGAATTTACATGTAACTATTCATGCACACAATGCGCATTCGGGAGCATTATATATCTAATGTTTACTTTTGTAACTTTATTTTCCTGAAATATATTGATTGGTTGACTAATTATTATTATTATCATTACTGTCGTTAATGCTACACGTGTCGTTAACGAGACAGTAAAATTATTATTCGAGCAATTATTTCGTTGTTTTGAAATGTCTCTTGACTTTTTAATATTGTAAAATAGTTCCTCTGCAATACTTGAAACTTCTTTGCTCTGTATCATCCTTATAAATGTGTGCACATTGCGCACAGTTAATTTATTGTATATATATATATATATATATAAAATTTTACAATAAGATCGGAATTGCGTATCATTGTTACTGGTATTGCTACTATGAGATGATAATGTCGGTTGAAATAATCTGTTACTACATTTTTATTTTACCTGTTGCAGAAAATTTCGTAATTGAATTAGTTTCATCGATCGACTGTGATTGATCAGTTTTTATTTCGTCCTTGATAAATCTTCGTCATCTTCATCGTTATTTAGACGTCTGATGATTGTCGTATAAAAAATTCGTAATATTATAAAATAACGAAAAAAATTCATCGAATTATATTTACTATTTTTTATTTTCTATCTATAAGTCGACAACAGTTACGTGTGCGCAATACCTTAAAATATTTATTACGAAATTTAATCTAACGCGAACGGCGGATAATCGCTGTTGTTATGTCCTTAACGTGTTTGAAGATCCAGGTGAACTTTAAAAGAGAACTCGTGTGAAAAATTCTCATCTAGATATACTCGTCTATCTTTTTCACTGGTGCATCGGTTCGTTCGGTGTTTAGTGGTAAAACGTGACTCAGTTACGATATACACTACCTGAAGTCAATTCTATGCACTGTGTTCTAGCCATTCTACTTAGAAGTTCAGTATATTACAGATCGGAAGAATATCAACGAGGCACTGATTTGCTCAGATTCGGTAACCGCGCTAAAAGTCATCTCTGATTGTTACAGTGAGAAGCAACGCCCTTAAAGAAATTAACATTCTTCTAGATTCCCGGTCATTCAGGAATTCCTCGAAATGAACTGGCTGACAGTGCAGCCAAAGAAGCCGCTATGATCCGTCCTTTTCTTGGCATTATCCCAACACTTGGTACAGATTTCACCCGCTACTTGAAGAAAACCCTCGCAACTTTGTGGAATCAACGGTGAATAGCTGTTCCAACCACAAATAAACTCCCTCAAATTAAATTTATTTGAATACGCTCTTCATTCCGCGCCAAGATAAAATAGTCATCAGCAGGCTCCGACTCTGACCTTACTCAACTAACTACTCTTCTGCAGAAGAAATCAGCTCCAATATGTATTATATTATTTTCGTTAATCATATGCTTACACAATATCCTCAATTTAATTATTTTTTTTATATCAATTTTACGGAAAATCTATAAGTACTCGAGAGTTCCATTCAAATAATTTTGTATAAATTAAATTTGATCATCATCATTTGATTGAGGTAAGATCAATTTTATTAGAATACAGATTTATACTTATTAAGATCTACAAAATACCGATTTATGATCAGAGAAGGAATTTTCATCCGTTACTTTTAAACTTGTTAAAAATAACTAAATCTATAACGCTACTACTATTATAATTGGTAACTATACAATTTTATTTTTAAAAATTCCTTAACAGTTCTGTTTGTAAAAATCGACCGGAGATATAAGTAAATTCGTTCTTTCTCTCTTCAAATTTTCTTACGTGTTGGTTCTGACAATCGAGGCGTCGTTATTTAATATTTTCGAGTAACTAATTTTTCAGTGAAGACGAGAGCACAAATTGAAAAAGCGAGGGAAGCTTTTCTTAACATGAAAAATTTGATGACTTGGAAGGATTTGAAATTACAACTGCGGATACGTCTACTTCGATGTTACGTACGGTCAATTATACCGTACGGAAGGCACAAACCTTCAAGAAGGAAATCGAAACTTTCGAGTGTACGTTTATCGCAGAATGCTAAAAATATTATACCTAGGTTACGTGACCTATAGAAAAGTGCTGAATAAAAGTTTCAATAAAGTGCTTTATATCGTCCGAACCAGAAATTTAAAATATTATTGACACACGCGCAGACGTCGAGAAAAATATCACTTCTTCCAACTTGTAGAATATGGTGAAATTATTGACCATAGATAACCTGGTAGGCGAAAAATAAATACGAGAAGATGGTATCTAATATCAGCACATTGCAAGAGGCGTGTCCAGAGATAATTAGTAGCCATGATAGAGATGATATAAGAAGAGGATGAAGGACTAATTTTTAAGTTATTCTTAATAGGATCTATTTTTTTGGTGATCTCGTTAACTTTTTTAGCGGAATTTCATTTTTTCCTTACGACTAAAAAGAACTCATCTTCAGGAGATTTTGATATATTATCTTTTTTTTGTTTTTTTTTTAACTTTTAGCTTTGAAAATTTGGTCTATTTTTTTATTTAACAACTCTGTTTATCGGCCTGATTAATTTTACTAGTAGATTTCAAACTCGATGACAATTGATCACCATGTTTGTCCATATTTTACTTTTAACTCTAAAAAAAACTCTGACCATACTAAATAAAGGTTAGATTAGGTTACATTCGGTTAGATTGTTTTAGGTTAGTTAGATGATCAAAGAAGGACAATAGAACATTACAACCGGACAAAAATCATATATAACGTAGAAATGTCAGCTAATCCGTTATCTCCCGATAAGAAAATTGGAGGTGTTTTAGTATTTCAGTAATCTACCTTTATTTATAACTTGAAACTGGTGTAATTTCCGAAAAACTTTTTAATAATTATTTAAAATTAGCGTATTTTACTGATAACTTTATTGTTGCTTTATATATATATATATATATATATATATATATATATATATATAATTATTAAATAAACTGGTGACAATGCGGTAAATTTTTAGATTTATTCAATTATATACGGTCTATTTTTTATTCAACGTTGTTATAATAACAATATCGTAAATCGCGCGTGAAAGTTCTGTCAGGCTATTTAATATTGTACCCGCAATATATATTTTATCTGTATATATGTATATTATATATATATATATATATATATATATATATATATATATATATATAATAAATTTTCCCTTGCAATTAATAGGCATCGATCGGTGGTGTCAGACAAAGCGCACTTCTGAACTGTTATCTTCTAAATAGCTTAACGAATACTTTCGATATTTAAACGATACAATCTTCTGAATAACGACCAGGACTTCTTAACTGAATCTCTGAGACAAAAACCTTTCCGGATCCACGTCGGCGATCGTAATGTCGTTAACAGCGAGATCGCCTATTAAATAGATTTACCGTATTTATTCTTAATATAAGTCGGTATCGCGTGTCCGACAAACGATATTACATACCGTGCGTTAATAATAATATCGCGTACGGAGTGAATAGCGTAGAGAGCTTTTTAAATTAATAATCCAGTCAGTTCGGCGCCAGTTCCGAGAGACTATAAATTAATGTCTATATATATATATTCATATGTAAATAGATACGCGCTAGTTGGAATTATGAAGTCGATGCGATTGCGGATCGAACTTTACTAATGTTTAAAATCTTTTCAATTTAACCCCGAAATTTCGATGAAATATAGTTAATAATATATTAAAACAAATAAAATAATTAAAAGGAAAATGAAAATTTATTATCTATAATTATTCGTAATAAAATTATTCTGTAGCACTAATCGCACCAATTATTTTATTATTTTATTATCCATTTCGCCCCGCTGCTTTCGACACAATAAACGACGGTTTAGATTTTAAATTAACAAACAACGATTTTGAGAGAACTATTTACAAACGATAGTTTTTTTGAAAGTATCGTATCCAAACAAAACAAAAAAAAAACAAAAACAATCGGAGACGGTATACTAGAGACGAAACTTGACCTGACAACATAACAGGTCGCATTATCAAGGCTGTCTTCAAATCATACCCTGACGGATACAGTGCAGATTTTATAGGAAGTGCTTTCAGCAGGCCACCTTCCAATCCGACTGGAAGGTAGGCCGGCTGTAGTAGTAGTTGAAAAGGGGCATGCACAAGCAGCTTATCACATACTGGTCATGCTGAATGTACTAGGGAAGGTGTTGGAGCGAGATATCAAATTGAACATCATTTAACATATACAAAGACAATTTTCCAGAAGAAACTGTCCACGGTGGATGATAACTTGTTGGCAAAATTGAAAATGCTCTTTGGATATCCAAAATGCATTCAATGCTGCTAATTGTAGTATAATACTGCAGGCTATGATCAACATGAAGGTGCCACGGTATGTATGGTTAACAAATACTTTGAGGACAGGATCTTGTTGTATGGTCATACAGCTGATGGTAACATGTGGCGTTCCACAGGGCTCTGTCCTTGGACTATTACACCATTGGAGATCCTGCCTCAATGCCAGACGACATTCCATGATGCACAGAAAATCAGCATCTAAAGAATATTGCTTAGAAACAAGTGCAGGTAAAAGTCATTTAACAATGGTGCACAATTTGGCAATATGTACCTAGTACGTACTTCAAGCTGCTAGTGCTAAATCACGGTTAATGTATAATTATGGTGATACCTGTCTCTATCTCATGCAGGTTCTCAGCAACCGTGTCTGCTTCAGTAGCTACCTACAGAAAATTGGAAAACTAGCCAGTGGTGGATGCAGGCATTGTAATCAGAGCATGGAAGATGATGCTGCTCACAAACTGTTCAGCTGCCCTGCATGGGCTAAACAGCGACGTGTTGCTGTACAAGCTACAATGGTTTAGTCTCTCACTCGGAATAACCTCGTTGATATACACTCGCATGCATATGAAAGAAGAAGCTGAAAGACACCGTCAAAGAAGGCAGGTCTGAAATAATAAGCTGATAGACAGCGTAAATACGTCAGCTTTGAAAGAAGAAACTGATGGACAACGCCAAAGAAGGCAGCCTCCAGCCACCCCTAGAACATACAGTAGCTAAAGATTGGAACCACGTGGCACTCATTTAGTGCTGCTTCGACTAGGTTTGTGCCATTGGAGCAATTCTGAAAGTCCCAGTGGTAGGGCTGATACAGTTAATCGTGGTGGCTTTTAGTGTGTGAGAATGTCACATAACCAGCCCCTTGGGCCTGATATCCGGGGTTTTCCACCACGTTAAAAAAAAAAGCAAAGAAGATATAAAGCGTTCTTGTATACTTTATGCAATCCACTAGGTTTCAAAAATAATTAATTGTAGCGTACTTTCGTATCTTAATTTATATGACGATAATAAACATTTTCTTTTTTTCATTCGTAAGTTCGTTCTAAGAATCGTCACATGATGTAAATTCGATTTTATATATTTCATTTCGTCACGCACTCCTGTCCTCAGCGTATCGAGTAGTTTGTTGGAATGATGTAATGGTTGTTTAGTTCTGCCCTTTCATATAGTAGAAGTAAAACAATCCGTATACGGTGTATTCTGGTTTGAAAAAAGTATGCAGAAAGCATACACCAATCGAACGTCGCATTATATAAAGGGACAATGCCAAAATATCACTAAGAAATTGTTTTTGACACATCAAAAGAAGAGATAGGATAAATACTACAACTTCAACGGATTAAACCGGCTTACATTAATTAACTAAATAATAGCAATAATAATAATAATAATAATAATAATTCATCGTCGCAAATTAATTTTGGAAAAAATTACCGACGAAGTCGCAGGCAATAGTTCTGTAATTCACGCTACCGAAAAACTATCTAGAATTTAGGAAAAAAAATATGATAAAGATAATAAACAAAGATTTCTTTGACGTTACGAACCCCGGTAAAATTCCAGCAGAAACAACAGGGACGAATAGGTTGAAAAATGTATTTTAACGATAGAGAATCTACAGTTTCCAGAAATAGTGACAATGTACGTACGCGTAATAAAAATTCACGAAAAAGTCACATCGAAGAAATTGCCCCCGTAAAAGATTAAACTTTAACTTTATTAACGTAAATTTCTAACGAAACAGCCGATGATACACGAAGCGTTGTAATAAAGTACTCATCGTGAACGAATTAATTTAATAAATGAGCAAATTAAGAAAGAATAGATCAAGCATAAAAAGCTGTTAAAATCATATATCGTCGAATCGGGTGTAAACTTTTCAGACGGGGAACTTATTATTTGAAAAAAAAAAAAAATCTAGGACTGGAATTGTAATTAACATATTATTGAAAGTTTGACGAATTGTGACAATACGAGTTAAATCTAGAAAAAATTGTTGAGCTAGAAAAAAAAGTTTGGGAAAAGTGCTGGCAGATTTATTATCAACGGTTATTTTAAACCGAACTGTGATAAAACTCAAATTGACTTCAATTGACCAATAGGAACTGCAAAATACATATAAACAATCAAATGAAAATCATAGAATCTACAACATTATAATAATGTAAAGCATTTAAGGGATAATCTGAAATCTGACGACTTTTATCTATTGAGCACTACACCCGCATGCTAGAGCGTAATATACTAGCTCAGTATGGACAAAATCGAGCGCAAATAAAAAAGAATAATAGTAGCTCTAAATGAAATCGATCTAATAATTAACCAGACGCTTGAAAGTAATTCGAATACTAGTATCCTCATCATTCTTCCTCAACTGTTAGGCCAGTAAGCAGTGTGGAATCTATGAACAGCGTCCTTTATTTTTACACAGGTTTGTTGTTTTATTATGACGTTCATAAATCGGTTCTCGATTTTATTGGTTTTTCTAAAAATAAAAATTACATGAAAACAAAAATAAAACGGTACAGCAATATTGAAAAATCATTCCGCTAATAAACAGGATGATTTTACGCTATGGAACGCAACAAAAAATCTTAGACGCGTACCAAAGATAAACCAACCAATACGAATAGGGAAAGAATAATAAAGAAAAAACAGAATTATTCGCTAGGCACCTGTAGAAAGTTTTTACGCCTAATGATATCGTGTGTTAAAAAATAATTCACCGGAAGAACCGTTTCACATGACACTTCCAATAAAGACTGTAACTTCACAGGAAGTTGGATGAACTTCAAACTTGCGCATATGTGTAAATGTTTGCAATAAATAATTGTAAATACATTACAAAATGTTGTAATATTTTCGAGTATTACATTCAAATAATTTCTAATTAAATTATAATTGTTCTTATTCAGCATCGAGTAATCTAAACAATAATCAATCATCCGCATTAGACGCACATCCGTCAGATAAACATGCTACACCCGGAAGAAATAACCGGAGCTATTATATATGTTACTCATGTTACTCAAGAACACGATCAGACGAGATAATTCTTCGTGAGTGATAATTTTTAAAGGTCGTTCAGATATCTCGATGTCAATCGTTCAGTCTCGAAATGTAAAATGTCTCGAAATTTTCGTTAAAATAATTTTCGATATAAAAAAACACCTTCCCTAAAATTTGTAATTTAATTTCGCGAAATCGATCGTCTAAATGGATCGGAAACCTTTTAACGTAATGCGTTTGAATCGAGACCGTGTAAATATGTCCATACACAAATACACAAATTTATATATATATATATATACACAAACAAGTACCAACACAAATATACACGCACGTGTAAATATATATACATATACTTAAAGAAAATATTTACATAATCACTCGTTCTCTCTTCATTTTTATCTCTCTCTCTTGCCGCTATATATACTTAATACGATATTAGTATGTATGTACCTTTTTAATGGGAACAGGATTTTTTCACCCAACTAATTTTTATATTAAATACCCCTTAAACGGATATATTAAGCGTTAATATTAGTTGATGTAATATAATAATTATAAATAATACGGATTCGAAACTTCTGCGGACTGAAGAAATCTCAAATATTATTAAAAAAAAAAACACGAAAAAGCCTTTAATCATCTTATGAGAGCGCTGATAAGATCAAAACTGGATTAGTCACTTATTGATTGATTGATTGATAAAAAGTGTATTTACAAAAAATAAATATATATTACAAAAAAAGACAAATAAATAATATAACGCATACACAGTTCTTACTACGTATACTAGTTTAAAAAGTATGCCCAGTGCTCATTTAACTAAAGTAAAAATACAGGAAAAACCACTAACAAAACCCGCATACTGATCATAAAGCTACACCTATATATAAATTTATAGATATTTACTTTAGTAGGATAAACAATAATTTTTATATGTATTATATACAAAAATAAATTTCGAATAAAATATAATCCCAGCTGTACATCGTAATAGCGTGTGTTTAATTCTTTTGCGTTTGTAGCGTTTATATTTTAGTTGCGAACTTGTACGTGTGTAATTCCCTATGTCGTTTATAAATGAGTACTGAAAGGCACAGCTATCAAAAAAGAATTTTGTTTTTTTTTGTTCGACAACCTCGTGTATATATGGTAAGTTCAATGCCAATGTGTTCGATCTTTACATAGACTGGAAGATTTAGAGTTATTCTGCAGCACATATTTTGTAGCCGTTGTAACTTCGCTAAGTTAGAACGGCTAGTATATGACCACATGGGACAAGCATAAAGCATAATTGTTCTGATTATAGTTTTGTAGATAATTAATTTATTTTTCGAGCTGACGTAACAGCGTTTATTAAATATCGGGTATAGCTTAAACAGAGCCGCATGAGTCTTATTGCAGGCATACTTAGCATGTTTAGTAAATGTGAGACCCCGATTCAGTATTACACCTAAATATTTAATATCGCTTTTCCAAACCAAAGATCTGTTGTTCACTATTACAGGTGGTAAGAAATGCGGTCTTCTTTTCCTGAATAGAATAGATTGAGTTTTATCGGAATTTATTTTTATTCTCCATTTATTGAAATACGAATTTAATTTAATAAAACCCTGAGTTAGTCTTCTTTGTATAGTGTCAATTCGATACGATGTGCAATATATAGCAGTATCATCAGCATATAATGCCATCTGTAAATGTTTAATTTTGGGAATGTCATTAATAAAAAGAAGGAATAAGAAAGGTCCCAATATGCTCCCCCTGGGGAACTCCCGCTAATGCATTTTTCATGTAGGAATTATCATTGTTAATTTTAACTATGAAATTTCGGTTACAAGCCCCAAATTAAGTAATTAGGGAATTTAAGTTGAATAATTTTGTATGTTAAACCAAGTTGTCAAGTGGCGTCGAAGGCTTTCTCTATGTCTAATAACAGTAGTCCTGTATGCTTATTTTTATTATACCTATCAGTTATGGTTTCACTAATTCTTGCTAATTGCATGACGGTAGATAAATTACTGCTAAATCCAAATTGTTGTTCTATAAAAATATCATTATCATCTATGAATTTTTTTAGTCTACTCAAAATAATTTTTTCTGCTATTTTACTAAAATTACTAAGTAATGACACGGGCCGCAGATTTCTTGGATTAGAAATATCCTTACTTGATTTAGGTATAGGAATAACTTTCGACACTTTCCAGCAGTCGAAAAAATAAGAAAGTAATAAAATTGAATTTATTATGAGACTGTTAACTGAACAATCGCTTTTTGTGGCAAGTTTTTGATCAATATTGTAGGTATATTATCTAGACCTATTAATTTTTTATTTTTAAGTTTCTTTATGACGCGATGTACCTCGCTGACCGTTGTTAAATCAGCGGGCAAAATTCTCACAGGTGAATCTTTTAAGTACTTTTTAATGGCAGATAAAATTTTATTATTGCAATATTTGGACGTCAAATGCGAATTTTGTGTATGAATATCATAATACATCATTGCTAACAAGTTACTTTTATCCTTATCCGAATAGGCTGTGCTACCATTATAGCTGATTGGCGGTAAATGTGTGTGCGTATTTGTAAGTACCGTTATTTCCTTCATTAAACTTTTATCTTTAACCGTAAGCTTACGAAGTTTATAATTAAAATTGGAATTTCCATCTTCATTTATCTTTTTTTTTTTTTTTTTTTTTTTTTTTAAGACAGAATTAAGTATTAAACCAACGACTCCAATGAGTCGACTAGCCTAGGAGGATTGAGGATAAGATTAAATCACGTTGAATCAGATTTGTTATATTTAGGTAATAGGAAGTGCGACGCGGCACCATTTTCTTCTTTTCAATCGTCTCGAGGGATTGCCTGGCAATGTGATCTTATACATTCTGCTGCTTATGTTTGGATTTGCGCTATTTTGTAATTTATCGAAAAATCTCTTGTACTGTTCAGCGTAAGTTTCTTGAATGGATGGTATGAGAAGGTCATTATGAAGCGTTTGAAACATATCTCGGCACGGACGTGATTTAGTATTTTCGACTGTTGTTGCTGTATCCGTAATAGATTGCTTTTACATGTGGTACCATATAGCTCGATTCCATATTTCCAGATCGGCGCAATGACTGTTATGTATATGCATCTCTCGATATTCAAGTTAAGCTGATTTTTTCCCAGCAACGGGTGCAACATTCTGGCACGAGTAATTACAGATTTCCTTGTCTGCGCCACGTGGTAACGCCACGTCAGCCTCCTATCCATGAACAAACCCAAGTAACGTACTGAGTCTGTCTGTGGAATTTCAGTGTCATCGATTTTTAACTTTGGACACGTTACTTGCCGATTGGTAAATGTGATGGTTGGCATTTTACTGGGTTAAACGATATGCGCCAACGCTGTGCCCACTTAATTAGTCGGTTTATGTGGTTTTGAACCGCCGCGTTTGCATAATCTGTATTTGGATTAGACGCGAGGATGGCAATATCATCGGCAAAAGTGGCCACAATTGTTAAGTTTGAAGTGTGTAAGTCGCTGGTGTAGATGGAGTACAATAGCGGTCCAAGTAAGCTACCCTGCGGTACCGAAGATAAAATTTTTCGCTCTTCCGAGAAGGAATCATTAATTCTAACGACAAATGTCCTTTCAGCTATTCAAAGAATGTGTATAAATCCGGATGCACGCATTTTCGAAGTTTGTAGAGCAATCCTAGATGCCAAACTTTGTCGAACGCCTGCGCGACGTCAAAGAAGACAGCCGAGCACACCTCTTCTTTCTCCAAAAGTTGACGAGATTGCGTCGACCAATCGGTGACACTGTTGTATAGTGGAATGATCAGCGCGGAAGCCAAACTGATGGTCTAGTATTATTTTGCCACCGGTATTGATCGTTATTGCAGCGTATACGCGATTTAAAATTTATCTTTATTCTTACCAAGCACGTTAAACCGTTTTAGTGCCTTTATAGAAGCATTTTTAAGTTTTTGATATCTACGTCTAATATAATTTTTGAACTTGATCAGTGTCAGAATATTGGAAGAAATTTAGGAACTTCCAATTCGGCTGCTTTTAAAACTAAGTCAGTAAAACTATTCACTTCATTATCTAATTCCATATTCGTTTTACAAGGACCTCCTAATGTTATGTTATTATTAATATGATTTCGATATGTGTTCCAATTAACATTTTTAAAGAGGAAAACAGATGGCAATAATAGCTCGAACAAAGTAGGATTATGATTAGAACTTAAAAATTGTAGAGAAATAGACTTGGTTATCATTTGAACGTTTTTTGCTAATACAAAATCAATAATACTAGGATGTAAATTTCGGTTGTCCGGATAGAAGGTGGGTTCACTAGGAGCTAAAATTTGAAAATTAAATTTATATGACATATTTAAAATACAATTACCAGCCATATTATTAGAATAGCAGTTCTAAGCTCTATGCCGTGCATTAAAGTCAGCTATAATTAAAACGCGGTGATGTGTTGATAATAAGTTGAAAATATCATAATAAAGATTTTTATGAAACGGAATAGATGATAATACTGTTGTTAGATATTTCAAGAGAAATGCCCGTAGCTTCAATTTTATTTAGAGGTGGTATGACTACAGGTGAGTGAACTATATTTTGCTTTATAAATAAGGCTACCCCACATTTAAATTCCGGTCTAGTCGATATGCAATGTACCCTGGGCATCTTAGTTTGTATGTCGAGTCAATCTTTGTTTCACTTACACACGCTACATGAATATCTTTATCGTACAGTAATTGCCCGAATTCTAAGAATTTATTTCTGATGGAATTAGCATATTCCATCCAAAATAAATTTAAATTAATTAAAGGGTTAGTCTGAATTGAGATATTCAATAATAGTTTCAGCTATTATAGCAATTTTGTCAAATATATCATTTGCTTGTTTGAGTCGTCTTAGAGCCAATTTAACAAATTTGCAAACTTTATTAAAATTTAAATCTTTAAATAATTTTATAATATCAGATATAACTGAAACACTTTCTGAATCAAAAAGGGATGGCATACGATCAGTAAAAGTATCAGGGCAAGTGCTTCTAGCAGTTTAGGTTCTGTTAGTAGTTTTATTGATAACATTACTATTATTACTAACGTTGCTAATATTAACATTATCTATAATAGTACGATTGTTATTGCTATTATTATTATTATTATTACCCTTATTGTTATTATTATTACTAATAAAAGTGCTATCGGAGCTGTTAAATAAAGATTTAGTTAAATTATTTTTCGAAGCGGAAAGCTGTCTCCGACTATTTATATTATCGAAAATGGTATGATAAACTGTGGACACTCCCGACTATTAGATTGATGCGTACCTTGGCAATTAATTCACTTAACATACGATGCAGAGCAATTATCAGTTGCATGTAAGCCGCTACACTTAGAACAGATCGGGTCTTTGTAACAGTTAATAGCAATGTGGCCGAAGGATTGACATTTGAAACATTTTAATACTTTGTTCGAAGTTCTATACTTTTCCCATTGTACGCGGCAGTGGGATATATGATATTCATATTTAATACTTGCCTAAATACTGTACCAGGTGGAAAATGCGCAATAAAAAGTGGTAGATAATTTTTTTCATTTTGTGGAGTGGTTTTATACATTTGCTGTACACTTAGTATAGGAATGGTTTCCGATATCTGTTGAACAATTTCATCAGTCGGGATGTTACCAGAAAGACCTCGTAAAACAAACTTAACAGGCTTAAGATCTTTGGGAGTATGTGTATAAAATTTAATGTTAGAACTAAATTAGCAACTGGTGTACCTTTTTATAATCGTCTACACCTAAAGTATGGGTATAATATTTATTATGCTTATATTTAAAATGAAAATCATTCTTTAATTTTGATTTAATCTGATTAAATTATTCCCTATGATTTGATAATTCACTATGAAAAACGAATATTTGACTTAATAAGCTAGTATTATGAACAGCATTTACGATAGTTTTACTTGCAACGGTTTAAATTTATTTTTCACGTCGATCGAAAAATTAGGAAACCTTTTACGTTTTCTCGGCCTACTCTTATAACGTTTTGTGTTTGCCACTGGCGTATCTTCTTCGCTATTATTACCGGCGTTGTTTATAGTAATCGAATCATTGATAATATGTTCGGTACAAGTAACGTTATCAGTTATCGGACTAGAATTATCGGTGGTAAATCCGGTACTGGTTGACGGAGTGTCGATCTTATCCTATCTAGATAACCGAGGCCCCGACGGGGAACGGTGAATCGGCATCGCACGAGGACGCGCGTATGCGTGTGTGTGTAACCGCAATCAACTATACGCACGTGTTATTATTCTCGACGAAGTATTATTTAGGACGATATATTACAAAATACAGAAGAAACAAATAACGCGATAAACACGCAGGATGCTAAATCTGAATAGTACTAAACAGAAAAAAAACTACAAATGATCCGGAACAAAGTTCTACGATACATCTTGTGCGCAGAAATTGAAGAATTTCCAATTGAATTTCGACAACAACTTCTAACGGATAAGTTCTTCTTGCGTACCATATGTCAAATATATTAAATCAAGTGAAATGGTTATATCGGAATAGTGACAATGCATACTGAATTAATAAAACAATACTACCAATTGTTAGCAGTTACGTTAGAATCAGATATCTCAAAGAACTTCTAGTCATATTCAAAGCACTTATATGTATTAATACTATAAAGAGAAAAAATTCTAATCGTTAATAATGCTTTACAACAACTACAAGTAAGAAATGAAAGGATGTTGACTCGTATATCTTGCCAGATTAGGAAAACAATAGCGGATATACAGAAACGTGATAACAAGGTACACTTCAAGTGGATACCATCGCATACAGGGATAGTAATAGAGACATTAACCAGAGGTCAGATATATTAGAAGACAAACCGATTGAAAGATTATTTAGATTGAGCGGAAAGCGTATGACACGTGGAATAAGAAATATAAATTGATATCAACGACCAAAGGAAATAATTACTACAGTATACAGCCGAATATGGCTTCGGTTTCAAGTGGGTAACTTAGAAAGCAGCTACATTAAAATCATATTAAGGATGAGAATTGCGTCACATGCGAACTACAGATCATCCTAGCTAGAATGGAAATTATGTGTAGAAGGTCGTGAACGATTTTTACTTTTTTCCTGCACCATTTAAACTTTTCTTTTATTCTTTATATTCTCACTGTGTTATTGTGGTAATCCCCGGTACACAATGTTTGTAACCCCCGTGTTGTATTTTCTTTTATGTTTATAACTTATGAAAATATATTTTTGTTGTTTTGTTGTTGTTATTATATACGGTTATACACGTTATACGTATACTATATTGTGTTAGGGGCGTGGCCGAAATGATGGACGGATATATATATACGTATATTATACTAATATATAAACTTGTTAAAAGAAGGAGACAGCGATATGGTATTGAAAAAATAATTACACAGGCGAAGCCGTGGATAACTTCTAGTATATACATAAAGATGTAGGTAAGACATTTATTGGCAAGGCAATGGCGGTTTTAGAGATATAATTTGATTGTGTAATATAAAGATTCTTGAGAGCTGCAATTTCCAAAAATACATGATATCTGCTGTTTTTTTATCAGGGCAAAAAGGATAATTTACGAGATAGAAAAATGGAAGATGATTTTTTATCAAATTGTAATCTACATCTTAAGGTAGTAATGAAACATATTTTACGTCACTGAACTACACAATTTTAACGGTATTCGAGTTCGAATCGACCTGTAATACGGATCTACATAAAGATTGGACCAAATATTCCGATATTCCTTTAAGAGAGAAAATTTAATAAGACATAAAAGATCTGTTAAAGGTGTTTATGGAATGAGCGTACCGATATCCGAAGCGGACAGTGCTTCTGCATCAGCAACAGTATCGCAGAGTATGCCGGAATGTATGTATGTACATAACCGACTTGTGACTAACGACTAATCTGGTTTTTTAAAACAACCGACTAATTAGGTTCTTTTTATGATTTTTTTTTTCAAAAATTTATTTATTATTTACATACAATTTATAAATCCTGTAAAGACGTTATTTTGACTGTATAAGTAAATTTAATGTTTTATTTAATTTGTACATCATATGCTAACAAGTGCGTGATGTGTTTTAGAATAAAAAACCGACTACTTTTAAATCGGATGACGTAAATCCGATTGAATTTGGTCGCATTTCGACTCATATCTGTTAGTAGGTTCTGTTATTCAGTTCTTTTTTTTTTTTATTTATTTTTTTATTACGTACCGTGTACAGCAGTAAAGCTAAAGGCACGGAGTTTAGATTGTTATAAGCTGGCTAATAATTCGGTTTGTTTTAAAAAACTGAAGACCTGGTTGATAGTGTCTACATTATCCTTAACTAAGCATCTTAAATCGTATGGTGCGATCTGATAATGTTTGCGGTATTGTTCATAGACCGAACAATCTATCAACAGATGTTCTTTCGATTCGATTGAAATAAGTAATCACATTTCGACTGAAATATTCTGTTGCGTTTTTTTTTCTTTTACAGTGTTTATCGAAGTTTACTTCGAATTTAATAATAAGAGTTTAAACAGTAAGTAATTATAATTTGATTTAAGTAATTTAAGGATATGGAACGAACAAAATATCGGCATTAGTAGATTTTGTTAAAACCGATTGAAAAGTAATCGGATGTATATCGATATTAGTAGATTTTTTTAGAACCGATTGAACAGTAATCGGATGTATATCGATATTAGTAGGTTTCGATAGAACCGATTGAAAATGGAGTCGGATTTTAAATACGATGTTTGTATTTTCATTAGAATAAATTGTCGATGTTATAAAACACCGATTACATATATTAACGTTGTATTAAAATATATTTAACTTATTCGTGAACTTTTAAAATTTGTACGATTACGTGACTCGCCTTTGTTGGTTTGTTTTCCAGTAGTTTCCTTTTTCATTTCCCATTTTCAAAACATCCGAATTCCTGTACTTCTGCATCCATGAGATCTTCATCATGCGGCGCCACCCCACATTTCGAAGGCTTCTGAGCGTTCTTTTAAATTTGTCGTTACACACGTTTCTGAACCATATAGTGATATTTCCGCATGTATGATTTCGAAAGTTCTTTTCGTGTTCCTATTATTTTTCATGAAAATGTTTAGGGGGGGTTAAATCTCTTATTTTTATATACCGGCCGGGTTTTGAATATTTTGATTAGTCCGAGGTGGTATAAAGGTAGAAAATTTTAATCGAAAATATAGATACAGAAAATCAATCGATCGGTAAATCATTTGGGTCCGGTTTCTTGTTTCAATTATTTTTTTTAATTTAACCCACGAAATAACAACAACAGCTTAGAAGGAGTAACGAGGCGTAACTCAAAATTTAACGATATCAAAACGATACAGAAAAACGCCGACGAAAGACACAAAACGAAGAAAGTAAATTTAAAAAAAAAAAGTATTAAAAAAAATAATAAACCGAAATAAAGATTAAAAATCGACAAATTAAAAACAGGAATTAATAAAGTAAGAGGAAAAAAAAAAACAAATCCAGTTTTCGCTCGACTTCCTTGAAATTTTGTCTTGTCCGTCCCGTTGTTACGATCATTGCCAATCTATCACGATCGTCGTAACTTGTCCAACGACGATCGTGTCGCGACTTTTTGTGTAAATTAATTAACCACGACGGTGAGAGAGGGGAGAAACGATTAAAATCACATCCCGTTTAAATGCGAACTAATGTAAATGTGTGTGTGTGTGTGTGTGTATTGTATGTATAATAAGTGTGCGTGTATTTATTGTTTTTCTCAATTTCATTTTTCCGAGTACTAAATTCGAATATAAGTTGGTGGCGAACAGCTTTTCAAGCAGTGTATAAAATATGTATATATATATATATATATATATATATATATATATATATATATATATATATATATATATATATATATATATATATATATATATATATATATCGTCAAGAGTAATCTCAAACCCACTAATCGTCAGCATGAGTAAGTCTACATCATATAAATAGCGAGAGTGTAAAAAGCTTCTAACGTATGCACGCATTATCTCTTTCCCTATATATATATATATATATATATATATATATATATATATATATATATATATATATATATATATATATATATATATATATATATATATATATATATGTATATATATATATTTATATATATATATATATATATATATATATATATACACACAACATTAACTGAATACCTATAGGAAAACTCAAAACGTTATTAATTTTATTTTTACGGTCATCATTATTATTACTATGATTATTCGGTGTGTGTGGTAGGTCTGTGTGTCTCTTCGGTGTCATATTGTTCTCAGTGCCGGAAAAACCGGTGGAACAGGATCAATCCCATCGGAAAAATGAGGCAATTTAATGTGTTTTGCGCGGATTATTGGCAAGGTCGTCGTATTTCGTCCTTTGTAACTTCCTCCGAACGAAATATATATATATAAATACATCTACACAATCCTGATGAAAATCACCCCGCACCGTTGCTGCTCTCTGATTAAACATAACAGTAATATTACGTCTCCGCTGTTTTAATTCTACTATTAATATCAGGACCTCGTGATATTATCGAATTTTCTTCTTCTGGTTAATTCTGTCATTAGCTACCTGGCGATAGTATCATGTACATACATACATATATATATATCGCCAGCAATGCCAAGTATATTCTCTTGGAAAATGAGAAACCAGTCTATCACTGTACGCGATGAATGATGTCATTGAAAAGTACAACCTTCAAAAACCGAAATCGCATATACTAATGATATATATTTGTACATATGTGTATATATTCATTTATATTATTTTATATTTATACATATATATATTTATACATATATACATATATATATATATATATATATATATATATATATATATATATATATATAAATTAATAAATAATGAAATGAGCATTGTAACAGTAATGGGAAAACGAAAGAAAAATTAAACAACGTTAATTATCGGTAAGAAGACGCGATAGTAATCACCGATATGGCCTTTTCAGTTTGCTTTTAATAATATCAATTTTATTTGTTTTGCAATATTTTATGAGTACTCTCGTTATATATATATATATATATATATATATATATATATATATATATATATATATATATATAATAGAGTAATTCAGCAGATTATAATGGTGATAAAGGGAGATCGTCGAATTTGAAATTACCGATGAAATTATTCCAATTATTCAATGTCTGACAGTTGTCTTTCTAGTCGACATAACGTTAAAAAAAATTTTGAATATTTCTCCGAAAACTACTTGAAAATATAAACAGGTTAATCTAGATAATAAATTAAAAACAAAAATAGGAAATAATAAAAAAATGAAAAATTGATTCGATTAGCATCGTTCAACCGATGTTTGGTTTAATATAAGTACGATCTACATTTATTAATAATAAGTTTCTGTCGTTATTTCTAGGAATTAGAGGAAATTGCCACGCTGAATACTCCAGTTAATACTTACAAAAAAAGTAACAATTATCCGCTATCAGCTCGAAAGCTAGTCTTGGAAAAGAGAAAGTTTTGACGAAGGTGGAATCCCTTGGATAAAAAACTGTTCAACAATAAAGTAAAAGGATTAAAAAAATTATTAGCAGAAATTAAAAACAAAACCCTTAATAGCTATTTAACTAAGCTCTCACCCCTAGCAATAGATGACTATTCCTTGTTGAAGTCCATCAAAAATATGAAACATATTCCCCCGATAAAACGTGGTAACGGATCATGGGCGAGAGATAATAAACAGAAGTCAGATTTATTTTCTGAGTACCTGGCAACCGTGTTTCAGCCAAACATAACGCCTAGCACGGACAGGGAAATATATGACTATATAAATAGTCCACATGAATCATCTCCTTTGATTAAGTCAGCGTCACCTTCTGTGTATGCTTGATAATGACGTAACTGTAATGTTATAGTGATTAAACTGCGTTATTATTTTGTTTCATTTATAATTCATAAAATCACTACTCTCCGATATTATCAACATTTACTCTAAATAATATATCGATTTTATTATTTTTATTATTATTATTTTTATGATCATGTTCAGAAAATGGTTAAAATCGCCAAAAAAAAAAAAAGTATTATTCTCATCTCTTGGATAAATGTCGCTGTAATCAGAGAGATTATTGAAAAATTTCTAATCAGAATATTGGAAAACAAAAGTGCATGATCAGTGTGATATATGTGTCTGGTAACGAACGCATCTAACTATTTTAATACTTACTTTCGTGATATACGGGTTTATTAAATAAATTTAGTTCTTATCGTGATACTTGCAATCGTAGTGTCGGTGCGTCTTTTGAATTCATAAAATTTTCACCTCATACCGTTAGGACTGCTATTTCTTTCGTTCCGAATTAAGTCATCGTTTGGTTATCCATTCTCCTAATTAAAGAAAATGCTGATTATTTTATAAAAACTTTATAATAATGGGTGAATTATTTCCGTTAATTTTCCCGATATACTTAAAGTAGGTTTGATAACACCTGTATATAAATCGGGTGATAAATCTGATGTCTCTAATTACCGATCGATCTGCATTCTTCCGACTATTTACGAAATGTTTAAAAAATGTTTAAAGAATATTTTACTTACGAAAAATCGGATATTTCGATAGTAATCAGTATGGATTTCTTCGCCCGAATGGTACCAATAATGCACTTTTTGATCATATTTCTTATATTGTAAACTGCCTGGGGACTGGTACGCCCGTGGTTGCAGTCTATTTTGATTTGCAAAACACTTTTGATACTGTAGATCGTGTTATTTTATTTAATAAATTATATATCTCGAAATGAAACAATAATAATAATAATAGATTAATTTTAAATACTAATAAAATCAAATATATCGTTTATAGTTTTAACCTTGTCATATTACTGGCATTTTATCTATCTCTGTTAATGATTAAACTCTCAAATAAGTATGCGAAATTAAATATCTTCGTATTATCATGGATAATAAATTGACCTGGTCTTTGCAATTATGTGGCTAAGAAATTAAGAAAATTAAATTATTATTTTTATTTAAACCATTATTTAACCAATATTCACTTACGTAGGTTATATCTGTCTCTTTATTTTGTCATATAGTGTACTACATATTAAGCCATTGCAGGTATTACAAAATATAATTACAGAATATCTAAAATTTTTTGCAATAAGGCTTTGAATGTTCAGGAACTGTACAAAGAACAATTATTGAATTTGGTTTTCAAAAATAAATTGAAGTTTTCTATTTACAACAAAATAGGTAGCAAGTTGTAACTTTGAGTATTTCATTAATTCGCTAGAGCCGTTTTTAAAAATTTATTTAATTAATTACCAGCGTCACCGAAAGTCTTCGATACGTTTCGTTGCTAGTAAACGCGGCGCTGTTCATTCCTCTTACAATTTTTCATAAGATGTGCGCTCGATTTCATTTGGTTTAATTTTATTGTAATACATAACTGTATATTCGGAGGTGATATTCATTTACTTTATTATTACGTTGCGTTATTAATTTTTATTATACCTTTCTTTTTTAAATGTATTTTATTAGTACTATTTTATATTATTTTTTTTTTAAGTTCATTTTGTTTTAAATGTATTTTATTATATTCGAATCTGCTCGTTTCATTTAGTTCTAGTACTAATTACGTATTGTTTATATTTATTTACGAATATATGTACCCCTTTTAGTTATGTTCATTACCTTTACGCGATGCTTTAGCACCTGTTTCGGTAATTTTCGAATTTATAAAGTATTTCTTTACTTTTTAAGGTTTGGTTGCAAGTTTTATATTTTAATATGTCATAATTTTTATTTATAATTCACCAAAATTGAGTATATTAGGTATGTATATGCAATATATAAGTGTGTGTTTGTATGTGTACACGTTATTATGCGTTTGTATTTTTGCTTATGCTCTTATATTTTTTACGTTCACCGAGTGTAGTATTTAAATGAGTTTTCGATGTTCATTTTATTTAATCTCTGTAATCGATAATTCCTCATTAATTTTTTATTTATAGTAGATTTATATTTTGCGTGTAAGCTGTTTAAATTATTTTTTTTTTTTTTTTTTTTTTTAAATTACCGCGTTATATAGTTGTGGATGATTTTGATTGAAATGGGTGTATCAAAACAACTCGTCAATAATTCTGACACAGTTCGAATTGACAATTGTTTTTACGAAATATACACGTCGAATTTATAACGAGGTGAGTTCTTGTTACATGGAAAGGTGGTATATCAATTGGTAACGGCAATACAAGTAATCTTAAGCTATATGGTTGAGACCACATTTTTAGCGTCATCCGGAAAAGAACTGACAACGGTAAGCGCGGAGTAAATGACTGACAGCGGTAAGCGAGCAGTATGGACTCTGAATAAATATGGACAAACCGAAGATTATGATCATCGATCGTGAAAATCAAAGCATAGTTCGTACTTCCCAAAAGTGCGAAGATATTGTCAACGACTTTGAATATTTAGAGTCTATTTCGAATGCCACGAACAAGATGTAGCTTATTTTGCGCGATGCGAACATCATAAATCACACGAATGCAACTTACTCGCTTTTTAGTTTCAAACGAACAAATCAGTCGATACTCCGGAGCATTAATATTTTCATAAGAAATATGCGGCGAGATTTGCAGTTCTTTCTTTGTTACCTAATGCGAGATCGAGGCCTAGACCTGATGTTGGTATTTTAATCAGAATAAATGGATACAGAAGGAGTCACGCAACAATTCGCTAGACGCGGCAAACACGTCGGTATTAGAATTACCAGTAATCAACGTATTTCAGCGGAAAATCCGACGATTATAGAGAATTCTTCTCGGTTCACGACGGTCGCGACAATCAATTTCATCAACACGACGGCGCTGATATATCTGTACACGAAATAGATTAAAACAGTAGAAGAGCATGAAAGAGTATCGAATTTAGCAAATAAGTTCAATAGATCGTACAAATATTTTAACTTAATTCGAGCTGGTTTCGAATGCAGTGATTTAAAATAATAATAATAATTTTAAATTAGTTAAATCGCTAAAATTTGTATTAAAAACCATAAAACTTTTCGACTATTAACCTATTTTCGAGTGTACATAAATACAAATAAATAAAAATAATAAATTAAAACCAAAAAAAAAATTATATTTAATTTACATGTAAGTAATTACCTAGAAATCTGAAATAGCGGATGGTTGATTACTAAACCGAGTTCGTAAACATCGAGAATGTTCTTTTTTACGCCATCTCTGAACCAAGTTTAATGATTAATGGTTGTGTCTGTTCTATTTGTACTTCGTTATTAATTTCCATCTGATATTCCTTTTTTTCATCTAATTTTCTTAAAAAATTAATTTAAGATTATTCTAATTAAATTTAACTACGTCTCGTTTCCGTCGATTATCCTTATCGATGTTACTGCAAAAGTTTCCACTCAGTATACGCTCCCATTTCTGTCGTATAATCATTTTTTTTTTTTTTTTAATTTATATTGCCTTTTTCTTCTACTATAGAAAAATTTACAGAACAATAAGTTTAATAAATCATGTATTAAAACTATTATTTATTATCGATAATAAATAGGAGAATAGAAAATAAAATAGATAAATATCTAAGCAAAACGCAACATGGATTCATTGCAAAGCGATGAACAAGAGATGCGATTAATAATTATCCAAAGAGCAATAGATGTAAATATACAGTTATATCCATGCTTTGTCAATTTTGAAAAATCTTTTGACAGGGTACAACATAGGAAACTATTAGAGACATTCTTATCGAATACGGATTATATGAGCGGAATATAAACGTAATTAGATGTATGTATTGGAATCAAAAAGCAAATGTACAGATCGGGCAGGAAGAATTCGAAGAGTATTGCGATATAGAGAAAGAAGTAAGACAAGGCTGTCCGCTGTCACCACCGAGACTCTCGATGTATACACTGAAGAAATGACAAGAACGGTGAATATTAATAGCCTAGGATTCAATATTAACGGAATAGAACACATAAGCTACGCTGACGATCAGGTATACGTGGCAGAATCCAGAAGGAATCTGCGAAAAATAATGAATATGATATCTGCAGCAAGGAAGAAGTTAGGAATGAAAATAAACATCGATAAAATTAAATTTACGAGAATAGCAAAAATGCGGCAAAGCTCTCCACAGTAGAAATATATATAGATGGAGGAAAGATTGAACCCCAGGTAAAAGAATACAAGTACTTGGGGAGTTTAATTACAGAAAATGGGAAAGATGATGAAGAAATAAGAAGAAGAATAGGATACGGCAGAAATGCATTTAATAATCTAGAACGGAGACTTAAAGGTAGAAAACTGTCCATACAATTAAAAATGAGAATTCTTCAATGCGTTGTATGGTCCACAATGACATATGCTACGGAAACATGGACAATTTCAGAGACCAACAAAAAAAGAAAATAAACGCCTTCGAAATGTGGTGCTATAGAAGAATGCACAGAATATCGTGGCAGGAAAAGACAATCAATACGGATGTATCGAATAAATGTAAAATCAGTAAATTAATACTAAGTAGAATTAACGAAGGAAAAAAGAAATATTTTGGACATAGAATCCGAGAAGAGGATTTGTTTACAATAGTGATACAGGGAAAAATCCTGGGAAAAAGGCCTAGAGGAAGAAGAAGGATGGAGTAATAGAAAAAGGTCAATACCGGAAATAATACATGAATAGGAAATGGAAATTGATAATGGTGACGATAGCAAAATTACAAAATTATAAAAAATTATAAAATTTTACGCGCAGAAAAATATTAAAAAAAAAAAGAAAACTACTAGAAAAAATGGAAATAATAAAAGAAAAGATTAGAAAGAATTTATTAAATCGACGATGATAAATTTTGATAAAGAATTATTAGTTCTAAGAAGTATATTGTAAATTTAATTTTTATATTGAACAACAATTTTTTTAGTTTTTTATTAATTGTGTTTTTAATAGAACGAAAACACAGTGAATAGCTATATTTTTTTTCTTATTTCCGCGAAGCTTTTCGACAATTACGTCATTATCAAGGGTACAAATAAAAAAATAACAAATTAAAAAAAAATTATATTGATTAATTTATTTTGTTTTATTAATTCATAAAATCACTACTCTCCGATATATCGACATATTGTGTTTTTATTTATGTATAAATTTTACATTGCCGATTGTTGATTGTGTCGTTTACCACACTCGCTATCGGATTATTTAAAATACCGTTTTACCGTTTTGATAATTTTTGTAAATTGTGTATGTAAGTAATATTTTTTTTATGATCCAAACAAAATCATAACACAGTTTAATCACTAAAAGTTTTTTTTATTGCAAAGCACGATAAAATGATGTAATATTTATTGTGTATGCTTGAAAATGACGTAACTGTCGAAAAACTTTGCAATAAAAAACTTTTAGCGATTAAACTGTGTTATGATTTTGTTTGGTTCATAATTTATAAAAGATAAAAAAATATAAGTTATAAAAATATAACTTATATTTTTTTATCTTCGCTCGATAATGACTTAAGACAGTCGAAAAGCTTTGTGATTTTTCGTAAAGAAAAAATTTTAGCGATTTGTTTTTTGTTTATAATACCGTAATCTCGAGTGATTTTAACCGTCGTGATTAAGAAATGTTTTTAAAAAAACCCCGACACACATACACAAACGCTTAAACAAGTAGGGACCCCGTAAAAGATTATATATATATAAATCGGAGACTTGGAAATGTACGTCAATAATTCTATTGTAATTCAAACTCTCGTTGTAGAGATGATAATGTAAAAAGAAAAAATTATTCAATAATTTGCGAAATATTCGGCGTATGACTCACTACGAATGACATATTCTTAACGAGACGTAATGCTTTCTTTTAAGAAGAATCTTCGATACACGCGGCTGCTCTATTTTATTACGACGGAATCCTATTCGAAAAATAGCGATTATCTCTACATCAGTTGCTCCGTCACGTAATAATAGTAGTGATGATAAAGATGAAAGAAGTTAGTAATGAAGAGTGTCGTCGATAAAGAATTATAATTAGAAAACAAGATAATTTGGAGGGTACACGTCGTGAAGGTTACTCGATTTTAATTCGAGGTTGTGTAGTTCCGGCGGTATAGCGACCGAATTTTTAAAACTGGCAGCGTTTGCCAAAATTGTTATATAAAATTTATTACCAGCTGAATGGTTAAAGTCAACGTTAACGTTGCCAGGAAACAAAAAAAACAACGCCAGGGACTCCAGAGTGCCATGACCTTAGATCAACAGTGATCAACCACCGCCCGTAAAAAGTTTCTCCGGGGTCGGTCCATTGTTAGATTGTTTCGAAGAAATTAGAAATAAGTTATTATTCGCAATGTATAAAGCTGTGTAAATTTTGCTTCTTTAACATCTCGTTTTACGCGAGTGGAATTGTGTTTCTGGTAAATTGGAAAAAACCCGGCGAACAACATTCCTTCAAATTTTTCCCAAATAACATTGTAAATAAAAATCGAAAATCGAATAATTCTTACATCCAAAGTCGAATATCTAATGTCGTAGTTTCTAGTAACGGAATGAGGCTTTTAAAAAGGAACTGCGTCGTTTAGATCGAAATTTATTCATCGTACATAATAAAATTATTTTTATTAACGATATTTAGAAATATTTAATCGGTTTTTATAGAAGACCTCCAAGGCGATTTAAAAATTGATTATGAAGACGCTTTCAAAATAATATTTGTTTAACATAATATAACTGAAAACATTTATATTTAATTTGTTGTAGCCAGACTATGGCCGTAAAAAGAATTTAAATTTGAAAGTATTAAAAAAAAACTATCAAGTGAAACACGACTGAAAGACTAAAAAGAAAAAGTTGTAAAATCTTCGATATATCGGCAGAATACCATCGTAGGTGTTAACGAAGAAATTAAAAACTAAAGCCAAGTTACGTCACGGTTTTGGAAACGGTGAAATAATTCAAACCGTTTTCAGACGGATAATTTATTAACGAATATTTTATCGCACGGAACTACAACTGGGTGTATCGATCATTTATTAATGAATGTGAAGAATACGTTGAAATTTCGGTATATGTCGCGGCATAAATATGTATTTTTATTTATTTATTTATATACGGTTCACGTAAAAGCTAATGCCAATTAAACTGCGAACATTGAGAATTAAGTAATTAAATTTAAGTATGTAACTAAAATAAACCGCAGAAAATTTGAAAAAAAAAATTAAACCATTATGGTAATATAAAACAAAAACACTTATTCAACTGCATTGTACATATAAACACGTTCATTAGACGATAGAATGTACACAAATAAGCAGAAAAGAAAAAGTTCAACGTGTGTATACATTCCCTGTGTTATATTCAATATATACAGCTGACATCCCAGCATCTGGATATTCAAGCACATTGACATATGTAGATGATATAGCAATCATCGCCGGACACACAAATCCTGGATTGGCATCACAACTAACAAAATTTCATTTACGAATTCTCGGTAAATGGTCTACAAAGTAGCGGATTAAAATCGATTCAAGTAAATCGATGCATGTAACATTTACATTAAACAAACAATTCTGACCAGCATTACAGTTCGAAGGGAGCGTCATAAAACAGCAGCAGACTGTTAAATACCTAGACATCATCTTACACCAAACGCTAACGTGGTCACCTCATATTACAAATGTTAAAAAGAAGTTAATACTCGATTAAATAAACTTTATCGCCTAATTGGTAGAAACTCTAAAATGTCGCTAAAAAATAAACTCTTAATTTACAACGCAATAATAGCACCGATTTGGACATATGGCATAGAACTATGGAGCTCATCTGCGAAAAGTAACATCCGGAAAATCCAACAATTCCAATTGAAGGCACTTAGAACATAATGATACGTTACACAATGATCTGCATGTACAAACTGTTGAAGAATCTCACAAAATGAGGTACAGCAGATTTAACAACAAATGTAAAAATCATGATCCGCATGTAACACAGCTGTACAATCTCATTTTACCAGATAATCCACCAAGCTGCCTTATGCGTAGACAGTGCAAGGATGCACTACTCTAAAAAAAAAAAAAGTTTCAATCATACCAGCGTAGGTTACTCATTTGAGTAAATGCTCTTCTTTACCTACATTAATTAATTTTACAAACAGCCAACGTGCTTGCTGTTTTAAATAAAAACAGGTGCATGTTAAAAAAAAAAATTAAATATATACTGATAGTTTTAGATAAGAGCACTCATATTAGCGATTTGAGTCGATTATCGATATTCATTCATTGAAATACGAGAAATAAAACTGTCCGCGTCGAGGACAAAACGCCACCAACGACCGGAAAAATGCCCGAATCATTTCGTTATTTAACTTTTTCAGAGTTATACAAATTTCCATACAAAATTATAAATTTTATACCGTTGTTTATTATGAAATATTAGGTGAACTGTAGATAATATTCATATAAATATTTTAAAAATTGAAACATTTCCAAATAAAAAATATTGTGTACATTAAAATTTCAAGTACCATATAGCGAACATCGTGACTGAAAGGGTTAAATAAAAAATTGTAGAACCTAATTTTTCTAAATTATTTTTATTGCATAATCCGTCAAGAAAATCGTCGGAAAATAGTCATTAGAAAATGTAATGCCCGTTTTACTGCATACATATAATTTAAAAATCAAGTCATCGAGAATTGAAAGAATTGCGAATCGATCTTGAAAGTGAATATACAAATATTCAACATTATTGCCCAGTCCAATGGCTCTCGAGAGCGACTCTATTAATAATAACAACAAAAACAGCTGTGCCTCGGAGCGTAGGGAATAAGTGAAACTTAAAGACGTTTTAACTAAATTCGATACAGAGTTTTTTTTTTAATTTTTACACGGATGTATACATAAACACACACACACACATATATGTATATATATATATCTTCTTCTTAATCAGTTCGCACTGATGTAGTGTTAATCCGTTCCAGTTTCTTATTATATCTGTCCACCTCTGCGGTGGTCGGCCGTTCGGTCTGTTTCCTTAAATCTTCCCCTGTACTATTAATAGCTCCAAGTTCCGTTCACTACGTACGATATGGCCAAAATATTTTATAACTCTAATAATAGCCATATTAGCTAACCGCTGCTTTAAGTTCAGTTCTTGTGCTATGGGAGCATTTGTTCGTTTTGCGGTCCATGGTATGCGGAAAAGTTTCCTTCAGCACCACACTTCGAAACTGTTAAGTCGGACTAGGTCCGTCCATTATTTCGTTGACACACCTAATGCAACAAAAGTAGTGTTTTTTATATATATATATATATACGTGTGTGTGTGTACACACATATATATATATATATATATATATATATATATCCGTCCGTTAATCCGGCTCGCTCGCTATATATAGATTACATATATAGGTCGACTTATTCGCTAGAAAGATTCACTGTGATCATTTACCCGTAAAACATTTCCCATGGTGATGTAATATAATTAAACAACTCAAGACGTTATGGATAATATAGTAATAGTTTATATACGTATATATAATATATAAGTATTTTATAGATATTTTTTATTAGGATATTTATTTGTGTACGACTAATCAAAATTTTCAGAAATGATCGAATATGTATGTTAAAGGAATAAATTTAACCTGTAACAATAGAGATCAACACGTCATGTTGGATTATTATATTTTTCGGAAGAGAAGCAGGAATGTGTTATCGCGTTTAATATACTAGCTATCGCAATTTATGTATTTAATTCTTTATTTCCTAAAATATATTTATATATAAAGAGATCGGTGAGTTCGAACCATTTTCTTATCTATAGGTGTTGGTATATGTACAGGTATATATAAGCGCGTGGCGAGTCTCTTATCGTTATCATGACGATGACGGACGTGTCTACAACTATTGTAGACACAACTACGTCACAGTCATTATCTACGACAATAATAAATAATAAAATGACTGAAACTTACAGTACTATAGCCAAACTAAATAGTAACACATAGGAATCAAAAAATTTTCCAAAACGAGATCAAGCAATTATACTAAATGCGTTTGATGATATTAAATTGAAAGAGTACATATCAGCGGTCGCAAAACTTGTAAAACCAGAAAATATTTTATTCGCATCGCGTATATCTAACAACAGAATATGCATATATTTAGCTTCTAAACTTATTGCAGATTCTTTCGCGCATAATTATAAATAAAATATTAGTATCAAATAAAGAAACATTTGTGCGGAAACTTATAAACCCTTCGAAACGACTAGTTATTTCAAATGTTTCACCTCACATTCCTCATAAGGTAATTGAGCAAGCATTACAGGAACTTAGCATAAAATTAGTATCGCAAATGTCTTTCATTAAAGCTGGAATGTTTGAAAATGGATTTGAACACATTTTTAGTTTTAGACGTCAGGCATATGTAACGGAAAATTACATAGAAAACCATCAAACACTAACAATACCAAATTCGATATTTATAACGTTTGAAGGTGAACAATTCCGAGTATTTCTTTCCATGGAAGAACCGATGAAAGTGCAAAGTTTACCTGCCGTAGCAAAGGAGAAATCAGAAAATAAGACGAGAGATGAGATATGTACTCACGATCTAAATAAGCAGAGTAAAATACACGTTCAAATAGGGGCAGTAAAAACCGACGCACCACCGCATACTGGAAAAGAACAATCTACCATAAAGCGGCCATATCCAATATCTCTAGAACCACAAACACAGATGCCTCCAATGGAAAAACTGAATCAAAATTTCGATCAAAGCGATGGTAACAGTGACCAATCTATTACAGCAAAATCAAATACTCAAGAAAAAGAACAGCCTAGAATAATTAAAAAATCTAAACTAACAACAAAAGATTTGTTAGCACCTCTTGCAGAAAACATAATAACTAAAAAAACTTATCCATTATCATTTACAAACTTCACTGTATTAATGGATATGATCAAAGGGCATCAAGAACCTCTGGATGTTATACGCGGCTTCACTGATGACATTGAAGGTTTGAAAAAAATGCTAACAGAAAACCATGGGCTGTTACAAAATGCTGCGATGAAAGGTCGTTTTGTAAGACTTTTAAATAAATTAAATAAATCATTGAACGTCTCTAGAGGCAGTGCCTCAGAAACTAATGAATAATATTTATAAATTTAACTGACCCAAAATTAACATTTTACAGCAAGAAAGTTAAATCAATAGAATGATTAAGATATTACAGTACAATGAAAACCATACTAGTTTAGCTAGAGATGTATTACTTAGTAAAATTATACTGAAGAATATAGACATTACATTTATTTGTAATAAGTGCAAAAGCAATTACATTCCGACTAATTATAAAAAAATCATACATAATAAACTCATGATAATCTATCGATCTGGAATACCGCTAAGTACAGTTTATATACACAATACTTACAACATTATAATTGTTAAAATTTTTAATATAAACATCATTGTAACATACATTCCGCCTAACAACCTAGCTACTTATTATTTTCAATTCTTAGATATATACATACCAAACAATAATTTGAACAAATTCATACTGTTGGGACACTTAAACTCGCGAAATTTATTATGGGACACAGTAAATAATCAGTGAGGAAAACATTTATTGAATATAATACAAACCTACGACTTAAATGTATTTAATGTTAAAAATAAGCATACATTTCAGAGAGGAAATCAAAAAAGTGTAATAGATTTAACATTGGCAACAAGTAATATAGTAGACTTAATTGAGCTTTGGGAAGTCAGTTACGAATTAAATGCTAGCGATCATTACTGTGTTACCTTCAACATAAATATAGTTACAAATGAGACGCGGAACAGCACTATCAAAGCTATTAACTACAATAGATTAGCAGTAAATTTAAGAAAGCACGCATATATGATTGATACTACTGTAAATTGTAAGAACATAGCAGAAATTAAAAGATGGTTTTACCAATTCCAAGATTATGTTGATGTAGTATTAAGAAATTCATATACTACTATAAAATCTGAGGTATACTGGTGGAGTACTGCCTTGCAAAAGGAAAAAATATTGGTCAACAAGTTGTACAAGAAGTATAATGGCTGCAAAAATATAGAAAAAAAAAACAATTATTACAACAATTACAAAAAGCATTTTAAGCGATATAAGTTCATGATTAAAAGTGCAAAACTAAAAGCTTGGAAAAAGCTTATGGATGATAAAAACGTTTTTGGACTTAAATATAAAATATTAACGAACAAGTTAAAATCCACAAGCATACCAACATTAGATAACTATGCGAATACGGATCAAGACAAGGTTGATTTATTGATGTCGAATCTATTCCTTGACACAAAACCTTTCAAAATGGAAACTTACCATCCTAAAACAAAAATTGTTTTCAGCAACGATGAAATTGACATAATAATTAAAAAATTGAAAAACAAAGTAGCTACAGGAATAGACAAATTATCCAACGGATTTATTAAAAAATTTCACAATTTTTTCCCGTGTGTTATTGCAAAACTTGTAAACTTACTTTTTGAATTTGGTCATTATCCAGATGCATGGAAAATAAGCAAAACAGTCATTCTGTCAAAACCAAATAAAAACCCGAATCTGTCTACATCGTACAGAGCCATAGCATTATTATCCAACTTAAGCAAAATATATGAAAAATGCATACATAAAAGACTAAAAGCATTTGTAGAAAGCAAAAATATAATTAATGAAAATCAGTACGGTGCATTGCCAGGCAGATCGTCTGAAATGGCGATATATAAAAATTGTTATGGGAGTACCGCAAGGGTCTGTATTAGGGCCATTCTTGTGGAACTTAGTTTTCTCACAAATGTACAATATACTGATTCCAAACAATATAAACATTTTTACTTTTGTGGACGATATAGCAATAGTAATTGGCGATAAAAATGAAATCTCATTAGGTAAGAAATTAAGTGAGGTATACCATGCAATAAATAAATGGTTACAATCATTTAATCTCAGCATCAATAATTCGAAGTCAACCTATATGCTGTTCAATAGGAAATTACAAAATAAAAAGTTAAATTTAACGCAATATGGATTAGACATACAATATCTCACACAAACCAAAAACTTAGGAGTATTAATTGATAATAATTTAAAATTCTATAATCATTTTAATCATATTACAACAAAAATTAGCAAATTTATAAGGATATTCAATAAACTTTATAACGATAACAATAGAATAAACTATAAGAAGGGAATAATATTATATAAAAGTATAATATTACCAAACATACTTTATGGCAGCGTAATCTATAATGATATGTTAAATATCAAACGATTTCAAAACAAATTAAAAGCTTTCCAGAGAATGATTTCCATAAAATTAATCAAATCTTACAGAACAATTAGCTATATGGCTAGCATTGTCATTGCTGGTATTAAACCGTTGGTGTATGAGATTGAGAAACATATTAATATTTTATTAATAAAAAATAATGTAAATACAACTTATGAATTTAACAACACGCAATATCAGCATCCATACTATTTGCATCAAGAAAAAAGCTAACAATTAAACAATTCAAAATAGTATTGGATGAATATTATGTTAAAAAATATCAAAGGTTATGGGATGAATACAATGGACTAGCGAAACAATATTTTCCCAGTGTAGACAGAAGACTAAAAAATGTTGTATTCTTGCCGAATTATTTCAATACACAGTTTATTAGCGGACACGGATTATTTAAAGACTATTTATATAAGTATGGAATATCGCATACGAATAAATGTGCAATATGTAATTTAACCGATCATGTAAAGCATATACTGACAGGATGCAATTACGTCAACGCTGATTTCGCAGATATAAATGCAACAGAATTGGTGGATAAGCAGTTCAAAATATTTGACGTTTTCACAGTATCAGAAATAACACCGCAAAATACATCTACATATATTTTAATCAAATTAATTGTATAATATCACCTTAATGTAAAATGGGCTGAACTGAGCACCGTAAACTTAATTGGATGGGCTCTTTTCAGTTCATTATTTATAAATTACATGTATATCACTTATAAATAAATTTATACCCCATCGTAATTTACGATCTGGGGACCAAAAAAAAAAAAAAAACACGACATGTTACAGCCACCCCCGTCTAAAATGTTATATATGTACTTGTGTAAAGTTAAAATGTATTATATATATATATATTATATATATATTTATATATATATATATAATACGTACTTATTCACGCATATGTCAGTAGAAATAAAATGTGATCGTCTATCACGGAAACATCTATTCTTAAAACTTACTTCTCTAAGCCTCTTCTTTTTCGCCTGTTGCGATTTCTACGTCTCTCCTATTTTGAATTATTGCTTAAATACTTTGGATCTTTTCTTCGGACTTTTGCCATTTAAAGATCGTCCAATTATTTATTTCTATTAAATAATATATCGTGGGACACAGGTTGTTATAACTAAAGTCACCACCTCTAGTCAGTCCGGCGGAAAAATGAAACAACAACTACGTGAGTCCGTGCGTGTACGTCGTAGAGCGGAGTAATTTCTTATTCGGCAGATATAGCGCTGATTAGGAAAGCTAAATTAGAACTCAAAATACATCGCTGATAAGAAAACGGCAGGAGGGCTCACTTGCCGATCCATTAAATACCGTCAAGCTTTGTACTTCATTAGTAACACAAAACTATCAGCAACTCGCTTCTGACACAGTCGAATTGGTGAATATCAATATAGATCAAATAGGCGAGTATCCGGCGCTTTAAAACCGAGTATTTTCAGCTAAGGGAGGAAACCCTAACAAACAAATCCTCCAGAAGGACGGGAATCTACTGGAATTTAGTTCCCAAGTAACTTTCATGCGAATAAATTAGTATCCGTCAGGGCTCACATACGTCGCTTCTGCAGCCTATTGGGGTGCCACAATCTGTGAAGTCAAAACATTCAAGCAGCAGCATGTCAATGAAATAACGATAGCTACGTGAAACATAAGATCACTAAGTATAGCGAGGAAATTAGCAAATGTAATATTAGAAGCAAAACGATGCAATATTGATATCCTGGAAATGACTGAAGTCAGATGGCAAGGAACCAGACAGGTATGAAATTATATGTTCTGGAGGTGATAACCATGAAAATACAGTCGGAAACTACACCTCACAAGCAATTTCAGAGAACTGAGCCATAGTTATTAATAGCAAACCGCGCAAATATATGTTCTAACATCATGATTATGAAGTATAAGTATTATATGACGATATCAAGAAAGCTATCAAGAAATTCAGACTGGACGATCCACTATTTATAATAGACGATTTCAACACGAAAGTCGGCAAAAGGACTATTGGAGAATGCGCTGAAGCTTATGGGTTTAAAGGAGCCAGATTAAATGAATAGATAAAAATCATGTGATAATGTGCAACACAACTTTTAAACACCATCCTAGAAGAATATATACACGAAGGAGTCCAGGAAATAAAGTCAGAAACCAGATAGATTATATCCTCATTAACAAAAGTTACAAGAATATAGTACTTAACTGCAATACATAACCTTTAGCGGATTGCAACACCGATCATACAAAAGGGATGATACATGTGTCTGAAAAAACGTCTAACCAGGATAAATGCAAGTACGCTAAAATCTAAAACTCGATCTAATGGATTCAGTAGAAGCCTGCCGAATAAAACTGATAAAATGGAAGTAAACGATAATGTTGAACAAGTGTAAGGCAATGGTGCTAACAACAGCAAACGAATTAATATAGAACGAGGTGTAAAACAGGGATGTCCGTTAATGCCCAGGCTGTTCAATCCCTGCTTAGACGAAATCATAAAACATCGTGCTCTTACAAACGCAGGGTTCAAAGTGAATGTTAAAAAAAAAACTTGGCCGTATCACTTATTGCAGACGACAAGGTGATAATTTTTGGTACGCCGCAACAACTACAGAGAATGTCACACAGGCTAGTGACAGAAAATGCGAAATACGGGATGAAATTAAATTGGACTAAAACAAAAGCTTCATGTTAATCAAAAAGGTCGGATAAAATAGCTCGTTGCGTATTTATGCAGATGGCGTACAGCTTGAAGAAGTGCGTAAATACAAATATCTAGGAGTTATTATTAGAAACGACGAAAAGACGACGAAGAAATAAGATTAAGGATTCAAATAGCAGGATGTTCTTTTAATGATCTCGAACATATACTTAGAGACAAAAGGATGAACACAAATGTACAGTTGAAATAGTAAAATGTTACGTAGGGTCCATAATGCGCTGTGCTTCGGGACGCGTAAATAACGACGAAATCCGTCATTCGAAATGTGGTGCTACCATCCTCTACATTGTATCAAGTGGGTAGAGAAAATTATCAACGATGATGTGCTCAGACCGACCGGACTACGAGAAGTGATCCTGTTGTCAATAATGTTGGAGGGGAAAAATAAATTCTTGAAAAATAAGATGAAAGAAGACAAACTGTTATGCAGCGAAAAATGCAAGGCTCCAAGGGGACGGCACAGACCAACGATGATGGTCATCACTTAATTACTTAATTAATCAATTATTTAATATTACAGACAATGGCAACCTGTAATGTATAATAAAATAATAATAAAATAAGTTACCGTAATATCGACGATATTTTTATTTTCGATCCCGATATATATATATATATATATATATATATATATAAAACTTTTTAATTGTTTATGTATTGCATGTGTTGTATAAATATTAAATATCAGTCATTCTATACCACTTGTGTGAATATGTGCATATGTATAAATACTGGTGCCTTATATTTTATTATGGATATATGAACGGGAACGTGTGTGAATATCGTGTGTGTATATAGGTTGTTAAATTATATGTACGCGTAAATATGTATACTGTATGTGTGTGTGACAGTTAAATACCGTACGGCCTGTGTATATGTGAGCGTAATGGTCGGTAATTGCAATTTTTCATTGTATGTATAAATCAACAGCTGTATATGTATATCTTCTACTTCATTCCTCAAGCTTTCGATTGGTGGTCAATGTGTAGAGCACTTAACTTTCAAATTTCTGGTTTTCGACTTTTATATCGATTCCCGGTATGTATTGGGATCTTCCGTTATTTCGGTGATGTATTTTTGCCTCGGTCATCCACGTGATCTTCTTCCATTTCACTCGTAGATTACCGTTGTTAAATATTTGCTATTCCTTATAATATGTCCTATCCAATTGCACATCCTCTTTCTCTTCTATATTTCACGTTAATGGTCTCAAGTGCATCTATATTTTTTGTTTTGGTTTGTCAATTTAACTTTCTGCATTTTTCTCTAACACCACATTTCGAACGCTTCCAATTATTTTTGTCCGCATTTGTCTACAACCCAAGTTTAATCATTTCATTTATTAACCTTGTATTTCTGTGTTTAAATTTTGAGATGTTAACAATGATTTCTTTTTCATGAATGCGATTTTCGCCTGTGATATTCTTGGCCTTATTTCTTGATCACTTCTCCCATTTTCTGTTATTATTCAACCGAGCTATTTGTACTGTATATACCTATATATATATGTATATGCAAGTATATGTGTGTATGTGTATGTGTATAAACGTATGTATGTATATCAGTGTATATATGTGGGCACTATTGCCGTGTATCCATTTGTACTTTGGAGTAATGTTTTAATGTGTACATGCAAATGTGACTTTTCTGCGCATACAATTTATTATATTGTATCCGCGATTCGGGCTTCATTAATATATCCTTCATTTAGCTTTGTAACCAGCACTATTATTGTAAAATAAATCGATTTTATTTGATTATTATTATTATTATTATTACTATTGATTTTATATCATCCTTTTCGTATGATAGTTTAGAATAATTTTTTTCTTACATCTGCAAATTTATAACTAGCCAATTCAGGCTATCAAACGAATTTTGTCTTAAACGAATGAAGCGGAAAAATAAAAAGTAAATAAGTAAAATTACCTGTGCAGAAAATACATCCAATGATGTATACCCCCTTTGGTTTTAATGGATATGTCCACAATCCTGATACTTTTAAGTCTCCTAGATGTCTCGGCCGGATGTAACAGTTCTGTTATAAGTTTATTAATGTGACCTTGTAGCCTCAGGCCGTGTCTTTGGGCTATTTTTTTTTTATTTCTTCTTCTACTGTGCAAATCCCGGTGGATAATGCCATTCCTTACATGCTATGGTATTCGGTAAATTAATCGGAGTGCTTTGCTTTGAAAACGTTGGCGCTTATAAATAGTTGATTTTTTTCACATCCCCATATTTCGCTCGAGTAACTCCATTACGGTTTTAAAAAAGTGGTGTATAGCAAAACTCTGTTGTACAGTTAATTTCAGTCTTGCGAACCACAAGCCAGATCATATTTCTGAGTTTAATTTAGAAATTTAAAGAGTGGATCACGGCTCCTTTTTATTAAACTGCTACATACATTTTTTTTTAATTACAGCAAAAGGGATAGTATCTTTTCACAGATTTCATTCGTACTATCGCACTACGCACGTATTTCGACATGCGAATGCGTAGATTTAGCGTCGATTGCAAGAATCTCCCAAGTATCCGAAACTGATATTTTTTCGCACAATTTAATCACGACGTCATCGTTATTAGGCAATTGTTGTTATCATCATCTCGCCTTACTCAGTCAAACAGTCAGCCAGCCTTAACCAGCCGTCGATCGGTTAATAAATAGTAGGACGTAGAATAAAATCGTTAATATCCGAGCAGTCGATTCATCTTGGTTATTATCAACGGGCAACGACGTTAAATGCGAAAGGATTACGTCATCCCGAGGAATTCGCAGCATCCTTGTTACACGTATCACGACAGCGCATGTGCCGGTTCACCCGTAACCGTTGTTCCTTTTTTTTTTATTATTATCATTCAATTGGTGATGGTGGTGTGGTGGTGGAAAACCAATTATATTTCTTTCTCTAGCTGTTTCTCTTGCTCTTACTTTTGCGCTAGTGGACTCTAGTAATCCTATAGTTTCGACCAGCAGAGGAGTCTGACGAACTGAACTCTATAGATGTTTTTCTTTCAGAGGAAAGTGAATTAAAAGAAAGATAGATCAGAAGCGTGCTGGCATGCGTGCACGTATACCGAACGCTTTCCACGAATAATTGAAACGATTCGCATTAGTCTGACGCGACACTTCCTATTATATTATTAAATTTGTATATCTATCTATATCTATATATATACATATATATATATATATATATATATATATATATATATATATATATATATATATATATATATTCAATTATACTTCAACAACTACGTCTAATTAAATCGTGAATCCAGTCCTCTATTTATTACTAATCCCAAAATGGATATAAGACATTCTAGAAGAGGTTTTTCATCAACTTACCGTAGATAGACGTTTAATAGGCATCGTGAAACTTACCGTTTATCCGTATATAATTTTTTCGAAATTAGCCAGGATTTTATTATCCCCGTCTAAAAATTTTACGTTATTTTTTTTTTTTGTACAATTTACAAAATACCGGATAAACTATATTTTTCAAAATACTTAAGAAAATACGTTGATATAATAAATTAACGCGGAAACACGCCGTATGTACGATAAAATGAATACGATGAAGTCCAAATTCTCGCCGAGTATATAGACACTGATATGTAGACAATCGAGATTGTTGACAGATAACAAACTTATTTTATATCACAACGATATGCTGAAGGTAATTTAGTATAAAACAGACAACGTATTTATAAATGCGACGCTTTCAAAATAAAATACTACCCGCGATAATAACCGCAACCTTTGGTTCATTCCGAATAAAACATTACGTCTATCGTCTAGTTTGTGAAAAAGTTTTACAACGTAACGTACCCCTCATGAAAACAATGAACATCCAATCCTACAAAACTAGAACCCTAAAAGGATGTCTTTAACTATCAATTTTAAAGAAAGAAAAGTGAAAAACATCTCGTGACAACCTTCATTCACTTTATAAGTACACGAAATTTGCTGATAAACGCCTGAAATCTAGAAACAGTTTTTTGCATACAGCTGAGGAGAATCCGGGCACGATCGAATTACTGAATATGCTCTCAGCCGGTCAATACCTAAATTATAACTTTAAAACGAATTCGAAGTGAAACAACGTGTACAAAATTCAAAACCTATATAGTTGTGGGATGACCCAAGATGGTTATTGTAAATGTGGCGAAATTCAGAATAAGAATTATATACCTTATTAATTGTATAGTTGGAAAATTTGACTCCGTCACACTATATAAAGATATTGATGAAGAAACACGGACTTTTCTCAAATATCCGACGAAGAAAGGACTATATAATTGTCGACCGAATAGAAGAAGAAGAAAATATAATTTATTTAAACTGTAAACATAAAATAAAACACATTGTATAATAAGTACACAGAATAACCCCCCCTTAGTAGTAGCTAATATGGTAAACAATGTACAACTTATAAAAGCTACCGTGATATAATACAGGAAAATTTGAAAAAACCTGCCACGATAAAAGAAAAAAGAAATACAAATAACGCGCAATTAAGTTGAAAAATAAATTTCTTACAGGCCATTAAGCCCGCTCTCCGCACTATCGAAGATTTTGGAGAAACTTATCCTTAATCGGATGAGTTCGGTTATAATAAATTGCAACATATTGCCGAACCATCAGTTTGGTTTCCACGAGGAGCATTCTACTATTTAGCAATACCATCGAAAAACAAGAGGTGTGCTCCGCTGTATTTCTCCATGTCAGCCAAGCTTTCGATAAGGTTTGACATCCTGGATTGTTGTATAAAATAAGGCAGTACTTTAACGAAGACGTCTATTTATTGTTAAAATCATATTTATATAACCGGTTCGTTTGTGGTAAAAATAAACGATTCATTTTCAAAAGAACATTCGATCAGATCTTCTGTACCGCAAGGCAGCCTGCTGGGGCCATTACTATATTTCATCTATACGGCCGACCTGCCTATTTCCGATCAAACTTTGTTGGCTACATATGTTGATGATATCGCAATCCTCGCACCTAATTCAGATGCCACCTGCTGTTCAAAAAGCATCTGAATCGATTAGAGGAATGGACACATCTTTGGAGCATAACGTTTAATCCAGCTAAATATCAATTACGTTTACAAATAAACTACTGACCTGTTCCCAGTTAAAAATTTCGAATATTCCACAAGTAGAATGCGTACGCTATCCTGGAATGCACATGGATATAACGTGGCGTGTTCATATGGATCACACGAGAAAGTCGGTATTACGATGGTTTACATAATTCTTAACAACCGGAAGAAAATATGTCATCCGATGTTTTTCTTCCATATAAGAATCTCTAGCATACTTTCTTTCTCTTCTCCCACGCGATCTTCGTTGTTTATGGCAAATTTTTGTCGGTACAATGAAAAAAAAATTGATTACAGTTCATTTATTTAATATATAAAATAAAGTAAAAATAAAAATTATGTTAAAAATCGGTGTTTTAGTCGAAGATGTTTGTAGCGCGTATACTAACGTAAGCTGGTCATGTTATAGTTCATTTTCGTGAATTTCAAAATTTTCATAAAGTTTTTTGGCGAGCTCGTTGACATAGAACAATAAGAGCTCAAGGTTTAGTTGAGATCTACGAATCCTGTCAAACCTGGCGCGATTAAGCGAGATTGTAATTTACAATAATGAAAACTGAAAACCAAAACGGGACACGCATATATTAACCGGGAGATGAATAGTTGTTGAGGTGACATCTTCAATGAAATATAGGTGACAGAATTCCAATAGCATTATATATCGATTACTGAACGACAAATGCAAATCCACAGTGACACCTAAATACTTGACATCTTTAACTCATTTAATACTTTGACCGCTATTACAATTTCGGGGAAGGGTAATGGGTGCCTCCTTGAACAAAGAATAGCTTCAGTTTTCTCGCTATTCAGTTTTAGCTTCCAACGTTTATTAGTATTTACAGATATGCGACGACGACCTTTTGTTATCTATCATAAAGGTCTATATGCTTCACAATACAAGGCCAAGTCGTTTGCATAACGAGCAGTTTTAATAAAAGGAATTCATTTTTTTTTTTTAAACGTGAGGGGGAGAATCTTTCAAAGACATTGATATGATGAGAAATTTAATTTTTATTAACGCAGTGTATACAAGCGTGTGCACTGCTAGGGAACCAAAATCAGCGTGCGGGATTTTTACCCACTGAAAACCCCACCCTTCTATGAAAAGAATTTTTAATATAACGAACGAGGTCCCTAGACAAATGCAAATACATCCACACTTAAAATTTAACTTATTGCCACGGAAGAAGGGATGAAAATTAAAAGATAAGAACCTAACACATTATCTTGCAAATCGAATGTGATGATATAATAATAATAGCAGTACCTTTTGTGTTATAATTTTTTTTTCGAAGAGAAAAAGAAGATTTACCGTCAGTCTATTTCAAGAAGACAATTAAATTTGTAATGCAATTTTGTATAAATTAATCGCATAAATTAATCGCAAAAATTAACCCTTTTTTAAATCCAAATTGCAATTCTTCGGAGTTCTTCTCGCATTTATCAAATATCCTTTGATGTATAATCTTGAGAAATATCTTTAAGATATGGGGCATAATAACTTTCGCAATCTGTCGCATTGGATTTCTTTGACATAGGTATAAACACAGATTTTAATTATTCTGTTACCAATTTACCTGTACATGTTATTAAAAAATTTTATTAGAAATCTCATCACTGACAGATCGTTTGTGCTAAATAATTTTAATATTTCTCAATGTATGCTATCTGGCTCTTACTGCCTTTCCTATTTTTAAATTCATCTCATTTGTATCCTTTAACATAGCACTATCTTTCCTCCTTATTGTATTTGTAAATTCCTTTATCTGCTTATAAATATTGAAGGAATCACGCTTTTCCTGCGGTATTCGAATTTCTTGATATTTCTCTCGTAACCATAATTCGTTTGCCTTTCTAATTTGTTTTCGAATTTGAGCTTCTAATATTTTGTACTCTACTGAATTACGTTTATTTTTTATTCTCTGTTCCATCAACCAAGTATTCCTTCAGCCATCCGGGCTTTCCGTTTTGAATTTCATGTTTAAGTTTTGCACCAATGCTATATTTTACGAATGTCAATATATCGTATTGATTTCCGCCTAGATATTTTCCGGCATCGGATCTTCATTGTCATAACGACCGGATTATGATCCGATCCTATATTAGCATCAGAATCTATTTGCTTCCTTGTTTCGCCAGATGGAGATTGCCGAGTATATAACCGTCTCGCAGGTTGCTGAAAAAAATAAATAACTTGTATTCAACACAAAACTTCAGCAATCTATCACCGTGTCATTTCTGTTACCCCCCAAGCTAAAATGTTCAACTTCTTGTCCACTTTTACCCTTTAGCGATCATTAAATACTTCATACGCCTAAATTTATAATTTTCCGTTGAAAACGAACAATATGTGACTAAAAGGGTTAATTTAATTTTCTGTCTAGAGATTTTTTCTAACCGTTGTAAACTAATTTACAGTTCCCTCTTACGAGTAGATCCCTTGTTCTCGAAGAAGAAAAAAAAAACAATACTTATTTAAACAAGACGGCTATATTATCGAATGTCTTCATCCCGCCGGTCATAATTTGCAATAACGAAGTAAACTAATTTACAGCTCCCTCTCACGAGTAGATCCCTTGTTCTCGGGGGGGGGGGAAACAACAATACTTATTCAAACTATATTATCGAATGTCATCATCCCACCGGTCATAATTTACAAGTAACGAAATCGTGTGTGTAGTGCTTCAAACTGACGAGATGTTACCGGTAGTTGGTAAATTCGACGATGAAATGTATAATAATTAAATAATAACAAATCAAAAATCCAAATCCAGTTTATTACGTATATAATACAATTTTATAAACTACATAATCGAAGAATTCTGCTAATGCGCAAAGTTGCGCCAACAGAGAATGAAGACAATACTTAATAATAATAAGTAATTATTAGTATCGCGCTATGTCGGAATAAAAACTAAACAAATAAAAGGAAAAAAAAAGAAAATGTATCAATTATATACAAAATGTCGTATGCGTGTATATATATTAATTATTTATGGATCATATTCTTCATATTTACGTTTTAATTCGTAGATAAAAATAAAACATAAATCAATATTCTAAGAAACACGGGCTCATATACTTTATACATATAGCTGTACGTACCTACTGCAGCAAAAACACGTGCACATACAGAAGCCTTCGTGAACGATATATCGTCGTGTATTATTTTCCGATTCCTTTCCCTACACAATGTGGTTTAGTAAAGGTTTACATCGCCCATTAAAATTAAGATGAATTATTAATACTCCAGGTATAATACATTAAATAATCGCGGTCGGTCACAAGGACCGAATTCGACTAGTACGGTATTTATTCAGTTTTGATTATCAAAACTTTTTGTCACAATCTGCTTTAGAGAAATCGAAAATTTATTTCGATGTCGAAATACGAAGTATCAAAGTTGTACAGTTCCGACAGAGTCGAAAAAGTTGTTATTATCAGGTAGATTATTATCACTAAATATCAGTTTATTTACCCGGTAGACGAAGGCTGAATATTAAAACTTCGTAATAATAATATAAAATGTTTGAAATTGACCCGTAGTAGTCCTGAGATAACCGATTTGCAAAGTTTTAAAAGTTTAAATATCCTGAAAATGTTGCCATAAATACACGCGTCACTATCATCACTTGTCATTCACTCGTCATATTGTTCGACTTTTTTTTTTCATCAGTTACGATGGAAAACCTTTTTACTTGTTGATGACACGCGACAAGTTTGAGAAATGTTAATAATAATAATCAATAATTAATAATCATTAATGATTAATAATGATAAATAGTAATTACAATAGCAGGCTTTAAGTAATGAACGACTGCTGAAATACGCGTTAGATTCAGCGACTGCGAAAATACGTTCGTCGTGACGAGAGCGACGTAAATTAACGGTAATAGAGCCACGCGTATAGAAATTTCTAATGGGAATGAAAAAAAAAATTATCTTAAGAAATGTAACGAGCAGTTGGAAACGTGTCGTCCCAGGGCAAACCCTAGGGACCACAATTGAAAACCGCCGCACGCGCCTCAAAGCGTGATTTCCACATTCTCGCTTGTTTACGTTTAATATAATAACGATATATACGATAGGCCCCGCAATAGTATAAAGTTCGCGCGCGATTCAGGTCCGATCAAGTGAAAAGAGAGATGACCTTATTGACAAGGTGAAACAATTTCAATTCCATTTCAAGCCGAACGATCAATATATATACATACATACATACATACACACACACACACACATATATATCTATATATATGTAAACCATCGTCATAGAACGAGGTAAGTATTATTATTATTATATAGATCCAAACGGTAAATATCTTTAATATGTTTCTTAGACGAAGTTACAATAGAAAATAGAGCCCATCCCGTGATGTATTCTCTATACGAGAAAAAAAGAGGAAAATTGTATGTGTGTGTAAGAAAAAAAATCAAGACACGCGATTCTATATCCACTCATTATCATCCTCTAAACTAAAGAACACGAGGATAACTTCGATGATACACCTTCTGGAAATTCTCTAGCCGCGTTGGTGGTGTACTCGTATCGATCGGAATAATAATAATGGTAATAAAGCGACCACGATAATGGTGATAATCGTATACGAACCGTGGCTACTCCGAGACCGCGAACAAGCTTTGACGTACTCGGTGTCTCGATAGTAATTCGATATATTCCGTAGATTAGGAAAAATGCGGTTGTCTAAACTGGAGCTTAGCATATTTACGCATCCCCGATACATGTTGATGAATGCGAACCAGTCTTATCGCTGAATTATTTCCGTACGTAACGTATATACGTTTTAACATATATATATATATATAGATATTTATAATATCCAGTAGATACTTCGGTACATAGCGCAGATTTCTAAATAAACATTTGCCCTATAGACTAGTCGAGACATTTTTACACCCGCTGTCTCATTAACATGCGTAATAATAACGTTGCTACACCTTTAAACGGTATCTCCTCATCAACATCAACCGCGTTTATACCAGGATTGTTGCCGTCGTTGTTCTAATATCCAGATCCGTCGCAGATGCTGCTGCTATAACGTCGGTACCATCCGCTTTTATGGTCTAATGTATCGCGGCAATTTTACTCCGTTGTCCACGATTAATGTACCTAAAAAGAAAAAAGAATTACTTCTCATAGTTATATATATATGTGTGTGTGTGTGTGTGTGTGATATATAACGTTGACGAATCATTTTTTATACGTGTATAATCTTTTAACGTCAAATTTAAATACCGGTAACTCCTTACTGCCAACTTCGTAGCTGATACGGCCATATCTCTGGGATGTCGCTTTTCTAGTGTGCTTGCAATGTTATCGAACTCATATATATATATATATATATGTATTTATATACGTGTAAACCAGATCACGTATGTGCTTAGCTGCTTACAGAAAGGTGTAAATGTATATCGCAATAATCAAGTTGAAACTTATTGCCTCGCAGAAATAAGCGGTAATATAGAAGACGTTCTCTCAGATCCATCCGCAATAATTAGTTGTTTTTTTTTTTATTGGTAGGTTTTTCCTCTACTGTTTTTTCAAAACATCCACGTTCGGGGCGTGCATTTTTATCCGCGTCGCCTAACGGGAACTCTTGTATACCGTATCTCGATTTTTACTATATAGACTCGCTTCCCTTTTTATGTTCAAATCTTTACAGCATTATAATATTGTATAATCATCTTTTGCAGAATTTTGAAATTAAGCCGTATATCGCGTGATAGATTTCTTATATATATTATATATATTTTCAAAATGATTTTACCCTAATCTTCGTATCATTTTTTTGACCATTTTCAAACTTACCAACTTACCAACTTTTAACATTTCTACATCTACAGGTCTTAACGATAATATTTTTCGCGTTAATTTTTAGTTAGATCCAGTGCAGGCTGCGTTTTGGACTCCTACCCCTAATACCAATCATAAACTTACTATCGAATATTCGCAATATATACAGAAAGCGGTATTATAGAAAAGGAGATTAAGAAAAATCTGGCAAAGAACAAGGCATCTTAGTGATAAAAAGAAAGTAAACAGAATTATGAAACCAGCAAAAAAACTTCTTTGTGAATTTACAAATAGAACTTTAAGCAAATATTTGAGTAATTTGTCACCTATGATGAAGCAAAACGAGCCCATAAAACCTAATCAGCCGATAAAAGATGGCGATGGAACTTGATTGATAAGCGGTAAAGGGAAAGCTGAAGTATATGCAAAATATCTCGAAAAAGTATTTACACCTAATCTCCACATTATTAACAACACACTATATCTGTCCTTAACTTAAAACATTTCACAATCAGTAATGAATTAAAAATAAAAATTTTCTCACACGGAGAAATAGCGATGCAAATCAAACTGTTGAATCCTAAAAAAGCCCCAGTATTTGACATGATAACTCTGAAAATGCTAAAGGAGCTACCAAGAAAAGAAATTATGCTCTTGACATATATATATATATATATATATATATATATATATATATATATATATATATATATATATATAACGCTATAGCCAGACTTGTATATTTTCCTACTAAGTGGAAATCAGCGAAAATCTTGTTAGTACAGAAACCTGTTAAAGATGGAACAAATATTACATCCTATAAAAAATTATTAGAAATGGTAATCCACCACACGTTTACATAGTCGAACAGCAAACGAAAACATCTTGAAAAGATCATAATGCGTTTGTCGTATATGTACATGTACGCATATGTAAACATTTTATATATATAGTCTAAAAAAGAAAACGTATCAACAACTCATCTTTCCCCTGCTTATTATATGGAGCAAAAACACGGATTCTTACAAAAGTTAAGAAACTTGTTGCGACGCAAAAAGCTCACGAAAGAGTAATGTTATATATTAAGATATCGGACTGAAAAGCTAATACATGGATAAAATAGCAGACTAAACTGTCGGATCTAATTGAACGTGTACTGAAACGGAACCAACCAAGTATGTGGTGGGAAGGAACGATGACAGGTGGACTAAACGACTAAAGAAGTTGCTGCTAAAGGCAGAACGTACAAGTCGCGATAGTTACATTTAGCAGTGGATTATTATAAGCGCATTTTAATCGTAATATGTATATATATATTTTTCGATTATTCTATTCTAGTTTTTTTTTTAAATATTTATTGTTAAATTAATGTTTAAACAATATATATATGACTAATTTAGTAATTAAACATGTATAAAATATTAGTTCAATTAATTCGTTTTTATTATTTATATATATTCGTATTATTTACATAACGAAATTGGCTTTAATCGCTTAAAGCTTGTAACAATTGCTAATGCGTTGAGCAAATGGAGTCGCTTTAATCTTCGGAGAGTCGCTTTTCGTGCTCGGTGGCGAAGTCACAAACGACTTCGTTCACCGGCTTCAAATTCAGATTTGCATACAGCTTCTCGTTTATTTGATACCAACCCGAATTAATAATTGCATTAATAACTTTATTTCAACTAAGTCGAATAACCATCCGATTAGCATGCTTTGCGTATCCCCAAAGTTGAATATCATAGATCCAGATGGGTTTGATGATCGACTGGTAAAGTAGTCGTTTACTATAGAGATCTAATTATGAATTTCTTCCTAATAGCCACCACATTTGAAGGGCTTTAAGTCGGATTTATTCTGCTTTCTAACTTACATGATGCTTCCATGTTAAATGGGAATTTAGCTGAATTCTTTTGCGCGATCTGCTGATTACGGATATAAACACTATTACTGCGGATGAATTTTTTTTAGAACATAATTGACGTGAACGGATTTACGCTCATTGAGTTTTATTCTTCAATTCTTCGTCCATTGTTGAAATTAGGTCCAACATTCGCTTCTACTTGTGAATCACCCTCGCACAATATTGCAATATCATCAGCAAACACATCGGCGTCATACGTTAGTGGAATATCGTCCGTATACAAGAGGTACACAATAGGTTCTAGAACACTACTTTCTGGTACTCCAGCTTGTATAGGGTAAAAAGTTGCCTTCACTTCTTCGTATACACTATGAATTTTATCCCAGAAAGATATATATGGATCCTAACAGATGACAACAGTTATCCAGCTTTCTCATTTCGAGCGTTAAGAGAATCGAGCTTAATATAGTTATTATCGAGTGAGCCCGAATTGATAACAGTGGCATATATGTTTTCTCGGAATTTGGGAAAAAACGTCAACTTCTTTACGAAAAAAATAAATGACAATTTTAAAAAATTTTATATTATCAATTTTTTCCTAATTTTTCGATTTAATTATATTTTTATACGGAAGCATATACGTCTCGATATAACGATATATAATGTTATTAATATTAAAACGTATATATATATCAAATCAAACCAGTTGAAATTAAATGTAGAATATTTTTAATAATAATCATAATAATAATAATATCACCAGCAACATTCGTAAAATAAATAATAATCCAAGATTGAATGACCACCGTGTTTGTTCGAATCCCTCCACTTGATGACTTCAGATGTAAGATATATGTATATATATAAACGATATTAAATTGCACACACACAATAATTCAACTACATTAGAAAGCTTGCGTAAGTCATGAAGCGCTGTCAAGAAGTTATCACATTATTGATAGCAAAGCCAAATAGGGCTTCGCTGCTTTGGCACATATAATCATCGTTACAGATAATACCAACAATATGTTCCGCACTATGCGCGTACGAAACCGTACGTATATCATATTATTATATATATATATGGACACATATACAACATATCGAGCAGTGGTACAACAACCTTAAAGGAGAAATCGTAGCAATGCACGCAATCTCTAATACAGCATCTCAAATCTTCTTTTACTTCAGTTTCTACATCATCTCCATTTACTACTCCAGTTTATACGCATTATTATTACGTTTTATATACATACATATTATATATATATATGTATATATATACACAAAATAATGCTGATATGTTATTCCGCCCACGATTAAATACCTACTTGAAAAAATATACATAAATCATCCCCCCTTTCCTATCGTGCCAACTGTCCGCATTAAATGATACATCATCCTAGTCGGTATAGTTACAAAATGAATTTTTATTCCATGTATGTGTTTTCTTATCTTTTTAAATATACTATATATATATATATATATATTATATATATATATTATATATATATATATATATATATATATATATATATATATATATATATATACTAATACGTATATATAAACTTAAGATTATTTTTTTGTTTCGTATTATGTATTGTTCAATAGACAGTATGTCTTATTAATTTTCATACCATTTAAATCGACAGCTTTTTACTCTGTTTCTATTTAGCCGTTTACTTAGCTGCCGATTTATTCTGTCTATCATCCTATATCTATTCAATCTATAAAGTTGGATGTTGAAAGTTTACATCTCTCATCTTATGCCGTCGTTGATAATCACACATTGATCGACTTTCATTTATTCGATTGTGACGTTGTCCTCTTCTTTATGTTTATAAATTATTTATTACGTACATTCGAAAAAACGACTATATAGAGGCGATCGTTATTACGGGGGTGAAAGTTGACGTTGTCGCTTCCCGGTAAGAGGCTGCCAAGTAGCTACGAGACAATTTCAGTCGGATCGAGTAGATAATAATATCTATAGATACGTACATAAAGACGCGTATGCGCTACTTAGTCAGTCAGTCGATTCTACATCTTAATCATTGTCTGCATGAAAGATGTAACTATAACAACGTGATGGCGATTAAATTCGTCAATTCATTTTCCTTACGTCTTGCACATATCAACGCCATCCTGATTTTTGATTTGTCCGTCGTTCGCTTAATTTAATATTAGTTCTTTATCGATACTTTCATCGCGAAATTATAATAATGACAATAACGATATCCGTCGAATTATTCTCGTATTTAACGATATATTTGTTCGAACGTCAACAATACGAAATCAACTTATACGGTTGTTCAATAGAACATTACAAAACGAAAAGTTAAATTTAATGCAATACCGTTTAGACATACAATTTCGTCACACAAACCAAATACTTAGCAGTATTAATTGATAATAACTTAAAATAACCATTTTAATTATATCACAACCAAAAATTAGCAATTTATCCGCTTTATTTACTAGAAGTCAAGCCTCAACCATTTTACTTCCGATATCACAGCAGCATATAATACAGCGTTCTTTTGAATTTTCGACACACTTTTTTCATCGAACTGTGCCTTAATAGTTACACTGTTAAGTGTCGACAACATTGCTTCTAGGTCGGCCATGATGAAGTATAGAATAAAGTTTCTGGGAACCACCAAGTTAGAGACTGCTTTAAAAAAATTGACAATAAGTTTAATAATTTAGGAACTAGACGTCCAAATAGCACGAGGTAAAAACTAAAACAACCAAAAACGCCGGCCTAATAATATAAATGTAAAAAATAAAAAAAGTCAAAAAAGTTTTAAAATTAATATATCAAAAAGTACTGGTCTAAAATTTACACTGAAAGCGCCAAAAAACTCGGGTGGCGTAAGAGAAAACTACTTACCTCCGTCCCGGAAACCGAGCACACGAACGAACAACCAGTATCGACGAACGCTCGGAACAATCATTATATTAAAAAATATCAAACTTAACGGGATAAATATAATGGGTTAGCAAAACAATATTTTCCCAGAATAGACAGCCGACTAAACAACGTTACATTTACAATTAAATACATAGTTCATTAACAGACACGGTTTATTCGATTATTTATACCAAGTATAGAGCATTCGAATAAATGTGTACGATGTAATTTCATCGATAACGTAAAGCATATATTAGAAATGCTGATTTTGCAGATATTAGTGTCGCTGAATTGGTAGATAAGTGATTGAAAACATTTAACGATTTCACGGTATCGCAAATAACACATCGCAAAATACATCTACGTTTATTGTAAACAAATTAATTGTATAAGATTTCTTTAGTGCAAAGTAGTTTGATCAGAGCACCGTAAACTTAACTGGATGGGCTCTTTCCAGTCCACTATTTATAAATTACATGTATCACAGTTAACCCCATCGTATATTTTACGAACTGGGGACAAAAAAAAAAACTGTATATTAATTTTATTTAAATTAATTATCATTATCGCAGAACAACAAATGAACGGAAAAAGTTAAACATTTTGAAGTAATTTTTTTTAGGTGCCGTGTACCACAACTTAGGTTAGAGGCACCGAAGCTATTTTAATTAAATGAACGGATACATATTTGTTACTTTTAAAAACTAAATGGTTTTTTCAAACTGATTATCAGAGAGTGCCGTGCGAACTGAAATATTGCCATGAGAATTTTCTGAAGTGGCCTACACTTTGATAGCATGTGTTCGACTGTTAGAGGCTCCCGTCCGCAGTAGCAGCATAACGGTTGAATTTTTTTTCTATTATGTAATTATGGGTTAATGTCCAATTCTAAGCCGAGTTAGTACAACACCATCACGTCGCGATGGGATGATTGTTCTCCATGGAGCTGTGTTCAACTTGACGTTTCGGAGTTTGTTCGTTGTGGGAATACGTTTCCAGCGTAAGTTCCATGCCTCATGAAATTGGTTTTTGATGTATTTCGTCTTGTATTTGGATTGAAATTTTTGGTACTGGAAACATCGCCGCTTCTTTCGCAGCGATGTCAGGTTCTTCATTTTCCTTTATGTTGGAGTGTGAAGGGATCCAGCATATAATGGTTTCTTGTATGTGTTGGTTAGCTGACAGGTGAATGGTCTATCGGGTGGTTAGATTTTGATAGATCCCGAGATTAATGCTTTGAACGGCGTAAAGTGCGTCGGTAAAAATAATTATTTCTTGTAAGCGTAAGTCTCTAAAATCGATAGCCAAGTTGATTGCCATTCAGCGGATAGCACTGATAATTCGGTTGGTAAAACGTATCTTACGGTGATATCTCGATGTATGACGGAACAACCCGTAGCTTGAGTTGTCTTTGATGCATCTGTATAGAATTTTTCATATGAATTAAATGATATCATTAGTCTGTCATAGGCTCTTTGTTTTGACATCATATTTTTGTTGTATAATGCCAATGATACGTCAGTCTTTAAATTTGTTCTTTTGTTCGATGGTAGCGATGATATTATGCGATGATCTATTTGTTCTGAAAGCTCGAGGTTAAAGGTCTTGAAGATATTTGTAATATGAGTTTGAAATAGTAACATTTTTGTTTTTTTTTTTGTATGTTTGTTGTATGTAATCTGCTTCTTCATCATTAAATACTCCCGACGAAATTTTAGCGACCATTCATTGGCTTAAATTAATAGACTAATTGTTGGACTAGCGCGAAGAGCTCCAAGAGCCAATCGAATAGCTGAATGATGAATCGGATCTAAAGTACGCAGAATCGATGATTTTGCCATTAAATTGGAGCACCATAATCTAAACAGGAACGCATTATTGTTCGATAAATTTTAAGTAAGACGGCTCTGTCGGCTCCAAAACAGCTGTTAGATAGTTTTTTCATCAAATTCAATTTCTTTAGAGACGATTGTTTTAATTCGTTTATGTGTTGCCTCCAGGAGAGCGTGTCGTCGAATGTTAGGCCGATATATCTGACTGTTTGTGTCTGACGGATTGATATATTATTTAGTGTAACGACTAGGGTTTTAAAAATGGAAAGCACCATACAGTAATAGCCACGCACATATTTAATTTAAAAATAAAATGGATTTAAGAAGCCAAAATATTTCTATTATAAACTGGAATTGTAATGGTATCAATCTAGAAGATCTTAAAATCATTTTAGCAACATATTATAATCCAACAATACTATGCATTCGAGAAACGCATCTGCACCCAAATAAAAAAATACACCTTCAAAATTACGATATCATATACAAAAGTCTAAACAACCAGTCAAGAACACACGGTGGAATTCTTATAGCTGTAAAAAATGACACTAGTTATACAGAAATAAATTTCAACTGTGATCATTTACAGACTTTAGCGATGCGCTTAAACAATAATCCAGCTATAACAATTTGCACAATATATATCCCTCAATATTATACTAGAATTGAAGAAAGCGATTATACAAATTTATTATCGAACCTTCCAACACCATTTGTATTTGACTTTAATTTGCATAGCGAACAAATAGGTGGAAATATAACGGATAGAAGGGGCAAACTATTAATGAAAATAATAGATAAATTCAACCTAACAATACACAACCCGTACGAACCAACACATTACAGTACCTACCATGATTTCATCCTAAGCACAAGCCGGATTGCGCATTTAATAGACACCCATCTACATGCCAACATAGTGACTATTATCCTCTGATCATCAGCATACACAGTAAAATCGCTACACCGAATATTGAAACAAAATTCAACTTCAAAAAATCAAACTGGGACTTGTATCATAACTTATACTTAGTCAACACTACACTAGAAAGCAGCAGCGACACTGACACGCTCGTTGCATTCTACTGTACGCAAATTCTAAAATACGCGAATCAAGCTATCCCGAAAACCATTACCTAAAACAAAACTCCAGTACCAATCGGAAAAATGCTCAGTAGCCATTCGAAATAGAAGGAAAGCACTCAAATGGTTAAAACGAATATCCACAATTGAAATCACATAGCTTACCAGCACGCCCGATCAAAAACTAGGTTGGTGCTTAAACAAGAAAAAAAAGAGAAACTGGAACGCATACACATATACTCTTAACAGCTAGAACACCAATCCAACAACTTTGGAATAAAGTACGAGCATTAAACAAAACATACACCCCTCGTATACCAATTTCAATATGTGGCCAGTGGTACACAGAGACGGAAGAAATAGCAGAACAATGTGCACTCTATTTTGAAAGCATCTCAAGCGATAATAAGTTGCCACCGTCCTCATTTCAAATAAAACAATGTACGGAATCCGAGGAATTAAAGTTCGATACAGCAACGAATCCGACATATAATTCCCTCATTGGGAAAATCGAAATTATCAGCGCTAATAAGCAAGAGCCGTCGATAGTCCTGCAACTACTTTATCATCGGTGAATTTATATCGCTGTCAAAATCAGCATACCTTACAGTTAAAATTTTTTATCTAAATTACAGGATGTTATCTCCGAAACGGTGGCAATATCCTCTTTCCATTTCTCTCAACCGTTTCGTTCGCATCTTTTTATCTATCTACTCTCCTAGCCCAACATTATGGGTCAGGTATTTTATAAATGAAGAAAGCACAGGATGGACATTTTAACGTTCGGTGAAATAAGATTATATGATGAAGGAGTTTATAAAAGGCAGCAGCGATTTCATTTTAGATTTACGGTGAATATTAAGCTACCTAGACCATGGCAATAAAAATTAAGAGCATGTATTGCACACACCTACCCCCCATAGTTTAGAGCGAAGAACGGAACATTTTGTAGAGCTTTATAAATTATTAGACATCGACAAATGAAAATATTATTATGTCTGAAGATTTCAATACCGTCAGCTTTTTGCGGATATAGTTCTCTTTTAAACACTGTGGATGGTATATTTCGACAACAAATATTTCTTTAATAAATTACTTCCCTAACATATTACACGACGAAGACGCGAGTTTTGTTATTGTTTAAATTAACGAGACCTACTCGGTAATTCGTTTTTTTTTCTTTAATTTAGTTTTTAATTTAATATTCGTTAAATGTTCAACGTGTACGTGATGTTGCTGCTCCTGTACGTTACATTTTAGATAGTTCAAAATTTGTAGAGATTTGTATTATATGTTTGACACCACGTGTGTGTTACTCTGTCGATGTGTACACCCGGTATGTAAGTAAACGTTTATATCGTATTTATTAATCTGTCCAGGAATATGCGTGCGTATATTTAGAGTAAGATTATGTGAACGAGGTGTAAATGATGTGTGTTTTAATGGGTGTGAGACTTGTGAATACGTGAAGTTTTTTCTGTGGTTTTTTTTTCGGTCTTTGTAATTTTTAAATTATTCGTCAGACTATTTAAAAATTACCATCATACGCTATAATTGACTTTACAGCTCCATTACGAGAAATAAATAAATTCGTCCGAATTACAAATACCGTTGTAGATATTTAATTCCGTTCGAACGGAGAGCACTTAACAAAATACAAAATTAAAAATTGCAACCGATCACTTTAAAGATGGATGACTGATGACTGCGTAGTAGCATTCCAAGGCAAGATTTAATGGAAATATACGAAGATTTTGAACTTATGATAAATGAAAGGAAGACGAAGGTCATATAAATATAAATGGAGAAATATCTCCGGTTGTTATTACCAAAGGTCGACACCTATTTCCGGAACCAAATCGATAACTAAACAACCATCCAGTGCGAAATTACTTCTCGCACTACGCTATATAGTAAATTACGTCGCAGGAAATAATGACCGATACTTTTATATCGGTTCGCACGAGTCGGTGATTATACCGACATCAAAGCGAAAATAGTGACGAAGTAGAGGAAAAAATCGAATTGCGCCGCTTTGAATTTCATCGGAAAATATCTCGCGTTAGAAAAATCTAAAGGCAAATGAATTGACGTAAATACAACACGATGTGGCCGAATCGTTAGCGAAAAAATCATCTAAACGACAGAGTGTGGGTCTAAAAAAAAAAAAAAAAACTTGCGATAAACCGAATAAAATGGAAATTTGTTGTCGACCAATAGCAGAAGGTTTGCCACCTGGAAAAAAATTAAAAACGAAAATTTACATTACCTACACGTGATCTCGCATAAGAGAACGCAAATGTAAAATTGAATACTCGATTGGTTAATTGAATTCAGACAGAAGAAATTATATAGACAAACTAATACAGAACGTAGAGGGGATATTTCTTCATTTATGCGATAAAATAATTGTTTTTCTAAATAAGACTTTTTTTTTTGTTAGTGTCGTTCCAAGTTCCATAATTTCATACATTTAATATTGCACGTTTATTTCGGTTGATTAATAAGTGTTCTCTTCCCCCGATGAGTTGCATATATCAAAAGCTTGTGGGAAATTGATTAGCTGCGAGTAACTAATAAGCAGTCGTAAACTAAGAACGATCACTAGTCCTGCAACTATGTCATCATCGGCGAATTTATACCGCTGTCAAAATCAGCACATACGTTACAGTTAACATGTTATTTTATCTAAATTACAGGTTGTTAAAACGATGGCAATACCTTCTTTCGATTTTTCTTAAAACAGTAATTCATATCGTTAAATTTTTATTGAAAGCCAGGAAGCTTTTCCGCTATTAAGCCATTTTGAAGTGTTCATAAATAAAGAACCACAGGACGTCGTGATCGTGATAAATCATCTGATGAATCATGTTCCTCTATATCTGTCCATTGCCATACATGCTGTTAGTGTCGTTACTTTTTTATAATGCTTGATCTGACTATCTTCGATGTGGTCTCCCCGTAGATTTTTGGTCGCGCGGTCTGGGTCCCAATATTAGTTTTTGGTGATGCAGATTTTTTTTATTCTGTTCATATGAGACCGAAATAACGCAAAATTCGTAGTTAGTCGTATTATAAATATCGGACTACATATCTCGCTATCCTCGGCAAGACTATCTTATTCGTGATTTTTTTCGCTTCACGATATTCTTAAGAGTGTCAACTAACACCATATAACCCGAAGGCTTGTATTTTCTTTTCTTCGTTCCTATTCATAGTCCATAATTCGCAACCATATGTGAAGATAGAGAAAATTCACGAATTCGATTAAATAGCTATAGTATACAAATAGGTAATTAACTGGTTGTAAAGTATGACATGTTGAAGACGATAGTATGAACATTTGAAGACATAATCGGTGTCGGCTACCATGTCGACACATAGGATGGATAAGAGTAAAATGACGAAGGAAGAATACGCACATTTTAAATAATAAATGGTAGAAACCGATTATTACCGAGACGTAGTCTGCATATTGTTACAATAAACTTACGTATCATATTCTGTTTGATCGGAAGCAACGCGAAGGTTATTGAAGAGACATTTGCCATTATTGCGCGCTTAGTAATTTTTGTTTCCTTCTTAGCGACGATCGACCGGTATCGTACTATTTAGCTTTAGAGATGATTTATAGCCTACGGATGACGACACCTTATTTAATGTCCTAACGGAATAGGTCGTGCTCACTAACGAACGGGTAATCGAATCCGTGGAAAAAAGAGAAATGTAAACAACAAGAAAATAACAATAACGGAAAACGAGAATTCGTGCAAATCGATACGAAATATAAGATAGATTTTCGGACGAATAGAAGACCTACAAACTGACCGACCGAAATAGCTGCCGCGAATCGGCTGAGCATTATAATATGTTGGTAGCAATCGCAGAAAAAAAGGCAAGGCTACCGGCGATAACGCTGTAATTACTGAATACATCTGGATCGTAATAGCGACAGAGTTCTTCGGGGTCTGAATGAAGTAATTCACTACGACCCCGCTACAGATAACCTACACAGGCCTGGCAACTTCGACTTAGATTATCTCGCAACCTCTCGCAAATATGTATCCGTACGATGATGGTTGATTTATATATATATATATATATATACGTATTTATGTATAAATGTGTGTACGTTTATATCAACAATAGCTACATAATAATTCTTCCAACAAATTATTGTTATCGTCGCAGTTATATATTGCGTGTATATATACACACATATATGTATATGTATATATATACAGCGTAAGATATTTAAAAGATTATAAACAAGATGCGAGGGAGCAATATTATTACGGTAATCCTTCGGCAACGCCTAGTATCCTCATTATCTTTTACGTTATTATATGAGGTCGCTTCCCTCCAGCCATCCGCCGGCTATGACCAACGGATATTCAACGAGGGTATCTCTCTGTTCGAAGCATTAGACAAATATATAAATTCTTCTATCGTAATAATGAACCTATATAACCGTGGACATAGATCGACCCGATGAAATGGTATACGGTACATTTGGCCCCTTACCTTAAACTTTGAAACGTGAACCTATTTACGAACTCTATGTATATTATATATATATATATATATATATATATATATATACGTATATATACCGTCGACCCGATTTTTCGACAAAACTCATTTCGATTTTCGCATTCTGACTTTTTTTTGCTCCTTTTCTTATCTCTATTTTTCTTTCGGTACGTCATGTTTCTGCTCTCATTTCGATTACATCATATCCTGCAATGACCAAACATGGGAAGTACATCAGGAGCTGCCGTATTATTAAGAGAGTGCATTAAGACGGATAATACAATACAATGTGCTCGACGATAATAATACAATATCCCGACGATGAAGATAATTTTCCAGCAGCTCCCCCCCGTAGTATTGCCTATAGACTCGTGTTTCGTTATTATCGAGAAATGACACGATAGTTAACAGCAACAATAACAACCTTGTCTATAGATTAAATTGACTCCCATCTGGATTACGGGCGGATTCCGAATCATCTATATTCGAAGGTCTACCCGATAAGATCATTAATTTTTTTTTTAAAATAAATTACTTTTACTTTATGCGACGATGATAGTAATAATAATATGGATTCGATTTTACTTTCGTTTGTTACATTTTACGTTAATAAACTTGGTCTACTTTTAGCCGTTATATTATCATCAACAATCGTAAATATCTTAATTCGCAAAAAACAATTATAATTTTTATCCGGCGTCTAGAGTTTTATCAGTTTTTCCTATGAAATAGCAAAAGAAACAACGTCGTAGTGGTCCGATTGAAACGAAAAAACATTCAACTTAAGATATAAGATAATTTTTATCAATTTTTTTTTATCGCGAATTTGATGCTTTTATGCGAAATACTGTGTATAATTTTTATTAAATATCGGCAAACTTCTAACGGGTTACATATGTATACGTTCAATTATGTATATAATTTTAAAATCACCGATGAATAATTTTTGCTAAAACACAACAAAAGCGTGGTATGCCTCGTTTGAAGATAAAATTCGACTATAACAAATTGATCAATTAATTTCTACCGAAATTCCGGATCCATAAATCGATCGAGAATTATTTAATATTGTTATCGGTTGCACGATCCACGGTTGCTGCGGTTTTTTTTACACGATATCATCGTGTATGAACGATAGAAAATGTAAAAGATTCCTAAGACAATGTCTCAATGATACTATGATATTGGCGGTTATTCACTGTGTCGGCGCACAAACGCTGAAAATACGAATGTCAAACGTTACGTTTAAAGTTGAAATATATAATCAGTGCGAATGACGTCATACTTACTACTGTTTAAAAAAATATACGAGCTTAGTATAAATATCGAGTTCTGTAGTTCTGCAGATCAAAACGACGAAATAATAAGGCACTATATGGGTAGAATAGCATCAGTGTAGCGACAATAAATTTAAATTAATTATTATAATTGAAAACAAAAATATTTTAATTAAGAACTTTTATTTTATTTCTAATGCTAAACCGTTGTATAAATAAAAAATGAAACGAAAAATCTTACGCCGGTTTGTAGTCTCTTTTCAAATCTCGAATTTCTTATTTTATTAATTAATAATAATAATTTAATTGTTTTAAATAATTGTGTTTATTATTAATTTAACCTATAATAAGTAAGTCGTAGCGAAACGTGGCTTGGATCTTTTACTATTAAAAATCCAGGAAAGAAGGCGCGAAAACATTACCTCTACTCCACCATTATATATACGGAAGAAGTTCTCTAAAGAATTTACAAAAAATGGACCTTATTTTATTCCATACAGAAGAGACGATTAACCTGTGTAGTTCTGACACGTTAGTCTGTTATGGGATTGCAATAAAAGGACAGATTCCAGGGAAACGAGGTCGTGGTAGACAGCGAAACACTTTTGTGGCAACACTGTTGCATGATAGATGCACAAATCAATACTGGAAAATAAAAACAGCTGAAAATAATCGGTTGGGCTGGAAGTTACTTACCATGGAGTAAAATCAGTTCTAGGACTGCTTAATTTATGATGATGATTATATACATACATACATATATACACACACACACACATATATATATATATATTGATAATTAATTGCCGTCTCCGTATCGGAGGTAGGCAAGTACTTACTATACATATTTTGTTGTACAGTATAAGTAGCGTACAAGGCAATTATAATATGGCGCTGGCGTAGTTAGACACACACACACCCGGGGGGACTGATTGTAATCGCTTTGTTGTCACAATCCTATGCAGCCCCGCGTGTTATTGTAGTGTACTAGATTGTTTACCAGTGTTGTGCGTGGTGGTTTGCCATTACCTTCCACGCAATAATATTAGAATTATTTATTTTTTGATGATAATTTTTGCGCCGTCAATGGTATTCGAATTCGATACCTTCCGCATAGAAGTCCGTATTCTTAGCAACTCGGCTATTCCGACGAGATATATATATATATATATATATATATATATATATATATATATATATATATATGTATATGTATATTTCAGCTTTCTTTGGTGTTTTACATAGTATAATTGTCGAATGAGTTGAAATGATAATTAGAGACCGATGGAGTGACTGACACTTAATTTTTCGTATCTATGTCATTAAAAATATTTGATCGTGACAGCATAATAACTACAATTAACATGGACGTGTCGGTGTTGAAATTACTAATGAAATGTAACATAGAGTATGGCGTTTGTAATTGATGACAAACGTACTCTGACAAAAGATAGTATCTGACTGAATTTTTTCAGTTCGTCGCTGGTTTAACACTCTCTCACACACATACACAATCATATATATATATATATATATTAAGCATTTATTGATAAAAATTAAATTACGATTTCACTGATAAAAGAAGAGAAATTATTATTCTATCATTGAGACATCATCTCAGTCGATGAAAATTCACCACACTCTTCGAAATTCAGATACTAAGAGCGAAATTCGAACTTTATTCGAAGAAGAAGAAATTATCATCACTATTCGGACTATTATTACTTCGAAAGCGACAGTCAAATTCTTCATTCGAACGATAACGATAACGATAAAATTAATAATAATAATAATAATAATAATAATTTACAAATGATAATATAAGAAAGTAAATCTGCTTGATCGTCGCGCAAGTTTACGCTTCAATCCTCCCTAATTATTTCACAACTAATTAATCAATTAATTAATTAATTCTTTAATTAATTAATTTTTCTATATAAAAATAATAAGTCTGTCTCATCTTTTCTGCATAATATGAAAGTGATTCTCGCGCGACCGACGTTGAAAATGCGTTCGAATGTCTCTCCGGATCGTTATGATAATAAGGACTTAATTATTTTTTTATCAATCGTTCTTTTTCATTAACGTAACGGAATTCGCCGTTAGACGACGAACATGTGTGTTTGTGTGTAGGTATATGTGTATGTGTTGAGTACGATTTTACACTTATATATTTGTTATGACGTCATTATCTCTGAAAGGCTGATCGTGGGATATTTTCCTTTTATTGGAAATTCTTTTTCGAATATAATGTCTTCTCATTTTTCATTTTATTCGTTCCTATATTTTTTTCCTTAAATTTCGAATAAATTTAAATTAAATCGTGATGATCTGTCGTCTCATTTCTATGATACTAAACATTTAATAAAGATAAAAATTTCGTAAAATTTTTTGCCATTTCGATAAATAAACCCGGACGCTAATCAGCGACCTGCAATTACGATAATATACGATCGAAAAAAACTTATAAATCGATTTATTAATTTAACCTTTTCATTTTTTTTTTTTTTTTTTACATAAAATTAAACATTTTGATATGTGAAATAATTAATCAAAATGATCCGAGATGATGAAAATACGAAGTAGTCTTGGGGTCCAAATATCACAAAAAGGACAATATGAAATGCGCCAGCGGTGACACCCTATTAATATCATTGAAATTACTGTTAAAAGCTCGATTCGCGCATCCACGAACAATGTGCTCAATGATTTGCCCGAGGGTATCCACAATCACAGGCAGCGTCATTTTTAATTTTTCATCACGTTAGCAAATATTTGCATCGTCTATTCTCAGTCCGAACGCGATTTAATTGTACCCATTAAAACCGTTCACCTTATGATATCAGGTTATGTGACCAGTTTCCGTTTGTCTGGATTTGATCGAGTCCATTTTTCTCACTACTTTTTCTCGCCATTGAAGTTCTTTGCAATAAGGGCGTTTGTCGTAATGTATACTGATTTCCTTGATTTTAGCCTGGTTGCTTCACACGTATGTCTATTTACAGGAAGTCATTGTCGGCTTTGTACTTCTGCTACTCTATAATGGTTGCTATTTTCCTGCATATATTGGGTGGCGTAATGTTACTAAATACCGGTAATCACGCAGTAGGCGTTGATTTAACGACTCCTGTGATTAGCATCGTGGTGGTATTTAGCTGTACATCCAGAGTTGGGGTAATTCCGCAGCTGAGTATACGAGATCTAGAGCTGCCGTTCTGAGCGTTGATGCAGAAGAAGAAACACCGGTTAATCTTTGGATGATATTATTTCAGATTTTTTTTTTGTAGTAGCATTTTCTCTATGCAATACGTTAGCTGTCTATCGAAGGTTATACCGAGATACTCGGGAAATATTTCATGCTTTAGCAGTTTACCGTTGCAGCGAATTCCGAGCTTCCTATTTGCCAGTTAAGTTGTAAGATAATGGAAAAAAATTTACGGATCGGTATTGCATGTGGACGCTTAATTAGAAAGAGAGATTGTTTGGGTAAACTTGTTTGAATTTGTTTATAGAAATTCTTCCGAGTAGCACAAAACATGGAGCTCCAGCGATGAAACAGATCAGCTAAACATCGATGTACACTCCGAAATACCTTACGCAGTTCGTCTCCGAAACTTCATTGACATTTACGCATACTGCAGGGCACCTCTCACCTTCCTGTTGGTAAAAGTTGCGTTAAAAGAAAATCATAATTACATTTATAACGAACAGACGGACATCATACATTCTTCTCTTATATTACGATAATAAAAAATCTTCCGTAAATTATAAATAAATAACGTCATCGGGTGGGAAACAGATAGGAAACTATAGTGTGACCCAGAGAAGACTGACGGTTTATACTGCTACAACCTAAACCGCGTGCTCCACGTTTAATGTATACACGACAGATTCGTTTTTGTATCACGGAATCTTATATCGAGAAGAAGCGCGCGTTATACGTGGAACATTATTTTCGGAGTGAACCGATCACGGCAGTGCAAAGAGAGTTTCGAAAAGAATTCAAGTGACGTGATTATTTTGCGGAGATAAAATTTTTTGTAAAAAATGAATGAATGTATTGTGTTGCAAATGACGGCCATCTGAACGATATTGTGTTTCACGAATGATTGTAAGCTAACCTCTCGTTTTCTTATTTTTAAATAAAATTTCATTCAAAAATCTTGGTCGAGTAGTTTTTGAGTTATTCAAAAAACAACAAAACCGTCCGTCTTCTCTGGGTTACCTTATATATATATATATATATATATATATATATATATATATATATATGTATGTATGTATATAAATAAACTAATAAGTAAACACGATAAATGACGATGAAATGTAGAAGAAATAAATTTCAAAATTAAAAAACCGAAATAATTTTTTCAAAGAATTAATGTATAATATAACATATTATATCTCAACCACAATCTTATTATCTTATTAGTACGTGCGGAACAATATTAATAATCATCTACCCAATATTCCGTTTTTCTCCGTTTACGGACTGGAACACGACCGCCCTCTTATGTAAATTTAACGAAGCTGCTTTTTATAATCTCCGTAAATTACCGAGAATCGATTAGATATATATTTACGGGTCGTCGACTAAGATAAAAAAAAAAATGCATACCGCTTATTTACATATAAGCAATTATAAAATTTACAGTTAAATAAACGCCGGCAACGAACAAGCGGTGGAAAAGTGTAAGGAAATCAGTGTAATGATGTTGATGATGGCGAAGAACAATCAGCCGTTAGGAAGTGGTTGGTTACTACCGCGCTGATATTAGCGAGTTGTTAATAAGTGTATAGAGCCGGTTGTCGATAGTGGTTAGGAATAAATGGAAAAGCGAAGTAGCGTGTAGCTATAATGAATAGTTTTTAAACTAACAATCACCGATCAGCAACTCGATCTGTAACAATACGCGAAAGGTTATATTACGCCATGACTGCGTTTTATTTAATGAGACGACCCATCTTTTGACTTTAATTACGAGATAACAATCCATTATTAAGCGAGGTCGCTCCTTTTGCATAATGTAAATTCGATTAGAGAATCCGTATAAGCGCTTTGAGATATCTTAGGAAGCCGCGGCTTGGACGATAATTTACTAACAAAGTATGGAGGCCGCTGAAAACACATCCACTGTTTCGTTTCATGGAGTATAACACATTTCTTAAATATCTTTTCATAGGTTACCAATCGGCGGCTAAGTAATTGCTGAATTTTCTATCTTATACTTTCGATATGACTCCGTATCCAAAAAACTCGTCCAATTTTCTTTCTGGCCGCAATTTTTCTGAATAATCTATAACTCCAGAAGTAGTTTTTGTTTTTTTGTTAAGGATCTGGATCAGATGACAAAATAAAGTACTTCAACTTTCCGTTTTTTATTTATTTTTTTTAACCACCTACATATCTTCCTGGTTAGTTTTTTCGCTATATATGACATTTTAATCTCAGATGTTATTAAACAATCATCATCCTTTTCGAGTTTTTTTTTTTTTTTTTTTTTATGGGGATGCCTTTACAGCTTACCCAACGTGGAGCCGTAATAATCACTAACTCATATTCTTATGAACTCGGACAACTTCTCGAGAAAAGTCGCTATGTCCGGGAACAAATCTAGATTCTCAACATGCAGAAGGGACATTACGTTATAAGGAGGACCACCACGAGATGCGTACAGTAATTTGAGATACAGTTCAGAACGTAATGCTGTTAATGAAGGACATTCGAAGAACACGTGATCAGGGTTGCAGACTACACGACCAGCATGTAGAGGACAATACGGATTATCTCTAAGCTGCATAACGAACAGGCAGTCCGGCAACAAGCAATGCCCAAACCGCAATCTGCTGATAAGCACAATTCCTCTCCGCTTGATGTTTTTGAAAACGTAGAACCATGGGAACCTAGGGAGAGACGGCTGCAGCTGATAATACGCAGTAAGAGGCGACCGCTGTATGCACTCCATATATGTCTGTTCCCAGAGCTTTTTATGATCAGACTGTGTAAAATGAATGACGTCACGAGAAGAAAATGAAGAGAATAAAACACCACTAGAAGAACCCCTTTTAGCTATTGCATCTACCATTTCATTGTCGGGGACTCCTCGATGTCCCGGTACCCACAAGAATGACACAAATATACTGAGGTTTTCCAGCTGATTAAGTTTCAACATGATGGCTGAAATCAATGAATCTGACACCTTCCCTTTGCATTCAATAGCTTTTAAAATACTCTGTGAGTCGGTAACAACGAGATAATTACCTGGAAGATTCGCATCAATTAAGGACGACAAAGAAAGAAATACTGCCACACACTCAGCTGTAAATGAGGAACAGAGATCAGATAATTTGTATGCACTGCTAATATTAAGAGATGGGATATAAACTGCTGCACCAGTTCCCTGAGCTGACTTCGATCCATCTGTATAAACAAGGATATGCGTAGGAAAATTTTCAGCGATAACATTATTAAGTGTAGCCCGGATCAGTGGGGGACGCCAATGGAGGTAGTTCTCTGGAAAGAAAAATGTTATTTTATTGGCAAAATTGTATGAATAAGGTAACATAAATTGGATGGGTATATGAATTCGCATAGTCTGCACCTGAAATTCATCCAACCTAGGTAAAACCGAAGCCAGCAGAGGCATTTTGCTGTTTGAAAACCGCCAGTTGGAAAAACTGTGGTAGAATAAATTGTATAGCGGAAAGCGATCTATGTACATTCTACCGATCAAGAGCTTTAATGCTAAATAACTCCGTCTCAGCTGTAACGGAGGAATCTTACACTCTGCCAACAATGCCGGTATCGGAGTACTTCTAACTGCACCAATACAGAGCCTCACACACTCATTTTGCACACGATCAAGCTTATTTAACAATGATTCAGCTGCAGATCCATAAAAAAACACAACCATACTCCATTTTAGAACGAATTAGCGACTTATAAAGAGTCAACAGTATGAAAGGATCACCCCCCAACGAGTATTGTATAAATTACGTAGAATGTTAACGGCGCGGTTAATAGTTTTTATAAGATGATCAATATGTGGTATCCAACGTAATGCCCAAATACCGTATTGACTTGCAAAAGGGAATAACTCCATCTTCTGTTGTGATAGAGAAGTTATTGACTGTGAGATGTCTGTATGTAAAAACCACTGCCGCACTTTTCTGAGGACTTAGAGTTAACCTCAACTTATAAAGAACTCGTTCGATTAAATCAATATCCATATTAATATTACATACGGCGTCGGAAAATGATGTATTGGAACTAAATACCGCAATGTCATCGGCATAAAGGAGAGTTTTGGAATACAAAGGCACGTGTGCCAGTTCTGAAATATATAAATTAAAAAGCAACGGACTGAGGGAAGAACCCTGAGGAATTCCCCTATACCACTCGATGGTATCTGGTGGACAATGAACTTATTAAAATGTGGCGTTGCGAAAATAGTCTACTAATGAAATGGCAGCAATGCCCTGGAATGCCTAGGGACAACAGTTTCTGCTGTAAAGTGGGCAAATGTTCGTTGTTAAAGGCTTTCATTATATCGAGGAAAACAGTAATATTGTATTCTTTATTAATGAGACTGTTATATATATTACCAACTAAATCACCCACGCAGTCCAATGTACTGGTGTTATTTCGAAATCATACATATTAGTTGGAAGGATTTCATTATGCTCTAACCACCAGTTGAGACGCGAAGCTATAACGGATTCACAAATTTTTCTAAAACAAGAGGCTAATGCAATTGGTCTAAGTGATCCATTTTTCTTAGGCACAGGGACGATAACAAAAAGCATCCAAGAACTTGGAATCGATTTAGTTTGCCAAACTTTATTTAAAATGTGAACGAAGATAGTAACAAAATTTTCCGGCAGCTTTTTTAATACTTCGAAAGAAACACCATCGTATCCTGGCGATGTTGAATCCTTCGTTGATAAAATGTAAGCTACCTCCTTTTCAGTAAAAGGAGCATCTAAAAAGTGATCCGAGGGGCTACTTTCAGGTATTATAACTTCTTCTAGTTCAGGCACATGAGGTGGAGCCAGTGACTCAACAAATGAATAAAAATTGTCCTCTGACAACTGTCTAACTTTATTGTAAGAAGAACTCCTGAACGATTTAGATAATTCCCATACCTTAGAGATAGATGTTTGTCGATTGAATTGCATGCAAAACTGTTGCCACTTCTTCCTTTTTGCAAGTTTAAATTCCCGCTTAGCTAAAGCATTAATTTTCCTCCAGTGTAGATAATTTTCAACAGAACTATTTTCCTTATATTGTAGAAAAGCTCTCCTTCTATCACAAGCTGCGCGTTGGCAGGAAACTGACCACCAAAGGCTTGAGTTACTTTTCCTTGTTTTCTTATATTCACGCTCCTTTATAGTTGGTGACGATTTTGATAGGGCTTCGCTGATAGCTTCATATAACAACTGGAACTGGATCCTATGGTCAGTCTCATTGCACATATTTAAATCATGTTTCTGAAGCTGAGCAGAAAACCATTGCCAATTCGTACGAATATAGTTCCACCTTTTTCCTAAGGACTGATCAAAAAATCTATAACTATCCTGTACCTCATTTATACCTATTTCTATTAATATGGGGCAGTGGTCACTCCCTGAAGTGTCTGGGATAATTTTCCAGCTAGCTATTAGACCAAATGTAGGCGAACAAAATGTCAAATCTAACGGGTTGGCAACAGTTCCAGGCCTACCAAAATGAGTTGGACTGCCATCGTTCAAGATGCAGCAGTCAACATTCAAAAAGGCTTCATATAACACGTTCCCTAAATAATTATTTGTGGAACTACCCCGGGCTACATTATTCGCATTCCAGTCGCCACCGATAATGAATGGAGTTTTCAATGAATTAAAAATATCTGAGAAAATAGAAATATTTGGACGAGAGGAAGGTTTAACATATATACTATAAATATGAATATAAAAAGACGAATTTATATTAATCTTAGTGCCTATCAGTTGTATGAAATTCGAGCTATCCTGCGATAAACTGCAAGGAATAGGAAAGGACGTGATGTGGTCCCGCACTAAAATTGCCACGCCACCATATCCATCCTATCTATCGTTTCTATAAGTAGTAAAATTTTTATACTCGAATTGTTCAATGGGTTCAAGCCATGTCTCCGATAATAACACTACGTCAGCTTCGTATTCATCAATTAATCTATCAAGGCTGTCACAGTTATTTTTCACACTGCGACAGTTCCACTGTAAAATATTAAGTTTCATTTTATACTCGACCGTACCTGGATGACAGGAATAGGTCTATTCGCATAATTGTATGCTGGACCATCCGTAGTTATAAGGGATAGGTCTTTTCGCATATGCAAATTATTATACTGATTATGAGATAACGGAGCAAAATATGGCTGACCAGCGAAAGAAAGATTATATACACGTAAGCGTACGTATACATATACATACACATACACACACATACACACAGAGATACCCACGCATACATATACACGTACATACTTATACACATATTTACACTCATGTCTAAGGAGAATGAAGCATTTGAATTATTGATTCGAGCTTATTCTCCAAATGAGGAATCTGGAATTTTTGTAGTGTGGACAAAAGTGCGGGCACCAAAAGATCGGAAAGAGGATGGGTTAGAACGAAAGATGATTTATTTTGGTTATCAATAGATTGAGGAACTTTAGGATTTGAAGACAAGGATACATTATTAATTATAGGCTCGGATAATGAGATAACAGCGTCATCCCCTTCTGGTGGATACTCTGATCTCGACTTAACGTTTAAGGCTAAATTAGAGTAATAATGATTACCCCAAATTTGACTTCTATCAACAATATTCTTGTTATTTTTTCTATTCCTATTATTATTACTATTACTATTACCATTATAATTACTGATATTATTATTATTATTATTACTATTACTGTTACCATTATTGTAGTGGCGACTGGAAGAACCTGAGCCACTGCTATTTCTTCTACGTTTATAGGAACTAGTCCTTGTACGCAACTCTGGGAAATTTTTGTTATTTGTCACTTCAGCAAATGAAAATGCAGGAGTGACCACAGCCCCCTTACAAATCAACTTAGCTTCAGAGAACGAAACATTTTCTACTGCCATAACTTTCTGTAGCTTGAGTTGTTCCTGATAAACTGGACAGCCGTGATCGAAAGCGGAGTGGTTCCCTACATCTAGAACAAAACAGAGCTGATGACGAGGTTTCACGATTAATTTGGCAATCCGATGATTTATGACTACCAGAGCAAAAGCCGCAAATAGTTTTGCTACGACAAAGTTTACTAATATGGCCGAATCTAAGGCAATTGTTACACATTTTTGGTCTCCTAATGCTAGGTTCTACTTTACATGAATAATAATCGAAGAAATGAACACAATCGATTGACTTCCGACCTAATAATGGATACAGCAATTTTGCACGAGTAATGATTGTTCTTTTTGTCTGTGCCACGTGTAGCCTCCATGTAAGCCTCTTATCCATAATTAAGCCAAGATAACGTACCGAGTTTGCTTGAGTAATTTCTTCGTTATTGATTTTCAGTGCTGGACAGCTGACTTTTCTATTTGTAAATACAACGTGTTTGCACTTATTTTGGTTAAATAGCAGACGCCAGCTCTGTGCCCATAGAACTAACCGATCTAAATGATTTTGAACTGCTGTATTTGCGTACATGACGTCTGAGTTGGACGCAATGATAGATATATCATCGGCAAATGATGCTAAGATAGTCTGATTACTGGTTGGTATATCTGCTGTATAGATTGTGTATAACAACGGTCCTAGTAAGCTACCTTGTGGAACAGACGATAGAATTTTATGCTCTTCAGAGAAACAATCATTGATTTTAACAACAAATGTTCTATCGGATAAGTACGATTGAAGTAAAGCAAATAAATCGGAAGGGAGAATTTGTCTCAGCTTGTAAAGTAGCCCGGGATGCCACACTTTGTCGAATGCCTGTGCAACATCCAAGAATACAGCTGAGCATACTTCCTTTTTTTCCAACGTTGAGGAGATTGTATCAACCAGCCGATGGCACTGTTGCACTGTAGAGTGTTTAGTACGAAACCCGAACTGATGGTGTGGAATTATTCCACGACTATTTAAAATAGATTGAATACGATTTGAGATTAAATATTCTAGGATTTTTGAGGATTTTTGATAACGAACAAAGCAAGCTAATAGGCCTATATGAAGAAACGTCCGTTTGCGGCTTGCCTGGTTTGTGTATTATTATTACTGTTGATTTTTTCCATGTTGAAGGAAAATGTCCAATTCCCGTAATATTGCATTGAAAATATAACACAACAATGTGGCTGATTTCGGTGGAAGATGTGAGAGAATTTCACCAGTGATATTATCTATACCGGGACTACGTAGAGATAAATATACCTCTTTTGGAGTAAAGATTTTTGTATATCCTTGTGAAAAAGGTTCATTCAGCGTCGACATTATATGTTCAGTGTGTCTTTTACATATTTCGGGATGCGGAGTAAAAACTGCGTGCAGATGTTTAGCGAAAGCATTTGTTTTTTCTACATCTGTCCTGGCCCAGTTATAGTTTAACTTTATATTAAACTGTTCTTTTCCATGTTTTAGTAACTTTTTTGTGTTGTGCCACAAGGATTTCGGATCCGTATTCATTGATGTCAAGGACTTTTGAAGAGTTTCATTTTTATATTTGTTGATTTGAATTTTCAATATACTTTGTAATATTATAATGTTTTTTCATCGATGGATAGCGATTTTGTTGCCATTTCTTCCTGGCTGCACGGTTTTTTTTTATAAGTTGCATTATTTCAATTGGTATAAATCTGTCCCGCTGTAATTTGTATGAGCCATAATGGGTGGAGTTGTTGCAAGCGAGTATGATTAACTGGGTGAAATTTTTAACGGCTAAATCTATATCATCTTTGTTTTTTATTTTAATTTTAAGATTTGTATTTTTTTCCATTATGTTTGAAAAGAGATTCCAATTAGTAGTTTTATTTACAAGTCCCTCTTGAATATGTATACTCCTTGGGTGTACATCTAAGACAGCCATAACTGGAACATGATCGGAAGAAAGATCGATGATCGTTTTACACTCACGATTGTAGTTGTGTAGGCCACGAGTTATAAAAAAGTCAAGGATATCTGTAAGTCTGTTATTATGTGCAGGCCAGTATGTGGGTGTCATTGGTGAGATAAAAACGAGGGAGTTGTTCTGTATGCATCGGTTTAATCTTCTTCCAAGTTGGTTTGTTAGACGCGAACCCCAGATACTGTTTTTTGCATTATAATCGCCGCCGCATATAAATTTACTTCCTAACTTTTTGAAAATGGTGTTAAATTCTACATCAGGTATTTGAAATCCTGGATGACAGTAAATGGCTGCTACAGTGAGTTCATTTTCAAATGTTTCTATATTTGCTGCAATGATTTGATAAGCATCTGTGCTGTATGAAAAATTTTTGTATTTTTTGAAACAACTCTTTACCATTAACATGGAACCTCCATGAGCTGAACCATCTGGATGATGAGCGGAGTATACAACGAATCCGTTTAATTTAAAGCTGTTGCAATTTGTTAGGTGTGTTTCAGAGATCAGTACAACATGAATGACATTTTGTTGAAGAAAAATCACCAGTTCATTTTTTTTTAACAATACCATTAGCATTCCATAACATGATCACTAGTGATTGTTGAGTAATAATTTTTATATTCCTTGTCATTAAGGTAGTAATTTTTCAATGACCTTTGTTAGTAAGGCTATCAACGGAGTTATCACACTTTTAAAATCATTTAAGAATGAGGATAACATTGATGATAAATCAGAACTATTATTATTACTACTACACTTATTTGTCTCCGAATTTTTTCTTCTTTTTTTTTTTACTCTCGTAACTGTCCTTTATGGCCACATTTGCTTCTTTAAAAATGAGGAGTACGTTGATATTTTGGAGATTGTTTTGTATGAAGCGGTTCATAGTGATGGATCATCCAGTTGAAACTGTACATATACTTAGTTTGAATATCAGAAGTTTACGTAAGCATTTTAATGATCTGATTATCTTTTTAAGTAACGTCCAGCCTCGTTATCAACTTATAGTTCTTTCCGAAACTTGGCTTTACACTGACGAAGTTGATAGATACTATATTTCTGGTTATGTTGCTATAGCCCAGTGTAGAGATCATAAAAGATCAGGTGGCGTAGTAATTTATATAGAAGAACTTGCAATATAGTGATTTAAATCTTAAAATTGAAACTGGTAACATAATAGGACTTAATATAAACCTGAAGAACTATAAATCATTCTTATTGATTGGCATATATCGTTTTTGTAATTTTTCTCCTTCTAAATTTATTGATGAGCTACGTGATATTCTAATTTCTACGAACGATCTAGTTATTATTTCAGGAGATATAAACATTAATCTTCTCGACAACGTTAGTAATAATGATTATCTCAATATGATGTGTTCATTTGGTTTCAGCAGTATTGTAAATCAACCAACTTTTTTTGGACGATCGGATTCATCTCCTTCTTGTATTGATCACAATTTTATCCGAGGCTTGAATAACAATACATTGAATTGTGGTATTTCTTATGACGTCATGCCTATAAACTTCTCCGATCATTTAGGTTTAAACTGGACATTAACACTGCATTCGAAATTACAAACTAGATCAAAAAGCGACAATTATTTTTTCGATAAAAAATTATTTTCCAATCAATTAGATATGATTAATATATCCAATTTGAAAAATAGCAAAGCCTCTGTGGATGAAAAGTTTTGCTGGTTCATTTCACAAATAATGAATTGCTTAAAAAGTAGCAAGAAATATTTAAATATTAAACGCTGCAATCGTAAACGCTTGCCCTGGATTACTTCTGACATCTTACGTCTAAGCCGCGGAAAAGATTTTATTCATAAACTAATAATCTTGTATCCATGTAACGAGGAACTGAAATTTAAGATTATTTCGAAAACAATCCATAAAGCTGTTCGGTTTGCAAAGAAGGAATACTTTTCTAACCTTTTAGATCGTTGCAGCAACAATCCAAAAAGTTACTGGAAAATTATTAATCAAACTACAGGAAAACAAACCCCCGAAATAAAGGAAGTGGCTGTTGGAGATGACTGTGTACCTGTGTTTGGAAATGAGATTCTTGTAGCAAATTGTTTTAACGAATATTTCCGTGACAGTGTAACGAGTTTAGTTGAGAAACTCCCTTTCAATTCACATGACTCTCTTTGTTATTCTAATGCAGTGAATTCTTTTGCTTTTCTGGAATTTACACCAGATGATATTAAAAGTGCCATTCTGTCTTTACCGAATAAATCATCTTTCGGTTCAGATGGCGTATCAATACTTCTAATTAAAGAAAATATTCTCTTTTTTACACATTCCTTAACTTATTTATTTAATGAGTCAATCAAAGGTGGTAAATTTCCTAATGTTTATAAAACGGGCATTATTTTTATTTTTAGATGGAAACATCAGCCTTACGTTTGTTAGGTGGTGTTTTATATCTACTAATCTATAATATTGTCGCCTTGGTTAAAACTAGTGTCAACAATTATGTTACGCACGCCACAATCATCAATTAATCATCAACAACAACAACAAAATCCTATTAACGATGAGGATACTGTTATTACAGTTAAACCCATAGTGGTAACGAAAGCAGGAAAAGGAAAATCTTTTTCCATTAAAAGGCAGTTATCAAATAACGATAAGTGTACTGAGAATAGTTGCAATAGTTCCAACAAAAAATCTTCCGCATCTTATAAGCAGGATTGTGAGCTAACTTTGAAAACTAGTGACGAGCTTTTCCAAGTGATTAATTCACTCAAAGAAGAGCTCAAGGCTGTCAGAAAGGAAAATACAGCTTTGAAGCAGAAATTAAGCATCGCATACGTCTTCCGTCAAATATCTTGATAGCGATATAGATCTTAATGTATCACAAATAGACAAAGTATCAGCCCCAAAAATAAAAAACCACCCCATTTTTTATCTCAGGATTATTACCTATGAAGGCCTTAAATCAGCATCAGCCCCAAAAATAAAAAAACCACCCCATTTTTTATCTCAGGATTATTACCTATGAAGGCCTTAAATCAGCTGTTAGCTACCATTGACATCACACCATTTGAAATGAAAGCCCTAGCCAGTGGTGAGCTTAAAGTCACTACAATCTCATCTGATGACTATCGAAAGCTCCGAAATGCATTAACAAACATCTCGAGCTTACCTGATTTAGACAAAAAAGAACTTGGTCCTATCAAATTCCATACCTATTGTAAACAAACATTTGATACCAGATGTTCAGTTTGGATTTCGTGAAAAGCACGCAACCGTTGAGCAAATTCACCGTGTTGTACATACTGCAACTCAAGCACTTGAGAACAAAGAATTTGCTACAGCAGTTTTTCTAGATGTTAGTGCAGCTTTTGATAAAGTTTGGCACCTTGGTTTAATTCACAAAATTAAAATATATTTTTCACCGGGCTTTTGCAGACTACTCATGTCATACTTAACTGATCGACAGTTCTACATACATTTTGGATCAGCGACTACGCACTACATTTGCATTCGCGCTGGTGTTCCACAAGGCTCTGTACTTGGTCCTATACTCTTCCTACTTTATACTATGGATATTCCTCAAACTCCTGAGACAACAACAAGTCTTTTTGCAGACGACACTGCAATAATTTCACATAGTCGCAGTTATGTTACCGCTGCATATATTCTTCAAACAGCTGTAGACAATATTTCAACTTGGGCTCATACCTGGAAAATTAAATTAAATGACAGCAAGTCAGTACGTACGAGTAGACTTTTCTCTCCGACACCATGGTTACATTCCAACTTATTTGGATGGTAAACCGGTTCCAGTATCTAACTCTGCTCGCTATTTAGGTCTGCATCTTGATTGTAAGCTCAATTGGCACGAGCATATTAGAAGAAAACGGAAAATGTTGGACCTTCTGCTCTCCAACTTTCGATGGCTCCTTCAGCCTAATTCTGAGCTTAGTCTCGAAATCAAGAGGCTCATCTATACGTCAATTTTCCGACCAGCATGGAGCTATGGTGCAGAGATCTGGGGATCCGCAGCCAAATCTAATCTCGAAATTCTCGAAAAATTTCAAAACAAATTCATGCGTATGATTTCAAGAGCACCTTGGTTTGTCTCGAACGCCCAACTTCGTATCGATCTCAAAATCGTTCCAGTTCCTGTTATTATCCACCAGAAGTCAAACAGCTACATTAATCGCCTTCACCTTCATCCGAACGTTGAAGCAATCTTACTATTAGATGATTCTAATGATACCCGACGGCTGAAAAGAAAACATCAGCTGGATCTTATTTAATATTTAATTTTTTTTTTTTTTTTTATAAAATAATTTAACTACATGTGAAATTCTCCTATAATTAGTTATGGTAAATGTAATTAGTTTTACAGTTCCAATAAAATCTTTATAATAAAAAAAAAAAAAAATTATAACTCCCGTTTTCAAAAGCGGTACCAAATCTGAAATTTCTAATTACAGACCTATCTGCATCCTTCCAACCATTTCCAAAATCTTCGAAAAATGTGTCGTAAAAGTAACACTTGCTTACTTAGAAAAAAATAATTTCTTTAGTACAAACCAATTTGGATTTCTCCAAGGTAAAGGAACTGATGATGCTCTTTACGAACATATACACTTCATTACAAAAAGTTTGGAAGCTGGTAGACCGGTAGTAGCGGTATATTTTGATTTACGCAAAGCATTTGATACTATTAATCACAGTATTTTACTTCAAAAGTTACACGGTTGCGGTATAAGAGGTTTTATGTACAATTGGTTTCAATCGTATCTTTCGGACAGAAAATATCTAACAAAGGTAAACGGTGTTACTGGCGAGAGTATTACAACACATTACGGAGTTCCTCAAGGTAGTATCCTTGGCCCTTATTTATTCTTAATTTATATTAATGATTTGTGTAACTTAAAAGTAAGTGGAAGAATATTCAGTTATGCTGACGATACAGTATCACTAACCGACTCACGATATACGCACATTTTGCAGAGTTTAGTCCAAGATAATGTAAATAAAATTATGCACTTAAATGTAAACAGACTTGTGTTAAATACTGAGAAAACCAAATATATAATTTATACTTTCCAGCCTCAGTACGATGAGAATGTTTTATCTATAACTATTGATAATATGCTCCTAGAAAGAGTACATGAAATTAAATACCTAGGTGTGATTATGGACAGTAAATTATCATGGCATAAACATACGTTACATTTAGCCGGAAAGTTAAGAAAATTAAATTACTTATTTTACTATCTGAATCAAGTTTTCACTATTAAACATCTTTATCGTCTGTATCTAGCATTGTATCAGCCCGTTTTAACATTCTCTCTAATTCACTGGGGTGGTACTTCCCAAACACATATTACTCCATTGCAAGTACTTCGAAACTCATTATTTAAATGCATGTTTCGTAATAATAGTCCTCAGAAAGTTAAACCTTTACCAAAGATAAAACAACTTTATGAAATACACTTATTGAATTTCGTCTTTAAAAATCGGTCTCGATTTTCAATTAGTAGGTGTAATAGTAACACCAGAACGAACTCTATAGAATTTGCTAGTGTGCCTAGATATAATAAATATCACACTCGCCTACAATGCAGATATATGGGTGCAAAATTATTTAATTCTTTACCTGTCTTATTAAAAATCGACCTTAAAAATTATAAACGTCGACATAAGCCCTTAACTCGTTTTGTTATGAACAGAGAGTATCATACTAGAACAATTTAAAGAATAGAAGTAGTTTATTACACGATAGAAATACTAACACGAGTACTTTATAATGTTAACAATTGCTGCCTCTTTGGTTTTGATACATTTATTTGAAATACAATGCCTGAAAAATGTGCTAACAATCGCTATATCCCCTTCCTAACCCTTCTTTATCTAACAGATCTACTCCTTGATTTATTCTTTTCCCCTTTAAATGTAGCGATTCACTGCATGGAAGATTTGTAGAAGTTTTTAATTTTTTGTTTTTCGGCGTATATACTTATTTTATATTTAAACCTCGGCATGCGTGAGGTGCGAAACATATTTATATGCTATAAGCTCCACTAAATATTTATTATATGTATGTATGAAGTATATTTTCTTGTATACAGTGTCGAGACCAAATATGTCTATTTAAAATTAGAGTAGTAGTAACGTTTGATTTAGTGTAGACTTTTAAAATAAATTTTGATTATACTAATCTGTGTGTATACTTATGGTTATTGGAACATGTGTGCAGGTATGCTCACGGTATTGTGTTATATTGTGTCTGTTCATGTACATATTTATAACAGTTCATATATCGATATTTATATATATATGAATGTATACATCATATTCATGTACACGTGAATTGTTATGTGGCCATTTCTTATGTGAAGGTGTGACTTGAAGTTTGTGCATATGTGTTTTTTTTTTTTTTTTAAATTAACCTGTTACAATCTTAACTTAACGTTAATTAAGTAACTATATTATAAAGCTTATCACATAACACAGAACATATCTTATTGCGTGATACAAACGAGTGTGAAGCCGTTAGCCCACTGGCTAAAGCTTCCATAAAAAAGTTCTCCTTTCTCTGAGGGTAACTCCAATTTTCGGGAAAAAAATTGTTGTTTTTTATTTTTTTATGAAGATTAATGTGACGACTATGTAGTCTTTGACAATGACGATACGTGTGAAGAGTTACACTTCCAATGACGCGACTCCGAATTAATTCGTTACTTAAATCATATGGTTTTCGACGTCTAAGCCGTCTTAAATCTTCAGAGTTGTCTAGGAGTTGCATGACTTCAGCATTTCCGATCTTTTTGAATTTCATCGATGAACATTAGAATTTTTAAGTTTCGTTGTAGTATTTCATTATTGCGTTCAAATCAATATGCGCGGATGATCGTACGAAGTTCAACATTTTGGCGTCTTCGTATTTTAACATGCAAAAGTCGTTTATTTTCAATAGATATCGTTGAGTTCTTTCCTCTTGGCCGATGAATACTTCTTATTTTTCCTGTTATTTCCAAACATTTCTGCCGCCGGACGTAGTGCTTCCGATTTAGATGCGAATCGATGTGCATAGGTATTTGACTGACTTTTTTTTTTTTGCGGGATTATCCGCTGATTCTGTGTCACTGGAATATTTTCTATTTTCCGAGTTTACGCCCATCGATTTTTCGCTGTTAACTTTCCAACGTTTCAGCCGAGCACTTGAATAATTTATTGTTAGCTGTAGATTTTCAGTTAGCACGCTGTTAAGTCTTATCTGTAGCTAGAATGGCTGTGTCATCGGCAAACATAGAGATGTACGATTGTTTGTTGGGTTATCGGCTGTGTAAAGGAGATAAAGGATACTAAGACTATACCTGATGATTCCTGACAAAATGTTTTTCCAGTTAGATGTTGTTCAAGATAATCTTATCTATTTCATTAGATTCCCAGGTGCCATTTACCTTCCGGATAGGTGGAATATGTGGCCTTTTCATTTTTCTTGCGGCTTTCCATAAAGAATAATCGGAATCGCATGAGGCAGAAAGGCTACTTAAGTATGAATGAAAGGTTTGATTTTTAACCTCTTTAATTGTTTCGGCTAGTATAAATGCTGTTCCATTTCGACTTATCTGTTGGGTGTCTTGTTCTACTGTTTCCTCGCTTTTCTTTTCTGTTGTACCAAATCTCTAATTTCCACGGGGGTCTCAATATTTGTCTGATGATGCTACTGGAGTTGTTGCCATTTTGGTAGTCTAACAGAAAGAACACCGATTCCGTAAGAAAAGATGTTATTGTAGGATTTTCTTAATTACGAACATTTTTAAAGAGTAGCCATCATAGAGTGGAATTATAGGTGGAAGATTTATTAATTTATTTACAGATATTTTCTCTAAAATGTATTTTCGTATCGATAACTTATTCGAACGTCATTTTTGACACCCTAAAAACTCTTTAATCAGAGAAATAATAAATAAATTCCTATCTTCCGAGTTAGCGAATAATGTAGACCTACGAGAGGCTTCGAAAGATAATCATCAATTTATTTATATTTTAATGTTTTAGACGGATGCATTTTATATCGGTTATTAAAAAGAGAAAAAAGATAAACGCGTGCTCTTATTAGGATATTAGGCTTTAAAAAAAAAAAAACCACAATGAAAAACGATATTTTCTTATTTACAGCTGGTATATTCTTCATATTCTCGTCTTTGTTTATCTCGCCTGTCAAAGGAGAACTCTATTATTACAGATAATCGTCCGTTTCATTATTATCATTTTTAAGAAGTAGATCTTATCCGGGCACGATAAACAGCGAAGAATGTAAAACGCCGTTAAAGCGAGCTCGAAAAAATAAATGAAAAAAAAAATCATCTAGCCACGAGAATAACGTAACGTACAATTACGAGAGAGAGAGAGAGAGATAATGATGAACACATAACGGAGGAAGAAAGAAAGAGAAAAAATGTAAAATATCGGTCTAGTCCGATGAAGAAACGTGCGTAGAGCTATCGAGCAGTACGAAATATTTTACAAAGCGATTACCGGAGGTCTGCTCGTTTGCTCGATGCTGCTACTACTAAACGAAACGTGAACATCGTAATTCGTCCGTCTTAAAAACACGTCCTTTATCTTTTGGGGGTATTAATTATTACTATTATTATTATTATTATTATAATTCGCGACGATTAAATCAATTCCACGAAGACGATTCATTCTTATAAAAATTTCCCCATATTCCGATGAGCTGCGAATGCACAACAAATAGGATACACATTTCCGAACACTCGAAATCTGTACAGGATACAACAATCTATGCCATTTTTCGTTATCATTTTACCGTAGCAGCTTCATCATATATTTTCGAACAAAACCCGTAATATTATGTCGCATTCTTCGTCCACTAAGCCACACGGGCTTTCGAATAGGACAAAAAGAAAAAACGAAACAGAGTTATTCATTACCGGCGGTGTAAAGAACATCTTCGATAACACTAGAAGCGAACATTATTATCAGCGAGATTCATGCGTGAATTTCCCGCCCATTTTAGTTGTGCTTCGCTCAGCGTTCTAACTTCATCGACGAGATCGGAATCGTTTAACTTTTAACTTATCCGCCGGTTCTCGAATCACGCCGAATCAGAAAACGAAGAAAAATATTAGTCCTAGATCTAATAGATCTATTATATTCGTCGTACATCAACGTACACACACACGTGCACATATATATATACATATTTTATATATATATATATATTTTACATAATAAGATACGATTTAAACGTGCGTGTTCTACGGTGATGTGCTGGTTGCCGAGCCAGAGGCGAACTTCTTCTTTCGTCGTTGTCGAATCTTATTGTATACCCTTTGAACTATTCTAGACAGCCAAGCTGTATCGTGTTGCGTTACCTAGTAGTAATACTTTGAGACGCTGCTGGCCATTTGTCCATAATGGGTCATTGCCGGTGCGACCACTGCCTACTTCTTGAGTCGATTCGCTAAATTCCACTCGCGCAGCCGAATATCGACGAACACTCCGAGATGCGTATTGGTGTATATTTGTTTTTCTTTTTTATTATTATTATTATTATTATTATTGTACATCAATGCTTGCACAGAGACTCGTACATGCGCAAAAAAAAACCGTGTATATATAATATATATGTGTGTGTGTACGATTAGGACAAAACATTATATATCGGTTATAATTCAGGAATTATAGTAAAAATTCACCTTAAACACGCTATCGATAACCGATTTCGATTTGCAGCCTATTATTCAAATTTCCATTATAGAGCATCCGTATCGTTTTCATAGAACATCCATCCGGTTCTTTCGATAGGTATTTCTGTTTTCAAAACAAAGTACCTAAACTTCTTTTTCCGCATTATAAATCGGTTTAGCTGTTCGCGAAAGGAACACAATCGCAATAAGATATTTTACACCTACTTTTCAGACGCTGCAATTTTTTCGTCTTTGTAAGCGTCCGAATCTTCATACCGAAGTAATTAACTGACTAAGTCGACCTAAAGGTAACTAGAAGTTTATAAATCGTTACTCTGAATTTTTCACGTTCAGATGATATATTTTCTTCGAACCCTTTATTCTCGTGTTTACTTCTATCGGTTAGTTGCATTTTGTGAAATCAGGTGCAGGTGATATTTCATTTTGTGAACGCGTTATATTACACATACCCATTTTGTCTTACCGCTAACTATCTTTACTTTAAGCGACATATTTCGAACATTCTCTACGTTATCTGACACTAACTTATACGTATCGAATAATAAAGACACGTTATTTGCACACCGAGAGATCTTTTTCGGAAACGACAATCGAGACGAAATACAACCTTGGCGTACGCCTTTTTCAATAGGAATCCCTCTAACACCCCGCACAACGGCCGACCAGACCCAGGTACAGTGACCTAATTATTATTCTTCGTCTTGCGTATAATACAAAAAATTTCTATTTCTTCGAATGGCCTTCTTTAATAACATTACGCTATTTAACGATCCTCCGTACAAAATGTATCGTCCATGTTCATCTTGAGAATTTATTCTAAACATAGCGATATATCTAGAGAAGTTGTCAACGTTTATATGGAGTATCGCGTTGGGTAGGCTGTAAAGGCGCCCCCACATTTAAAATAAATAAATAAATATCGTGTAATTTAATATTATCGGAAAGGCGGTAATCATAATTTTGTATACATTATGTAATTAATGTCTTAAGAAAACTCATTATATAATGTCGTGAAAGCAGATGCACTACCTACTCGAAAAGTAATCGATAATGCAGACTCTGTAGATTTTTATTAATAAACGTGTATTAGCGGCCGATCCGAATTCAGACGTTTGGTGCGTGGATAATCGTGCTATAAAGCGTGCTACAAACCGTTGAAATCGCTCTGATTGATTCAGTTCTTTCTTCGGTAATTTATGCATTATCAAAACAGCCGGCGAATAACGTTTAACCTTAAGTTATCAATGTCGATTTTTTTCATTACTAAAGGCATCTCTATGCTCAATATCTCAATATAGAGGCTAACACATCCTTTGATCTAGTATCAGATCGTAGCTGTATAAACGTTATCTTCCTAGTATCCTAGTGCAATTTTCCGACAATATGTTCATCGTTCATTTCTTTATATGTATATATAAAAATAGTCGTCAGAATAGCAAACTAGAGCACGGACTTAAAAGGAAGGTACCGAATTCAAATACGATGGACGACATAAAAATTATCATCATATCATCAGAAAATAAAAATATAAATAATACTAATATTATCACGTGGTAAACAATACAAAAACAAGCGGGGGTTCATTGTTGCCTGATAATAAAGCGATTACAACCAGTTCTCCCGGGTGTGTGTATGTCTATCTACGCTAACGCCATATTATGATTGTCTTGTACGAATTAAATTATTGTATAGGTAAGTAGTCGCTTATCCCCGATACGAAGACGGCACTTAAAAAAATATATATATATGTATATACATGGAAAAGAGGTCGTGTTAGATCGAGAAACACTTTCGTGACAATATTGTTACATGATACAGGCACAAATCAGTGCTGGAAAATTAAAAGAGCTGCAGAGAATCGGTTGAGCTGGAAGTTACTTGCCATTGAAAATCAGTCCCAGTACTACCAAACTTATGATGATGATTGTGTATATATATATATGTATACATATATACATTATTATAAAATTGTACCTATTCACACAAAAGCTATCTAGAAATTTGCATAAAATTATAGGGTAACATGTTAGAGACCAACACCTAGCGGTGTTTCCCAGTGACATTTACCAAGAATGTTTACGATAAGCCAAACGTCTACTCTGTGTAAATACCAGGGTGGAGAAATTGAAAAAAAAAACTGAAATCGGGCATCCTAAAAAAAAGGATGATTGAGCCCGAAGATTTATCTGAATACTGAACTATCAGCAGAAGAAGAAAAAGTGACCATGTCATCTGTTCGGTTGCGGGATTACTATTTTATCACGTCGTACATAGGTTTCTTCACTTCTGTCCTCGACCTGTTGACAATATAAATCCATCTAAAAGCTTTCTTTGCCTCTACTCTCATCAACCTGTTGGTAATAAGTCCATCTAGAAGGGTTTAAGTAAACGTTCAACAATCTCGACTAGAATTACATTCGAAGGTATAGAAGTAAATAAATGAACCGCGATAGATGAAACATTTTAAATAACGACGATGGATTATTTTATTTTATTTATTATATATATATATATATATATATATATATATATATATATATATATATATAATTTAATTTTCTTTTTCATTTTGAAAGAACAAAATAAACCGATCTTCACGTTAGCCTATAGCTACAACGGTAATAGAGTAGGACTGTTAAACCGAACACGCAAAAAAGATGAATCCGATAGAATAGGGATAGTCAATAACAGACACGAGCCTCTTTACAACCCACGCGTTGCCACAGGCTAGGATGATTCGTTCGGTATTTATTTACATATATATATATATATATATATATATATATATATATATGCATACACGTGCATATCATATTATGAACATAGTTTTATTTATATATGTATCGTTTACCTGTTACATTATTTATACGTTCGAGTCTCTTAACAAACTCGAGCTATATATTTTTAACTCGAGCTTACTTGATCCAGTTATCATTGCAAACTCCTCTTCAGATTTCTGACTAACTTGTCTTAAGCTTGAGCAACTTCTTATTCATTTTTATTATATATACATATATACATATTTATATTTATATTTATATTCACTTTTATCATTAAACCCCTCTGTCTTGTCTGCGGTTCCTGATATAATTCCTTTCATCGTCCCTCGCATACTTTATTACGTTTATCTTTATTATTCCGATTCGTTTTTACTACTTCGATATGTCTCCAGACACATACATATTCATACTCTCACACACATGTATATATATATATATTACATGTTATACCAGAAAGTAATCGCAATTTCTTTAATCGTAGATCGTTCGCGTCGTGATTCTAGAAGCTATAAGAGGCATTTTAGTCATAAATCGTTGACCACTATCTGTACATTATTTACGAGTCCATTCGTTCATTTTCATCTTTTATCTCTTTTCATGCCGCAATTCGGTACGCATTTCTCTCTGTCTTTCTCTGTATTTGCTTCTAATTTTTCCTCTTCCTCATTCACCTTAACCGCTCGCTCTATCGTTCTTCCATAGCACGAAATAAAATCATCCTTATTCGCGGTTCCTATCACCTTCGTATTATATGCCATTTTTTTTTTATTTATTTTTTTTGGTTTGTTTGTATTGTTTATTTATGTTATATATCTCTTCATTTAGATCGTAGGCAACGTTATATTAGGATGAGATTGTTTATATCATTATCATGTCTAGAGTATTATTATTAACGATGTTCAATAATTTCATGCGGGTCTTATTACGGTTATATATCTATATGTATATGCTTTTCACATGTATTGTCAGGAAATTCGGCCGAGATAACGACGTTATAATATGGAGGGCGATCGTTAAGCCGTTGGCGATGAATTGGTAAAAAATATTTATACGATCAATGTATATATATATATATATATATCAATCTATATATATATATACGAATAAGAGAGATGTACCACAAACTAAGCGCCGTCATACATATATTAATTGACTCGCTCCATATGTCCGTTAATTGTAAAATCTGTCCGATTATCTTAATTCCTATTTGCTTCGATAAGAAAATAGCAATTCCGGAATTTAGCTAGACACTATCACGAATTTAATTTCTGCTGTTACGCTTACATTTCTTTATATTTTGTTAGATTGTTCACTCCATTCGGAGTCCATTGTTCTTATCCGTTGATTTCTTATTGTTCTTTTACTTTGCGCCATTTTTGAATGAGACATTTATTATAATTAATCTACAGTCTGAAATTCTAAATTTGCTATGTTCATATTTTGAATATAGTATCTTTTACTACAGCGATGTCTATCTCATTTCTATACTCAGGCAAAATTCAAATTCATTTTTTTCCTTGCTCTTTCCTTGAAAAACATGTTCAGAACATTCACATTTTAACTCCGGCAAAATTCTATTAATTTCCATCCTCTTTCATTACTACATATTCCATAACGGTATGGACCCTAATATTTCTTCTCCTCCGCTTTGTCTGTTTCCGATTTTACTATCGAAATCGGCCGAAATTATGAGTTTGTTGTACTCGTTACTTTTGGTACTTTGCATTGTAACTTCGAGTACTTTTCGTCAAATTGTTCACATTCTTCTTCCGTGGAATCTGACGTTGGCGCGTATACTTTAATGTCACCTGCTGTTTGTTAAGTAATTCCAACCTTAAAACTGCGCACTAATCTCTGAAACTCCTTTTATACTTATTACACTGTTCTTCGAACACTTGGCTATTATAAATCCTACACTCGTCTTTGTCTTTTCATTTCGTTTTATAGTGAAATAGTTAATAGTAATAATAATAAAAAATAATTTAAAAAATAATTTAAAAAATAATTAAAAAAATAATTAAAAAAATAATTTAAAAAATAATTAAAAAAATAATTTAAAAAATAATTAATAAAATAATAATTATTTTTTTTAACCTGAATCAAGCTATTGGGGTCAGTAGATTCCAATTTAAGTATTATATACTAAATTACAATTTTAAATAATATATCTCACCTTGAAATAAAAATAAAAATAAGAAATAGTACTTTATAATCGCAACTTAATAGATAATGTAGGTAATATGAAGGGAAAACGGTGAAAGATATCATCAATTTATTAAAAAATATTTGTATATTATAATTAAATTGAGGACAATTAAAAAGAAGGCGGTTTATATCTCCGGGAAATTTATGGAAATGTATCTAGTACATTGTCCGTAATTATCTCCGTTTGAAAAATTTAACTCTATACGCTAAAATATTTGCTTTTCAACGTTAGTTATATATTTAAATAGAAAAAAAGCAACAATGATATCTGTTTTTTTTTGTTCCTTCTTTTAAAATATTCGTTAGTTTTATCGGATCTTTCATATTATCTGACAAAATCGTTAAATCGTCAGCAAAAATAAAAAAAAAATCTATCTCTAATAATTTACGAATAACCAATCGAAGCTCATCCGATTAAGTTTACGGTGCTCTGATCAACCTATTTTACATTAGGAATATAACGTAAGCGTATTTGAATGTTTTTAATTTGGAATATTGTGAAAAAATATTATGTTTCTTTATTTTACTACGAGCCGGTGTGTAACTACAGAGATTACTTGTTGATTAAATTACCAGGGCGATATGGTTAGATTTAATATAGACCAATGTCTAAGTGTTGTAGGATCATTGGAGAGGATCTTTCGTATAGGAAGATTAAGGTTGAGAAATGCGTTGTAAATTTGATACAAGTTAAAAGTATACACTATAGACTGAAGCATAATATTTTTGGGAACAGAAAGCACGGGTTGTGGGTGGTGAAGCCTTGTGGAAGACGTAATCACGAGTCGGAGATTGATTACTGTAAAGTCGCGCCGAGACACATCCTTCAGTGGTGACCGTGGTTCGATCGATAATTTTATTGATTTTAAAAAGTTTCGCTTAGAATTCCAGTGTCACCTCCATTTCTGACTCTTGTTAGAATAGTCTTTTTCATTGACAGTAGCTGGGTGACATCTGGGACCAGCAGGGCAGTAGATTGAAATACGAATTCCCCGCTTACTAATTCAGTGTAACATTATTTATATTATCCGTGAAATCAGCGTCGCTATTATTACCAATTAAATTCAGTATTACGCGCAGTTTTTCGAATGCGCAGTTTTATACTTGTACGAGTGTAATCCTTAAATAATCCGTGTGTCCGGTAACCGGATATCGTAATAATTCGATATAAACATTACGTCGTCTAGTCGACTATATCTATACTTGGAAAAAAAGAATTGTGTTTTATATATATATATATATTTGAAGTATAATACAAAAAGGTACAAATAACAGTTTACGATCCATTTAAGTTTATGGAACCCTGAACAAACTTATTTTATAGTATAATAATAATATTAATTTGTGTACATAATTTAAGCTAGTTGAGATTACAGTTTATAAGTTAAAGCTAGGTGCAATTATATTATGTTTAGGATAAGTGCAATTATTTTTAATTGTATAAATAAGTTTAAGCTAAATGTTTTTTACGGTGATTTATTTCAGCAATCGCGAAAGGGTTATAAAATTGTAAATAGTTTAGTTGCAAATTGATCAAAGTATTACTGAAGTCAGTGTTTGATTACATACGCTTAATAGTATCACAGTATACACGTCAAGATATTTTCAGAGTGCGAATTTTTATATTTATATAAATAATCTTTAAATAGGCCATAGTAATGAATATTATGTGTGACTTAGTCTGTTTTCTATATTTGGGAAATAATTTTTAGCTATAATATTCATTCCGTCGTGTTTGAAATTTATTATTATAATACCTAACACAAGAGCAAACTGTTTAAGCTTTAATGGTTTTTCTTCGCGTATGAAGTAAGGTTGTTGATACCGTATATCGTTAAATTCGTGATTTATATTTAAGAAGAAGAAATTTATTCATATAAATAAAAAATATAAACTATTTGACATAATATAAATTATTGGTAGCGGCTCGTAGGCCTTAATGTAAAGTTCTTATAAATACAATAATAAAAGATACATTTTCATTTATATGTATAGATTAAATATTAATTTATGCTGGGAAAAACAAAGAAAAACCCCAACTACAGAAAAAGAAGAAAGGAGAGGAAACACATTCAGTAATAATATCAATATGAAATAATTTATTTAGTTATTTTAACATAATATTATTGTTGACACTTTTATGACAGAAAGTTATGTTTCAGACGCTTATGCTTATATTTTCTATATGTTAGAGCTAATGAGTTTTTAATTAAAAAAAAAAAAAATGTAAATGTGTTTTTATATTTCATAACTTAATGGTTTAATACCTGCAATAACGATACTTGCCATATAGTTAATCGTTCGGTAAGATTTAATCATTTTTATTGCAATAGAGTTCGCTGATAACTTTTTAATATATTCCGGAATCTTTTAATTTTCAACATATATATATATATATAACACTGGAGCACTATTTATATAATTTTACGCCCTCCTTATAAATTAATTCAGTTATTATTATCGTACAGTTTGTTAAATATAATTAAGAATTTATTTATTTTATCGGTGATGTAGTGAAAGTGATTATAAAATTTTAAGTTGTTATTTAGTTTGACTAACCATGCAATTATTTAATCCGTACTGCATTAAGTTTAACCCTTTATCGTTTACTTTTTTTTTTTTTGTTAAAAAACATGTAAGTTGACTCGGATCCGTCGATATTTAAATTAAATTCTTTTAACCAGACTATTGTAGTATAGATCTGGTAAAGTTTATTTCCCAGTACATCTTCGCCTTTGTCAGTACATTATAATTGCAATATCATCTACAAAAGCGAAGACACGTTTACATTGTTATGTAATTGGGAGAAAACTATGTTCCACTAATACGGTCCTAATACAGACCCTCTCATAGTGGTTATAATTCTTTTTGAGTAATTACCAAATTTGTAATGTAGTCAAACGATTTGAGAAATATGAATTTACAATATTCAGTATGCCGTTATGTAGTCCTAGGTCCTTAGACTAGTAATTTATTTAAATCTAAGCTGTCGAAAACTTTTGTTATATCTAGAGTGAGTAAGCATGTATTTTTAATAATAAAAAAAAACCACAATAATAATCAAATCAAATCAAATCAAATTTATTTAATTTCAATACAATGCACCAGTACATTTCAAATAAAAGAAATATAAAATAAAAATTACTTACAAATGTTGTTTATATGCCTAGCTTTGCGCATGTATGCGCGTGCGCTAGGTTTTTAAAAAAAAAAAAAAAAAAAAAAAATGCTTGTAGTATAAAAAAATGCGGCTAGTTGTAGCTTGGACGTAATAATGCTAGTTACATGTGAAATGATAACAATGTAAACTTATCATAGGATAAGATTAAAAATTTTCATAATTGCACGTAATGTATGCATATATCTGCCCAATAACCGAGAATATAATAATAACAATGTTTATGAAAGAAATATGCAATAAAATTTATCTAGAACAATACGAGGTTAACAGAACGAACAAATCTTATTACTAACATATAGTATAATTGTGCAATGCAACGTAACGAAATCTTTTTTAAATATTACACTAAATAATAACAATAATTTATTATTACTATTTATAATTATTATAGTTACTATTATCGAATGTTACACGGGTATTTAATATAAAACGATCTTAATTATAATACATAACACATCATGAGTATTAACGTATACACTATTAGGATACATTTTTGATAACAAGTAATTTTGGGAGAAAATAACATTATTACAATATTATTACACTTCGTACGCACGTATTCTAAGGATTCACTTCCTCATGCGCAAGTTAATAGCTTACACACCCTATCGTATAGTATAATTTTATTTATCGGTTGTTTCTGGAGAAAAATACTCCGTTAATAATTTTTTTCGTCGCCGTTTGAAATTAATAAGATGAAGTTTTAGCTCATTCGGTAATGAATTAAATAAAACGGGCCCAATAATAATAATAATAATTGTGTTCGAGCAAACCGTTTGTGTACGGGGAAGAACATCTTACCGCAATATCAAAAGCAGGGGAATACAAAAGAAAACATAAATACAGCAAATAAAAAAAATAAAAACCTGCGACTACAAAAAAAAAACATGTTTACCTAATAATAATACAGGTTAACGTAGGAACTTAAGTTTAAACTGCTAACATATATTGTTTAGGTTGTGAGTTATTAAATAAATAGTATGTGAAAAAAAAAAGCGGACGATATGGATGTCGAAGGTGCTTACTAAGTAAAGGGTTTAATACTAATAAATAAATAAATTATAATTAATTACTACATAATGTTATGTGTTAAGTCGCCTGTGTTTATGAATACATGAAACTTGCTTAGAATCGTAATTAGCAATCGAGTAGACGAGTAATTGTTTCGAGCATTTAATAAAAAAGTCAGTCGATAGTTTTAGAACAAAATCTGTAATATAGAACAGATCAGGAGCTTAGGTTTACATCTGAGGCATTTATTTTGAACAACTTGTAATTTATTAAAGGGAAGTTTTTGCCATCGAGCTCGAGGCAGGACAATCGTAACAAAGTATTGGACGGATTAATGCTTTATAGGGGATTATCTCGTTGTTAGTTAATGTCGAGGAAGGACTTGCGGGCACTGTTTGTCACGATATTATTTATGTATTTAGTGAAAGTAAGTCTATTATTACGCCGAGATAATAAAAAAACCTTATCACACCGTTCTAATGTATTTTCTTGTACTACCATATTATCAGGTAACTTCTACCTGACAATCTGGCGGTACAGGGAAATACATTAGAGCGGTGTGAAAAGGTTCGGTAATCTTCACTTTTATATAGTATATTATTAGTTTATAATAATTTTTATTTCTATTATCGTATTATATTGAATACTCTTATAAATTTACTAATTTTTAACGCGTCCTAATTAAAATTAAATCTATATATTTTTTTATTATTATTATTATTATCCTTTATATAGATTGATTGATTGATTATTTTGATTCGATAAAGTTCATCTTCACAATTTTAACAAGTCTCGTCGTGTACTGTACGCAAGAGTTGCTTATAATTCACTAACCGAAAGTGCGAAATTATCGCTAAAAAATGATAAAAGGCGACGAAAGTATTTTGTTCTGTACGTCTGTAATAAGTATAATGGATAGTTTGATGTTTTGGGTTTTTAATTATGGGCACTTGGTGTAAACTGCTAAGGTTGTTGGATACTCTCGTAGGTTTTGATTTTGGTCGCGAGAGCGAATAGTATATAAGTATGCTTATAAATACTCGAATATGTACTTTTTTTCGTTCATAATTCCGTACATTTTATTTTCAAGTCAGTCAGTATTAGTCTAGTTTTCTTATTTTAATAATCAGGGTTAAGTAGTAAGCGTATATATCTTAATATGATTCATAAAGCAGATTACGCTTATTTACTTACGTTTGTATGTACGTCGTGTCATGTTCAATTTTGATACAAGAGAATCGATGTGAAATTGTTTAGAACGAGTGATCAGATGCAGTGTCCGAGGCTGGCAGCGTAGATGGTAAATAACGATTAAACTGTAAAATAAATTTAAATTCTAATTGTAACTCAATTTTAGCGCGTTTGCACGCATAACTGTGGAATTTCGCGAATGCGAATGGTATATTACTATTAATTGTTCGTACAATGTTTCGGAAATTCTACGAAATATATTGATTTGATTATTATTATTATTATTGATAATCAACGTATAATTACGAATTTAGTTAAAACTGAGAACGCGATGACACTTGTAAAATATACCATTTAATTTAAACCACAAAAAGGAAATAAAGAACAAATACCTATTAATTCCATATATAATAATAATTTTTATCAAACTTTACAATTAAGAAAACGAAAAATATTTAAAAATACACTAAAAATCGCATTTAAAATGTTTAATTCGTTCGAAAATAAAACTGAATTAGAAATTTTAACGGTTGAACGAAGTCAAATTTCTTCGTGATACATCAAAAACAAAAACTATTTCACTCTCTTACACACTCATTGTTCTCCTTCCCCATGGTCTTTTATACTCTAACGTATTATCACGGTGAAAATAACTTAATTATTCGAATACCGCGTGAGTCTGCACGAGAAAAATCCAGTCCAAAGGCAAAAAACCGTAAAACATTTTACATAATCTACATATCACGCGTATAACCACAAAGAATTACATTATATATATATATATATATTTTATATATATATATATGTATATATATATATAAACGGAATTACCCTTTCGCGTACCTGGCAGCAATGTTCAAAATTACGTGAGTAGTTTGGCCGTGACAAATTCGATCACGACAGGCCTTGGGCCTTAGGGCTGATTCCAGTTATTGTAATCAGCATCCTCCTCTCATCTACATTTTACCACCTCTTCTTCATCTTGTACAGATCTGATTCCTTTTACTCCTACAACTTTTGCATAGTTGCGTTTTACTCTAATATCATTACGAGATGGCACAATGATTACCGCGTTTTCGATGTGTTACTTTATATATATATATATATACACGAACTGTTCAACTAGAATTAATCGGACGGCGATTATTACTACCACGAGAAGGTTGCCTTTTAATCTGGACATCGTACTAGGACGACTGCTACACCAACATCCACGTAAATAAACCGATTCTACTAGAGCTTCGGGTTACTAATAGCTTTCGGTTTAATTCGCCGATACACCCGGTTTCGTCGACAGTATCCGTCGTGTGTCCTATAATAATCCAATTGCGTCGTACGCAAGACAACATGTACAAATGTATAACAACACGAGCATAGCGTTAACAATTACAATAATAATAATAATATCGTAATCACCAGGATAATATTATCACTATCATTGTACTTAAAAAGAAAAAAAATCGAATGTACTTTGATGGCTGCTACGTCGAAACGAATACGACCTTCCCCTGCTACCTACTTGTCGCTGTACCGGTTATTGGAAAAAGTAACGTTTAGAAATTTTTTAAAAAAATTTACTACATTCGACCTGTAGGTCGTTTACTTATATACGTGTGGAATATATAATTAAATAACTATAGAAAATATTACGGATGCAAAAATTCCAACGAGAGACGCCACAACGAATAGAAAGACATATAGGTGATGAAAGAGGCTGAACGTGGAAAAAAATTGATGGAAGAAAAGTTTTTTTTAAAATTTATTTACAATAATTGGCCTTAAGTCTAATAACCAAAATTTGTGTGCACTGTTAAAAATTCAAAACAAAAAAAAATCAAAAAGAAAAGAAAAAACGACTTAAAGACTATTTTTAGAAATAAAGACGTAGGTGGCCAGAGCCGTGAGGATATCGTTGTTATTCAGGGCCAATAAGTAAGCCTCCGAGTAGGAGGGGTAAATATTTAATTGTAACATTTTCGTGATAAAGGTTCTGGTATATAAATCACAAGCAAAAATCACACGATTAGCGTCGGCTATATTTCCCGCATGCACAGGGCAGTATACAGATAGAGTGAGATGGCTAGGAAGGCAATTGTGGTTGGAACGAAGTCTGACCAGGATTGAAAAGGAAAGTCGAGCTGAGAGATTTTTAGGAGGCGTAAGAGCGAGAATAGATGTGGAAGGGAGGTTAAGTTGGATGGATGTATAAAATTTAAACTTTTACAAAACATAGACTTCCATCGATAAAGAAAGTATGCTGCTTTTGGATTGAAATACAAAATATGATTAAATAAAAATTAAAAACCCCCAGCTGCGAGACGAAATCGCTTAGGTATAAAGTAACCGCGATGAATTACTAAAAATGTTTACCATTAAGGTACCGTGAGTAATAAGTAAAGTGATAAATGTTCTGTTGCGACTAAACTACTTTTCAGAAATACGGAGGACATCAAAAACAGTTATAGTACATAAAGCAAATGAACGAAATGTGTGAATGAAGCTCGTATAGACATGTTTAATTTTAAATATAAGCAATGTTTTCGAAAAATGCATACTTCAGAAACTAAACAAATTCAATCGAGTAAATGAAATAATCAACGTACATCAATATGATGGATGACGGGGAAAAAAAGTCGGCAAAACTAACAGTAATTCGAAATAATACAAACGGTCAAAAATTTCCAAGCTAAACGAATATAATGTAACGCTGGTAATTTGACAGTTTCAACTTAAATTAATGCTCTTATCGGAAGATTACCAGATGAAAGTTTGTTATACTAAATTATTATTTTCAGAATAGATATACGTTTATAAATATCGGTACATACAACAGTTGCTGAAGGATCGGTGTTGGCACCATATTTAGTGAAGATAGTCGTTTCAAGGGAGTAATTTATGAATTAATAAAACAAAATAAAAACACAGTTAAATCAAACTTGCACGAAGCTTTTCAACAACGATGTCATCATCAGGCTACGGTTTATCGTGTCTCGGCGCAAATAAAAAATTTTTATAGCGATTAGCTGCGTTTTTATTTATTTTTTCGAAACCTATACGAGTCCACTGCTGGACGTAGGTTTTCCCTATTACGATCTTGTAGATTAAGTGTGTGACTGTTGGTTCTGTTAAATGTCCGCGTAGTGGGCAGTTTGTTAGTGGAGGGCTCTTGGTAAGATAACCTACACGTAGACGGTTTAGGGTGCCGTATTATTTTCTTCTTGTGCCGTCCGGCGGCCACCAAGGTTCTACGGTTGATTTTATACTCTTCAGGAAGGTTGTTTGTGAGGTCCAGTCGGTGGTCCATTCCTGTTTACTGTTGTTCATGAGTACGTGTGCTAATTTTGATGGAGGTGGTGAAAGAAAATATACTTATAACGATCATTATAGTTATCGATAACAAAATTCCATTTCACACCACGATAATTTCTTAATAGGATTTTTTAGCTAATCCCCTTAATTCTCGCTGCTTGATTTTTTCCGTTGTGTTTAGCGAATAGCCTTATAAAATCTTTTATTGACTTGACAGACTAACAAAAACGTTTTCCGAATCGCCCGAATCATTTTACAATTCAATATGTAATCATAAAACTCGTTAGTTATTATTACAAATTCGAAAGGTTTTCAAAATCTCAAAAATACTTAACGAAGCCGTAGGAATAGTCATTCAAAAGTACGAATATTCAATATCGTCCGATGTTAAATTATTTCAATAATTACGTACCAACTGAAGGCGTTAGTTTTCACATCACTTCGAACACTTTAAGTGGTGGTGCCTATTTCCAAAACGTATGTGTAAAGATGTATAAAAATTAAAAAATAGTTAATTAGCGATGGAAACTAACGATACCAGACATAGTGATGATGAAAATATTGAGGAAAAATAACAGACATAGATCAAAGTGAAATGTATGAATAGGATGAACGACGGAGCAAAAACGATTAGTTCAGTGTGGTTTGAAAATGGAGATTGCAGGCATCTCCAAAACCGTCAACAAAGACAAATTCTTTGCGACGTGTATGTGACGTAAACCCAGTGAAATATGTAGTCTAGAAACCACGAAATTTACACTGGATGCCAGTTTCATCTCTGTGCAGCTGCGCTGATTCCTCACATTTAATTTCATCATTTTCGAATTCTCGATATACGATGTTTAAAAATTCGGTAGACTAGACTCGTCTAAAATTAAAGCTCACCGACGTTTACGACGATTATGAACTGTATTTTAATCCTGTACTGAATTCTTTAATTTGTTCTCGCAGTTGGGATAAACGAAAGTTCTTTGAATCCAACTGTTTTAAGACAAACTGCGTAGTCTATCTATATTAACTCATTTTTCATCATAGATAAAAGTTATGCACATAGCGATTTTTTTCATGCCAAATGCTAATTTACAACCAGCCAGTTGAAAGGCTATATAATAATAGTATCGATTAATAATCGCGTGTGCATCGAGCGATGCTTTAACCTTACAAAACTATAAAACGATAAAACTAGATCATTTATCTTTGTCCTTTTTAGTCGCAGAGACGTAACATCCGTATGTACAAGTGACGCTCCTAGCTAATTTGAGTAAATGCGTAATCAGCTGAAGTGTTGAGCATGCTTTCGGATATTTTTTTCAACGGTATCTATGTTTAAATCTTGAACACATATCATGACGTTGGGTAAATTAAGCGTAACGCCTTGTTCTGGAATATCAATTTATTTGATTTCTTTGCACGTCCCAAAATTTGTTGTGTGGCATAACTACAGATTGGTTTCAATATAACTTTGTACAAATCGATTTTGAAAGGATAATTCAGAATTGTATCCTACGACCCAATATAACTCAATTCTATTTTCTACAATTTTCAGTAACTGCCACATCGTAAAAATTATATCTACCACGCTGTGTTGATATACGCTAGCGGTACTTAAAATAACTATATCTCTATAACTGGTACATACAAAATATGCATTGGCTTCTTTGAATCTTGATACTACAAAAACACTGATTAGCTAGAAAAAATTATAGTTAAGGTATTAAGTGATTTGAAAACAAAAATGTGCAATTTATACACGGATATAAATGTATTCAGTCTGCTCTATGCGCGCATTTTAAGTAGTTTTCATATTTCGACAACTTATTTTAAATCGTAATAAGTGGAATAAGTGGATTAGAAAGTGCTTCTACTTCATCGTATATATATATATATATATATATATATATATATATATATATATATATACAAAAACAACTGACGCACGTAATCGCCTCGAAGCAATTGTTAATCGGTTGTCGTCACATATGATAGTAATTTATTTTGGTTAAGGATGATTGTTATATGTATATATATATATATATGAAATTGAAACGTCAGACACGTCAGTTTCCAAAATTTAAATCAAATTATGTAGATCTATGTACCTACGTTTAGATACCGAATTATATAAATACATATATACATATATATATATTTACATTTGATGTGTGTAAATAAAATGCAAGTTGTTTAGTATTGTAAACACTTGTTTTTTTCAGATGTTATTATGAAATTGCTGTAGGCATAATTATTCTCTCTCATCAGATCTTACATGGGGTAAGTATAAACACGTATGTAAACATATATAAATATACACACACAAATATATATATATATATATTTACATACTTACATACTAATTTGATTATCTATGTAATCGAGTGAAGATGTAGAAAATAAACATTATCAATAGCGTCCTCTCTATATAGCGCGTAAGCTTTTATTGCAAAAAGGTTTTTGGGTGATCTATAATATTCTAATTTTCTACAAATATTTATATATTGCATTCAGAATTTTTAGTTATGTGTAAACTAGCCATTCTAACTTAGCGAAGTTACAACGGCTACAAAATATGTGTTGCAGAATAATTCTAAATCTTCCAGTCTATGTAAAGTTCGAACACATTGGCATTGAACTTACCATATGTATACACGAGGTTGTCGAACAAAAAACAAAATTCTTTTTTGATAGCTGTGCCTGCAGTCAGTACTCATTTATAAACGACATAGGGGATTATACACGTACAAGTTTGCAACTAAAATATAAACGCTACAAACACAAAAGAATTAAACACACGCTACAGCTGGGATTATCTTTTATTCAAAATTTATTTTTGTATATAATACATATAAAAATTATTGTTTATCCTACTAAAGTAAATATCTATAAATTTATATATAGGTGTAGCTTTATGATCAGTATGCGGGTTTTGTTAGTGGTTTTTCCTGTATTTTTACTTTAGTTAAATGAGCAACTGGGCATACTTTTTAAACTAGTATACGTAGTAAGAACTGTGTATGCGTTATATTATTTACTTGTCTTTTTTTTTGTAGCATATATTTATTTTTTGTAAATACACTTTTTATCAATCAATCAATCAAAAAAAAAAAATATATAGTATTATACACAAAATATTGCTTTATATTTTCAACTCCTGGAATCATTTTGTTTAATTATTTCATACACTAAAATGTATAATTTTTTATTACTGAATCTGATTTAATGCAAATTAAGAAAGTTTGTTCGTCATCTCATCTCATATCGTAATCACAACTTATCATGTTTGAAATAATTAATGTTCTAATTTTAATTAAAATGATTTTTTGAAATGTGCATTATGTCAAAAAAAAAAAATATTTCCTTTATAATGTTATTTATAAGGCGTATATGTCGTATATATGTTGCACGAATTTGTCAAACGTCGCAATGTTCGAAAAAGTGTTATTTCTTTTTGATTCAAAATTTACCACCTACAAAATCGAGGCTGGCAAGCGCCGAAAGTTTTTCAAATAGTCGAAATTCGAAAATTTCTGTTATATATGATGACAATAAATACAAAGCTAATAGTAAATATAATAATAATAATATGCATTAGAAACAATAATATAATTATAATTATTTTTCTTGATTTACATTAATGATCATTCCAATCTTAAGCTGAATGGTAAAATTTGAAGTTATGCGGATGACGCAGTATTAGTGCGTTTCATTCAACGGTTACAATGCTTAACCCCAAAAAATTTTGACGATGTCGTAAATTGGTTAGAAGCAAACCGGTTAGTCTTGATTAATGATAAAACTTTTAATTTGCAGCTTACGACCGGGGAATATTTGTGGTTTCATAGAAATGTTCTTAGACGATAGTACGCGACTTACAAAAAATGAACGAAATATGATATGTTGAAGTCGTACTAGACAACCGTTTAAGTTGGTATAATCGTAAACCATTTACTTACTCAAAACAAACTGCGAAAATTAAACTTATATATTTTGCTATTTAAAACGGAGCTGCTCTAAAATCCACCTTCAACGACTTTATTTATCTTTATATCAGCCTGTACTTTACTATGGAATTAAGTACTGGGGAGGAGGAGTTTCAGACTTTCATGTCGAGCACTAATAAACATTCTATTAAAAATAAATTACAAAAGAATAAAGTTCAGGGTGGTGATAATTCGAAATAACAAATATATATACTTTTAATTTAATTTAAAAATTACATAAAAATAAAAATACTTTTTTAAACCATATCGCAATATATATTTAGTCAAAAGCATCTACTATTTTCACGGGTTACAGTATCATCCGAAAACTAGTAGACAGTTTTAATTAACCCGTTCCGTCGTAATGTCCATTATATGGGACATGGAATTTTAATATTTAAAAAAAAAATGTTATTCATGAGATGTCTCAATTTTAAAAATATTTATATAAATACATTAAAAATTATCTACTGTTCACCCGAGAGAATAAACACCTATATATATTTTTATTTTATTTTACTCTACAATTGACCAAGTACATAGGATTGTATCCATAATCAATAGAGCTTTTGAGGAGAAGAAATACTGTCCGGTCGTTTTCCTGGACGTAGCTCAGGCCTTCGACAAGGTATGGCATAAAGGCCTAGTATACAAATTAAGCCGACTACTGCCGGGCAACATTTGTCGACTGTTTACATCATACCTAACGGGACGTAAATTTACAGTAGTACAAGGAGATACAACATCAGTGTCTTATGATATAGAAGCTGGAGTTCCTCAAGGAAGTGTCCTTGGTCCGATCTTGTATCTACTGTATACTCAAGACCTACCGACGGACGCGCAAACGATAACGGCTACATTCGCTGACGATACAGCTATCCTAGCTGTTGCCAGTAGCCAGTCTGACGCAACAAATAAATTGCAGAACTCACTAAATAAAGTATATGAATGGGCGTCAAAGTGGAAAATAAGGATCAATGAAGAAAAATCTAAACACGTAATGTTCACATACCGTCGAACAGAGGCGCACTACCAAGTATACTTGGGAGGCGAACCTATTCCACAGGCTAGCTCAGTCAGGTATCTTGGTATGCACCTAGACAAGCGACTGACATGGGAAGTACATGTCCGAATGAAAAGTAAGCAGATAAAGAAAACAACACAACAACTCTATTGGCTTATCGGACGGAAGTCGCAGCTGGATGTAGAACACAAATGCTTACTGTACCGGCAGATTATAAAGCCAATATGGACCTATGGCCTGCAATTATGGGGCTGTGCCAGTAGGTCTAACAGAGCGAAGATCCAGGCCAGACAAAATGTGATATTAAGAGCGATTGTCGACGCGTATCGTTATTCTAGAAATGACGATGTGCATCGAGATCTACAAATTCCGTTCGTTAACGAAGAAATTGGAAGACACGCAAGTGCCCACAGGAAGCGGTTACAGCAACACGTCAACGTGGAAGCCAGTCAATTGCTCGATACCGAACTAGACGTCAGGCGGCTGAAGAGGCATCACCCGGTCGATCTAGTTATATAATTACAAAGTACAGATACAATAACAGAATGGCAAAAGTCATGGGCACTGGGCCATTGACTTTAAACCCATTGGCTTGATTAATACATTAACATATGTTACATCAGGCTACACTCCTTTAAATTGATGCTTATTTAACCTGATAGGTTAAGATTGTATCTTTATCTATAATTTAAAAAAAAAAAAAAATTTTAAGAGTTAATATGATCTTAAGACTACGCTCAAATAAGTATTACAATTATTACGATGGTGTATATGCTTAAAACTAGTGTTAAACATAAAGACGAGTGCGAAGATACTTGCTCCAGCGAGCAAGGCTTCTTACTAACTTACATATATCATATATAAATTAGTACTTAATGCTAAATCAACTCATGCGGTTTCAGTAATTTCAAACGGCGAGTATCGAGTTCGATGTCAAGCAATTTTTTCGCTTCAAGATTGAGCCTGTGCTACGTCGAGGAAAACGACTGTGCAAAATTATTTATCTTCGAATGTTCGCTATATAACTGTCGTTATACCCGATGTACCTGTTGAATTGTGGAATGTTGGTCCCTAAATCCAAACTGGTTGTTTGAGACCTCCACAAATAATCTCATTCGTTTTAGTACTAGTTTTTCATATAATTTGAAATTGATGATAAAAGCAATATTGGGCGGTAAGACGTTATCTCCTCCGCTGGCTTTCCTGTGTTCTTGAACATAATCACTTGCGCTACCTTGAAATAGGCTGGTACGTGCTCAAGTCTAAGACTTTCATTGAAACAGTACGCAAGTAGAACAATAGCTTTACGTGGTAACTTTTTTAATATACGTGGTGATATATGATCAATGCCTTTCGTTGGGTTAATATAAACACCTATATAAAATTTATAATTTAACGTTAAGATTTTATAATGTATGACTGAAAAGGTTAAATATGTATATTTTAATAAGGTATAAAAAAATATTTTTATTTTATTTTTGAATTAAATCAAAAATATGTACGACTAAATAAACACTAGAGAAGTACTTTCTGGTGTAGATTATTAATCGAGTAAACTTTATTAAACGTAACAGATGTTTTTGTATATTTTCGTTAAAATTTTTGAACACAAATAAAATAAAGTAATGCATGACGAGCATAAAAAGGTATGCGTAAAGTGTACTCATTAATCAAGGAAATTAAGAAGAAATCGTAATTTTATGTACATTTGATTAAATTAAAAATATATTTCCGTTTTCAAATGTGTATATAATAATAATAATTAAAAATAATTAAAAAAAAATTAAATTTGTATTTAAAAACACGAAACTTTTAAGCTATAAAACTATTTTCAACTGTACATTATATAAAAATAAATAAATAATAAAATGTAAGAAAATACTTCATAAAGATGTACAATATTAGGAAAAAAAAGTAATGTGAAATAACAAATTCGATTAGAAACTAACCTAATGTAGTATACGACACAATCAATCAGCAATATATATGATAATTTTACGTGACCGCATACACTAACTATCCAGAAAAATTTAAACTCTACGCGAAATATGGAAAATAAGAAAATTTTAAATTTATAATATACTTCTTAAAAGTGATCCGTCATAAAAATTTATCATTGAATTTAATATATTATTTTATCTCTTTCTTTTACTATTTCCATTCTGTTGATACTAATTGATTTAAGAAATGTATCATTTTATTCCTTATTGCTAAATTTAAGTAATATTCGTTAAATATTTCTATTATTTTATAGGTATGAGACTTCCTACATACTTTATCGAACCTAAATAATAATTCTTTTTATCTTTTTCTGTACTTTTATATAAGATTTTTTCAATTATATTAAAATTAAAATTTATTTCAAGTTTCGGTTTGATTCGCAGGAAATTACAATAAATAAAATGCCTATGCGCAATATTGAGCGAATGACAAAATACATCCCTTGTTCGTTCATGACAAAAGATACATTACACAGATTCATACGCATAAGCGTTTGCAAACATCTCTTTTACGCATGAAGTAAAAATTTTCAAAGATAAATCTCTTCTTCTTAAAGTACCATCTCCTCGAAGGAGGTTGATATGACGAAACTGATCTCGATTGCTGGCTATCCTTATGATTTCTGAAGCATTCCCGATTTTCATCCAATCTTGTATATTTTTCATCCAATGTGTTCTTCTTCTTCCTCGGTCCCGTTTCCCTTCAATGTTTCCTTGGAGGATAATTTCTACTCGTATTTATTACTTCTTATTATAGGTACGCCGTTCGTTTTACTATAGTCATCAATTCTGTAAAGAAATAAGAACAAGAATTGCAATGGCAAAACAAGCTTTCATGAATCTGGAAAGCATTTTGAAGAACAGGAAGTTGTCGATGGAGCTAAGGATAATAAATGGCCGAAGCTTAACGTCAAATGTAAAAATATGTTGGACGCATTCGAAATGTGGACTTATCGCCAATTGTTAAGGATACCATGGAAGGATTTAATTTCCAACAAAAAGGTGTTAAAGCAATGCAACATAGGCTGATGATAGTACAAGATATCACGAATAGAAAATTGAAATATATAGCTCATAAACTTTGGGTAGAGGGACTGTTTATATTGGCAGTACGGAAAAGTACTTGGAAAAATAACAAGAGGTAGGAAAAGATTAGAATATGTAACAACAAACACTGGATTCAACAGAGTCAAGAAGTAAAAATAAATAAATAAATAAAAAGTGTATTTAGCACACAATATAAATTACAAAAATCAATGTCAAAACAATATTATTACGTATACCGAACAAATTCTTACTACGTATACAAAATGAAAACAAAAAGAAATAATAAATACGGTAATAATAGCGCGGAACTAGATTACAGGAAAACCACCACCAAAACCTGTATACAATTTCAGGACAACTCTATGAAGAATTTTAAGGCAGTAATAATAAATATAAACAAAATAATATGACTGCTCAGCTATTTATATATATATTACATTAATAAAGTTCATAAAATTAAATATATAAATTACATACAATTAAAAAGCAGGTGATACATTATAATAGCATGTGTTTTATTCTTTTATGTTTATATCTTTTATATTTTAACTGAAGACTAGTACGCGTATAGTCTCCTATATTGTTTATTATTGAGTATTGGCTGCGTCTACAATCATCAAAAAATTTTTTTGTGTGCTGCCTAATGATATCACCTACAACCGGCAAGTCTAATATACGATGCATGCGATCTGTTCTTGCATAGATAGGAAGTTTAAGAATTATCCTGCAACAATTATTCTGAAGACGTTGTAATCTGGACACATTTGAACGGCTTGTATACGACCATATTGGGCATGCATATAGCATAATTGGCCTTAATATAGTTTTATAGATAATTAGTTTATTAACAGGACTAATTTGGCATCGTCTATTAAAGATTGGGTATAGACTAAAAAGAGCTTTATGTGTTTTGTTAGATATGTACTCAACATGCTTGGTGAATGTGAGACCTTTATCTAGAATTACTCCTAAATATTTAACATGCGTTTTCCAATCTAATCTGGTGTTATTTACAATTACAGGATCCTGTGAAGGCGGCCGTCTTTTGGTAAACAGAATCGCTTGAGTTTTATCAGCATTTATGTTAATTTTCCATTTACTAAAATATTTATTTAGCTTAGCGAAACCATCACTTAACCGTTTTTGTATTGTATCAGTTCGAAACGAAGAACAATAAATTGCTGTATCATCTGCATATAGAGCCATCTCTAAATTCGTGATTTTAGGAATGTCATTGATAAAAAGGAGAAACAAGAAGGGTCCTAGTATACTTCCCTGAGGTACTCCAGCTAGAACAGACCTTACATCGGAATTTACATTATTCACTTTTACAACAGAAAGTCTGTCACTCAAATAATTTCTAATAAGGTGGATTAGATACGGGGGAAATTTAATTTGAATCATTTTGTAAATTAAACCAAGATGCCATGTAGTATCAAATGCTTTTTCTATATCAAGAAGTAGCAAACCTGTGTGCTTATTTTGATTAAAACCGTCAGTGATGAAGTCAGTAATTCGCGCTAGTTGCATGACAGTTGATAAATTTTTTCTGAACCCGAGTTGTTGTTCTACTATCACATTATTATCATCTGTAAACTTTTTAATTCTACACAATATAATTTTTTCAGCAATTTTACCTAGGTTACTGAGTAACGATACAGGACGTAAATTTTTTGGATCCGATATGTTCTTTCCAATCTTAGGTATAGGTATTATTTTCGCTATTTTCCAGCAGTTGGGAAAGTGTGACAACAGGAATATTGAATTCATTATAATAGTTAGTTTAACAAAACCTTTAAGCGGTAAATTCTTAATCAATATTATGGAGATATTATCTAAACCCATTGATTTTTTACTTTTAAGGTTTTTTATAACATGATGCACTTCCTTCACGGTAGTTAGATCTTCAGCTAATACTGTATAAGGTAACTTAAAGTACTTTTTGACGATAGATGTGATTTTATTTTGGTGGTAGTTCGATGCCATATGGCAATTTTGATTATGGATGTCATAATAAATGTTAGCTAGCAGATTACTTTTATCTTTGTCCGAATATGCAGTGTTACTATTATGCGTGAGTGGTGGTAAGTGTGTGTGAGAATTCTTGAAATGCGCCACCATCTTCCATAGACTTTTATCTTTTACAGCAAGATTACTAAGTTTGAAATTCCAACTAGCGTTTTTATCTTCATTTAATTTATTTTTCACTTGACAGGTTAAATAATGTAACAATAATCTAGTTGTTGGATTACGAGATTTTTGGTACCTACGTCTAACGTAATTTTTAAATTTAATCAACGCAAGAACAGGAGGGGAAATTTTATAATAACGTGTAGTTACATCACTTTTAGGAATAGCCAAATCAGCCGCTTTCAGTATCAGATCAGTAAAACATTTAACTTGTTCGTGAAGTTCTGCCTTAGTTTTGGAAGGGCCTCCTAAAGTAATATTATCGCTTATATAGTTCCGAAAAGCATTCCAATTAGCCTTTCTAAAGAGGTAAGTAGATGGTACATTACCCTTATCACAAGCTTTAGTTATTTTAAAAAGTATGGGATTGTGGTTTGAACTCAGTGACGGTATGGACACAGGTTTAGTGACCGTTGTCATATTTTTAACTAATATAAAATCAATAATACTAGGATGAAGTTTATCATTATCTGGATAGTATGTAGGCTCATTTGGGGTTAAAATTTGAAAGTTATGTTTAAATGACATATTTAGAATGCAGTTACCAGCCATATTATTGGAATAACAGTTCCAAGATGTATGTCTAGCGTTAAAATCACCAATTATAATAACACTACTATATGATGATAATAATTTTCTAATATCCTGGTACAAGTTTTTATTCGTTATCTTAGGGGGACAATAAGTAGAATAAATAAGAATATTTTTATTATTCATTTTTAACAAAATACCTGTAGCTTCTATCTTATTCAGAGTGGGGATAGCAACCTGCGAATGAATTAGTTGTTCCTTGACAAATAGCGCTACACCGTCGCCATGCACGTTTCGATCTACTCGAAATACAACATACCCCGGACATCTTAATTTGTGTGTAGAGTCAAGTTTCGTTTCGCTTACGCAAGCAATGTGAATATCATTAGTATACAGAAATTGTCCCAATTCTAAAAATTTATTTTTGATGGAATTAGAATTCCAACCCATTATGTTAATCTCAGAAAAAACGTTAGTCAGAATTCCAATATTCAATAAAAGTTTCTGTTACAATAGCTATTTTACTAAATGTATCACCTGCTTGACTAAGTCTATTTAAACCCAGTTTAACAAATTTACACACTTTATCAATATTAATATCTTTAAATAATTTAAGAATATCGGAAATTACCGACATGCTTGATACATCAGATAATTCAGAATTATGATTATCAATAGTAGCTGATTCACCTCTAATGATTTGAGCATACGTTTTATTACTAATGTTATTATGACTAGAGTTATTAACGCTTTTAATAATATTATTATTGTTCTTATTATTATTATTATTACTATTATTATTAATACTACGAGGAGTATTGACAGTGTTTCTTGATAATGAGATTGATGCCGTGGTATTATTTCTCGATATGGATAATTGCCTACGATTTTTTAAATTATTAGATATTATATTATAAATTGGACACTCACGGCTATTAGCTTGATGTGTACCATGACAATTTACACATTTAAAATTTGTATCAGAGCAGCTATCAGCTGCATGTGGACCACTGCATCTAGAACATATGGAATCTTTATGGCAATTGATACTAATATGGCCAAAAGACATACATTTGTAACATTGTAGAACTTTGTTAGAAGCCCTATATTTTTCCCAATTTACTCGAAAATAAGATATAACATTAATATTTAAAACCTGCCGAAATTCTGTACCGGGAGGGAAAAAAACATTATAAAGTGGTATAGAAATTTTCTCATTTTGTGGAGATGTCTTGAACATTTGCTGTACACTTTGTGCAGGTAAAGTCTCGGAAATTTGTTGCAACATTTCATCAACGGGAATATTACTTGGAAGACCTCGTAATACAAACCTAACTGGTTTTAGATCTTTAGGCGTATGCGTATAAAACTTAATTTTAGATTTAATTAATAATTGGCATGTATTATTATAATCGTCTATTCCTAACGTATAAATATAATATTTGTTACGCTTAAATTTAATCTGTATATCATTTTTTAACTTAGATTTAATTTCTGAAAATTTTACATTATGATTAAGCAACGGACCATTAAATACAAATGGTGGCATCTGTGATAATGTTGTAACATTATGGACGGAATCTATAATATTTTGCTCATCAATTTCAAGTGGCTTATATTTATTATGTACATCAATTGAAAAGTTTTGAAATTTACGCTTTTTCGGCGTACTTTTACCTTTTGTATTCTGTACTTCCCATTGCATTTTATCGTTATCGCTATCTGAACCATTTCTGTCGATATCATTCGAATGATGAGCATTTGATATGTGTTCACCGTAATCCGAGGTAGAACTCGTTGACGGCATGCTGTTAATTTCGGCTTCCTCTACAGCCGTAGTTTGTGGATTGAAACGTCGAACCGGGGGCGGGGAGCGGTGCATCTTTAGATAAGCGAGTATACGCGTACCTCGACGAAGCGTAACGCACACTCACTCACTTAGATACATACACGCACTATCTAGAACTATTTAATCAATATCCGATTGTATTTAATAATAGAACTATTTATCAATATCGGATTGTATTTAATAATAGATCGAAACTCAGTGAACGCACGAAAAACAACCGAAAAAGCATTAGACTCACTCTGTTATCAGAGCCAAGAAGTAGTATCTGCAGCGATATTCAGGAAAATATGAAAAGACCAACGCCCTTTGGAAGGAGATGAAACTTGATGATGATGATATATATATATATATATATATATATATATATATATATATATATATATATATATATATATATATATATATAAAGAAAGATATACACCTCGTTAAATAATTACAATCGCCATTTTAAGAAATATAATAAGGCTGAATCTATAAAAACAAAATTGTATAAGCGTAATAATAATAACTAAAAATTATCAAATCAAAATAATAATGATAATTTTAATAATAATAAATTGCTATAATTAATAAAATTAATTAAACCCCCTCCCCCATTATAAAATTCATTATTCCTCACTGAATAATACACATATTGCCTCCAAAAACAAAATAAATTCGTTTACACTTTTCGATTGGGTGATTCCATCGTTAAAATGAATCCTCTTCTTTGAATGCCATGCAGGCTATTCATTCCTCTCTCTCGCTGCCTTAAACAGTCCACTGATATCATTAATTCATTCCTCGACGTTTTTTATCCATGAATTTCTTCTTCTATCAATCGGTATTTTACCGTAAATTCTTTCTTGCACAGTATTAGATGCAAAATGTTCTCCTCTTAGAATGTGGCCTAGATATGCCATTTTTATTTTTAAATGTTTTTTACGAAACTCTTTGTACGTCGGAGCTCTATTTATTCAGTACATTAATATTTAAAACTTTTTCGGTCCGTGAAATTCTTAACAGCCTTCTTAGAATCCACATTTCTGCAGCCTCTTAAAACAGTACGAATATTCAAAGTTCACGTTTTTCCACTCCATACGAAAGTATTGGAATAACGTTTAAACGTTGGAATTCCATTTAATCGTTCGTCTTATATTAATCATTTATTTATTTAATTTAGAAATTTATTTATCCATTTTTTTTTGTTATAATTCGACTATGCGGGTCATCTAATATGAATAAGTAAATACTAGGGGCGTATATCATTAATCAGTCTGCGTTCATCGATATGCTTTTAAAATCGTCTATTATCTTCGGCGTAGAAAAGTTCCGCCTGTTATCGATCAATGATCTATCTCTGTCTCGGATGCACTACTACCACCACAATCTGTAGACATATATATATATATATATATATATATATATATATAAAGAAGTCATTGAGATTATATTTCAATTTCCGGATATTGATATATGCATAAGCCAGCCTCTCGGCAATAACTAGAGAAAAATGATTTATGCCAAACTTAATCGGCTAGCGTGCTGAACGAATTTTCCTTATGTACGTGATTTGTGATACAATTTCAAACAACCAAAACAGACTCACCTGTTTCATTAATTTTGTTTTTCATTTTACTGATTTTTGGGAATTGCAATCTAAATTAAGTTTTTTAATTTTATATTTATATTTTTTTTTTAAATATTCACTTGATATTTAGCCTAACAGCCGAAAAGCTTTATAATTTTTCATAAAGAACAATTTGAGCTATTTTAACTTCTTTCTTGTTTATTATTATACATTTATTTATTTAATGAACTATTTTATTTATTTATCTGTGGATGACAACATGTGTATTTGTGAATGTTGTTTATATTTATTTTTCATTACGTATTCGAATTATGTGTAGAGAATAAAATTAATTTACATAAGAAAAATAGTATCGATTTTTAAAATTCTCCTATATAAAAAATATCTAGCTGGAAAACAAGTGCTTGGACAAAACTGCTCTACACTCCATTCATTAAATTTTAACTGTAGACTAACAAAAATAAAAAAAAGAGTTCTCAAAATTAATATGTATATTTTTTAATTGTTTCAGAAATTGGTTTTGGAATGAAATTGCGAACACATTGGAAAGCGCCAGGTAATTTTTAATGTTCGTTAAATTTAATAAATTTCATCGAAAATAAAAAATATTTTATACTATACACGCAATTTCGATAAATTCTTTACAGCATCCTAACTTTTCTTTTTAATAGTAGTAAAAGCGATATCATTTCTTTTTAACGTAGACTTCGGATTATTTTGATTAAAAATCGAACATGAAATCGGAGGGAAGAAAGATAAAAAGTTTTAAAATTAAATATGACAATCGTAATCTTAGATTATACTAGATAGTAGAAAGATCTGTAAGAAAGTATTTCTGTAGGGCTTCCCTCGGTGATACATATTTTTAATTTGAAAATTAAATAAAATAAATATACTTTTCTACCGTATCATTTTATTTATATATATATATATATATATACAATTTTATATTATCTTAAAGCCTGTGTTACATCATCCTCCCCTCTTTCTAATGATATCTCTTTCTGTTAAATAGTGCGATGTCTGAATCTTATATGCGATATTAATCCAAATTTATAATTAAATATATAACTGCAATGTGCACATTCATACTGATCTACTATGTTCCTTCTACCTTCTTTTGCACGATTTCTGGAGGTGTAATCACCTGCTAATTGCGGTGTCATCGATGAATTTTCTCCATTCAGTTCTATTCAACGTCCACTCCTCCCAAGTCTTATTTTTCCTAGGATTGATACAGTTCTTTTTGATACAGTTAGATAACATATCTTTAAATATTAATTTTTGCCTTCCACAATATCTTTCACCGGTATGTAATATACCATATAATACTCGCTTCGGTATGCGATTATTATTCATTCTGATGACACGGCCAACCCATCTTAGCCGAGCTTTAGTTAAATATTGTTCTATTTTATTACAGTTTTTCATTTTCAAAATTATTTAATTTGAGATCTTATCTTTCCACGTTATTTTTAAGACTTGTCCGAGTAATCTCATCTGACATATTTCAAGTATTTTAATTTTACTGCTACCGCTTGGTCATGTCTCACAATTATACAACAAAGTTGATAATACTACTGCTTTGTAAACATTTAGTTTCGTATTAATATGTAAATTTTTATTCTTAAGTACACGTTGCGCCAGCTTGTTGTAGGCTCTCATTGCATTTTTTATTCTATATTTGATCTCCTCATCTAGTTCATTATTATTGCTAATTATGCTCCCAAAGTATTTTGACCATTTTTAACTTCGACCCGCTTATGTGAAGATTATATCGTTGAGGTAGTTTAATGCGCGTTGCAATTCTGCTGAAGTTTCACTCATTATAATGCAATCATCAGCATATTGTAAGTTTTGAAGTATTTCCGTCCTGCTGCTCAAATTGAATTTTTGTAGGTTATATAATCCCCATCAAAGCGGTATCGTATTTTGACACCTATTTGTTCAATTTTTCGTTTGTATGTTAAGAAGATCATTCCCATATAAAGATTAAACAAAGACGGTGCAAGCACACACCCTTGTCTTACACCGGTTGTTACCAGAAAAGGTTCTGCCAGTTCGGTGTCACAAATTACTGAACTTTGCATGCCATTATGCAGCTGTTTTATAATTGAAAAAATTTTTGTGTGGCAACCAACTATTTCCAAGCATCGCCATAACGCATTTCTATTAACTGTATCGAAATCCTTTTTGACATCTATGAACGTCATATTCAGAGCTATATTTTGCTCTCTAGCCTTTTCCATAACTTGTCATATGGCGTACACCATATCTATTGTGTTGCGCTCTTGCCTAAATCCGCATGGTCCCTCTTGGAGATAAGTATAGGCGTTGTTGCAAGATTAAGCTCAAGAGTTGACGTGCAAAAGTGATATAGCGCAATAATTTGAACAATCCTTCTTGTCCCTCTTATTTTTATAAATGGAAATAACAGCCGCGTCTTTGAAGGTTGACAAAAATGCTTTTTACACAGCAATTAATTTAATATATGTTTTAAATGCTAGATCTTCATATAACTTGCTGACGTACTTCATCCAGGTTTTCTCAATTTCCTCCTTGTTTGAGAGCAGTTCTCCTTGTTCTTCTATTATCATTATTCGTGATCGTTTTTTCTTTTGTTATTTTCTCATCAACTCGACTTGATTTCGAGTCTACTTTTATCCTATAGATATTCGATCTTCTTGTACTGTTCTTCATACAAAGCAACTGTTGTTCTTCTACACCTCTATATTATATATGGCATTATTATTATTAATTGCAAAGCATACTCCGTTTAGTCGCTTATCTACTGCTTTAGTACCTTTCCAGTAAATTGTATAATCTGTAATTTTTACTTTTCATTAATGGAGAGGATATTTGTTCCGGTACATTTATTCCACGTTCTTATAACTTTTTAAATTTATTGTCAAATATATGCATTTTTATTCGTTATCAAAAAATCCTAGTGTACCTAATATAAATCGCATTAAATCGATTTGAAATAATCGCGGAATAATATCAAACTATCAGTTCGGTTTCGCATGGAATACTCTAAATTGAAACAGTGCCATCGACTGATTGTAGAAGAACGCGAAGTACGTTCCCTGTATTCTTAGGTGTTACATAAGCATTTGACAAAGTGTGACATCCAGTGCTACTTTACAACCTGAGACAACTTCTCCCCTCCGATCGCTATACTCTACTTCACTCCTACTTATCCGATGGAACACGAAACTCCTATTCAGATGTTGCTACCAATAAATATTCCTCCTCCTCCTCGTACTGTCCTGAATCTAATCCGATTTCTTCACATCAAAACAATGAATCCTGTGTATCACAACAAACTAATGAACAACACACAATTAGTGCAACGCGAGCGTCATTCCTGAATGAATTCCGTAATCTACTCTCACCATTAATATCAATTCTAACTAAATTAATGAATAAATTATTATGAGTAAAGACAAGTTAAGCGATCAAGCTTTATTAATAATCCTGTGGAATTTGAATGGTCTCCATCATAAGAAATATGAACTTCAATGTCTTCTTACCTCGAATCGAGTTGATGTTGTTCTTTTAACTGAAACGCACATTATTAATCCTACGAGCTTTTCCTTTCCAGAATATAAATGTTATCACGCAACCCACCCTTCTCTCTCGGTTAAGTCTTAATATTAAGCAATACCTACGTTTTACTCACCATACCGAAACGTATCAAACAGTTGCAGTCTGTATAAACACTTTGGACAATGAAGAAATAACGATAACTTCAGTTTACTGCTGCCCAAATTACTATATCCCGAATGACGAATTTATGAATTTATTTCGTCATCAAGGCAAAATCTTTATTTGTGGTGGTGATTATAACGCTAAGCACATCTGTTTTGGATCAAGATTGCAAACAAAACGTGGAGTTCAACTGTTTAATTTAAAACAGAAACTACTCTTAAACATAGTTTCTCCTTTTTCACCAACATATTGGTCTAAGAACATTAATCGTCAACCGGATTTATTGGATTTTTATTTCACTAAATGATTATGTAATATTCATGAATTATGCTACACTATTCGTGACTTATCATCTGACCACATACCGCTGATACTATATCTCGATAAAACACCTCTATGCAAAAAACGAGGGGCACACCTTACCAGCAAATCAACAAACTAGATCGAATTTGGGAATCTTGTCGCGGGAAGAATCGATTTAAAACTAAAGCTAAAAGCACCCGACGATATTGATGTAGCAGTTGATTACTCGACAGATATCATTCAAGACAGTTATAAGAAATGTACACAATATAACTCAACTTTGAGTAGTAATAATTGCGTTATATTACTCCTGCAAATCCGTAAATTGATCAGCATGAGAAGAAAAGTTAGGAAAAATGGCAACACAGCAGATATCCGTCTAATTATTACACATACAAAGAACTTTGCACGTGGTTAAAAGAAGCTATTGAAAAATATAACAATGCGCGTTATCATTATTATTTGTCAATCTTAACTAGCGCAGACTCTTCTGTCTGGAAAGCAGCGAGGACATTAACAATAAAAAGTCAGCTCCTTCTTATCATCTGAGGAAACCCGATGGAGCATGCGCGAAGACTAATAATGAGAAAGCTGTTATTTTTGCAGATTATTTTGAGAACCAATTTAAACCTCAGAATTTGGATAATCCCTTACATACTGAGAAAGTTATGCAACAAAATACCAGAGTTATTCAGTATTGTTCAAATTATAAATACTATATTACACCAAACAATCTACGTTCTTGCATTATAAACCTACAAAACAATAAAACCCCGAGAAAAGATGGTATTATAAATAACATCCTAAAACATCTACCTCAAAATGGTCTCCTCCTACTCCTTTACATTTATAATTCGATGATGCGACTATCTTACTTTCCGAGAAGGTGGAAACATTCAATAATTATACCAATTCACAAATATTGAAAACCGGCTTCTGACGTTTCCATCATACCGACCAATAAGTTTATTGGATACGTTTGGGAAACTATTTGAGAAATTACTTCACCCAATTTTTTTCGGTATTAAGAACGAGTTTGTTTTACTTCCGGATCATCAATTCGGATTCCGAACTAAACACTAGGCTGTTCAGCAGTGTCATAGAGTTGTCGACGTAATCGAGTCGGTTTTGTGGCGCAAAGTATACTGTTCAGCGGTGTTTCTGGATGTAGCTAGAGCATTCGATCGCGTCTGGCATGAAGGGCTGCTCTACAAGATCAATGAAATTTTTCCGCTTGAAATATACTTTCTTTTAAAATCTACCTCAACAGTAGATCATTTCAAGTCAAAATAAACAAAGCTGTATCTACTCCGCGAATGATTATGGCATCAGTCCCTCAAGGAAGCGTCGTAGACCCTCTTTTATACAACATATATACGGCAGATATACCGACCAAAATGTTCACTATTCAAGCTACTTTCGCGGATGATGTTATTTTGGCTAGTCATGAAGACTCTCGCGAAGCTTCAAGATATTACTATTAACTGAACAATTGCCCCGAAAGTGGAAAGTCGAAATAAATAACCTTAAGTCATCGCATATCACTTTCACAACTAGACGACAGAATTGCCCGCCAGTTAATTGCGGTCGAATGATACCAACAGCGCCAGAAGGTAAATATTTAGGATTAACATTCGATCGAAGATTAACGTGGGGGCACACGTCATAAATACGCGGAAAAAGCTGACGCTTCTACTGCGCCAGTTGTATCCATTAATAGGGCACAAATCGCAACTTCGTCTCGCAAACAAAGTCCTCTTATATAACACAGTAATTACTCCTATCTGGAAATATGGTCTCGAGGTGTACCGTTCGGCGTCCAAAACCAACCTAAATGAGATACAATCGTTTCAATCGAAGGTTTTAAGGATTATGACAAGTGCACCATTTTATGTTCGTAACGATATCATACATCATGACCTCGGAGTTCCAACCGTTGCAACAAATCACAGACGGTGATACAGAAAAATGTATATGACACTCAGTGAAAACTCAAATCCGCTAATATCACGAATGTCGACAACACATCTTCCAGATAACCCTGTCAGACGTCTTAAAAAAGGTCAATAATGTCGGGGATGATAAATCACTAAAACATAACAACATTATCCATTGGGATATGTTGTTTATCTGATATTTTTCTCTTTTTTTTTCGCAGTTGTGTTTATAATCTTCATATAGATTGATACACAAAAAAAAAATGTTTTGTTAAAATTAATGAGTATTTCTGTGAAAAATAAAAAGTTCTATCGTCCGTTCTGCAAGGTTGCTTACTAGGGCCTTTGTTATACACAATCTTTACAGCAGGCATATCTACCGGCAATCAGATTATCTTCGCAACATTTGCCGATGATACAGCTAACCTCGCGTCCAACTCAGATCCAATGTATGCAAACACAACAGTCCAAAATCATTTAAATCGATTGGTTCAATGGGCACAAGGCTGGTGCATGCTTTTTAACGCGAATAAGAGCCAACACTTTACATTTCCAAATAAAAGTCAGATGATATCCAGCTCCGAAAACCAACAATGAGGAAATTACTCAAGCGGATTCAGTATGTTACCTTGAAATAATTATGGATAAGAATCTTACATGACGACTACACATGACACAGACTAAAAGAACTACCATCACTCTTGTAAAATTGCTATATCCATTATTAGGGTGGAAATCGGTTTTTAATTTAGTGACTTAACGGACTATCTACCTTTCAATGATCGCCTCTATTTGGCGTTATGGAATAAACCTCTACCTGTAAAAGTAAACTTCAAAGAATACAACAGCAACAGTGGAAGACACATCGTACTATCACGTCTGCTCCAGTATACATCTCCAATCTGACATTACACAATGATCTTACGATTCCACATGTCAGTGACATACACACTCAACAGTACAAGATATTATTTGACAAGTTTGAAGACAGCAACAACCACATCATCCGCAGGATACACACAATAAACCTACCAGGCAATCCGACTGTACCTGATTAATCCTATTGCTGTCATTCCTTCTCAATTTCATCCTCATCATGCTACTCTTTTTATCTATTCTCACAATCTTATGATTTAATGGAGGCATTAGATTAACACCTATTCTTCAATCTGTAATCAGATAAAGAGATCACAAAACTTTACATAAAAAAATAAAATATATAAATATATACAAGCGATTTAGATAATGTGGAAGATGCGATAAAACAAGTAGATATTTTAAAGGAATAAACGGGAAAAGTAGGATTACAAAAATTTATTTTAAAAAACTAAATATATAACTAATACCAGACATGCTCCGAAATATATAAGAACGAAATCCAGGGAAATTCGAGGAGTCATAAAATTTAAGTATCTGGTAGAAATGATACAACTAAATGTGTCGGACAAGGAAACCATTATAGAAAGAGCGAGAAAAATGGAAACAACATTTCGGTTAACGGAAAATTTGTACAGCAAGAAATCGGTGTCTATAAACGCAAAAATAAGACATTATAATAAAGTTATTAATCCAGAATATCTTTACGCATCAAAATGTCTTACAATGAATTCATTCATAATAAAAACAGTTAATGGGGTAAGTTTCATACCCACTCCTACGTCATTAACCCTACATAGCTAACTTTCTAAATAATACTATTAAGCTAACCATTAGTCGATTTGACAAAGTCGATCTATTTACCTTCTTATCGCTGTGATTTTTAAAATTTAGACATTGAACACTGTTTAAACTTTTTAATACATTTATTTTCAAACATATTAAGCGTATAAAACATTATAAAATGTAAAAAAATTAAAATATAAGTATTATTTTTGCCAAAATTAACAGAGTAAGTATAGTTAAATATATTATTTATATAAGTACTATTTACAATAAAAAATCTAAAAGTATAATTATTTCCACTTTCTTCAGCACCGGACGAACAGAAGTTTACTGTATGTTCTCCACAAATTGACTTTTTACATTTGGAGCAAACTGTTTTCGTCATACGGTTTTTTTTTTTTAAATATACGAACACAACCCACAAATTCCTCTTTTTTTAACTTCACCAGCTGATGTTGGAGTAGTAGGAACGTTTGTCTTAGATTAAAGTCTTTTTATCATTGGGAAAATTCAATAAATATTGTATATTTTCTTTTATGTGTCTTGGCATTGTTAGGATTTCAACACGTTCTTTTGAGCCATGGTTAAACAAGTTCTGAATATAGCTGCTTCGTGTAATTTTTACGAAGTAGATGGTTTTTCTCAGCCGCTATTGAATTTTCGCAGTGAAGAGAACGTAACTACTTATGCTAGCGATATTGATCAATGCAAAAAAAGCACATATCGGCCATCGATTAGTTTTCCTATTGCACGACATACTCGAACACATCTGATCAAATATATCGACACCACCTTTTCTCACGAATGTCGTTCTATATATCATCATTTTCTACGTTGTCTTCTGTTTCACTTGCCGATGACTCGTATCCTTCTTCTTCGTTTCTTCTAATAAAAGTTTCCTTATGTAATCCTGAGTTAGTTTACTTGAATTCATGATATTATCTATAATTGAAATCAAAATAAATTTAGCGATATCAATAAAGCAAGTGAGAGCGCTTATAAAAGCAATAATGGGTACAGTTGTCGAGATACAACTTATTTGAAATCGTGAAAAAAACGCTACAGAAAAACAAATGAAATAATTGAAAACGAAAACTAAAAATATGAAACAATTACAAATTTAAATTATAAAACTAACACAGAAGATAACCATTAATCTAAATGACGAACATAGGTGCAACAATTAATCAAATAATTCGCAACGTATTACACCTAGAACAAAAAAAATACTGCTATGTTGTAGATAACAGAGTGGAGCTAGTTGGCGTGTGATGCCAAAATGATCAAGGTCATCGTTTGAGAATTACAGCAATAATTTTACCACGTGCTGACTCGACGAACGTTAGCTATGTAGGGTTAAAGATGATGGAAAAACTATTTTTGGTCCAAATGATCTAATCAATTCCCTTGCCCCACACTTTGCAAGCCAATCTTCATCCCTGAGATATTCAGCCGCTTTTCTTGATACAAAAACAGCGGCTGAAAAAGAGCAAATAAATTTCCCACAAGATCCTGCTGCACCATACAACTCTGTCTTTAACACCTCAGAACTAAACTTTCAACTCAATCTACATACACCAAACACTACACCCGGTCCAGATTCAGTACATCCTTATATGTTAAAATACCTTGCACCAATTGTAAAAACTATTCCTTTTAAATTTATACAACCAAAATTATGGAAATCCAGCATCAAAATATAATATAAATACCCAAATCCTCTTAAATATCTATAAATCTATAATCCTATCACGAATCAACTATGAGTGTCAGTTATACTCAACAGCCAGTAAATCTATATTAAGAACATTAGATACAGTACCTCATGCTGGACTTTGATATCCTTGCAGTACATCCCTCTTCACCATTAAAGAGCTTGTGTGTATTAGCAGGTTGCTTTTCACTTATATACTACAGAAAATACTATACTTACCTCTATAAAACATTTGCATAGACCAAAGAATGTACATCCCCTAACCACCATTTTCCAAATGATCTTATACCAAAGCTACTTAGCATACTATCAATATATCACATAAGCTTCATTCCAAAATCAACATTGAATTACAAGTGGACTCCTAGCATACACATAAACTAGACACATGTAACCCTGATAGTTAAAACGGCATATGGAGATTTACATATTAAAAAAAAAAAAAACGATCAAAAAAGATAAGGAAAATCCTCGGATCGAGTAATGAAACGTGAAAATTTAGAACTAATAAATAAGTATATGAAATAGTCAAAAAAATAGATACTGCGCGTAAAAGAAGGGTTGGATTTAAATTTTTGGATAAAAATCAGAATACAAGAATAAGTTGGTCCGTATTAAAAGGACTTAAGCGAAATGAAGATAGAAGAAGAAGAAATCTGAAGTAGACAACTTAGGAAGAAAATTCAAAATTTCGAAGGTTCCAAAGAAAAACAGAAAAGTGCCTTAAACGAATTATCTGCCTGTTTCTTCTGTGTATTCTTTTTCACGTTGATTACAATTTAATTTATACGAAAAGTTTTGTGTTTTTTTATACAAAAGATTTAAGTGATTTTAACTACTTTTTTTTTGTAATTTATTTGTTTAAAATCACTATATTCCACACGGTTCAAATTTTATTTACTTATTTATTTATATATATATATATATTTATGTGTGTGTGTGTAAAACGTAATTTTTCTCGGTAATCCACGCAAATCTTGTTGCTTACGCGGAACATACAAGTAATAGTAAAATTTATTAAGCTGCCGAAGGCTGCTCTGTTCTTATGTTGGGGTGCATGAATCCACGTTCGAACGAAATTGCGACAAGCCATCTATGTGTGCCGTTATTATTATTATTATCATAGTTATCGATCAAACACTTATTATCGATTATTATCATCGATATTTTATTCTGAAGCGGCTATTTTTTCGGTTATCGGTGTGGTGTATATTTTTCTTCTGCCTGAATACCTAGTGTCGATTGTCATAATCTGCCTGCCCCCCCGTAACAAATCGGTTAATGCGCGATATATGTGTATCCAAGAATGAGTTGTCCAGGTTTCCCCTCTGTTTGACGGCGATATATATTTACGTGTTCGTGCTTATCTGTGCACGCGTATATGCCGTGTGTTTATAATTTATCTAACTCCTATGTTGTATACATATATATTATATATACATATATAAATGTAATATATATGGACACATACACATCGCTGTAGGAAGTAACCCTGTGGAGACACGAGCGTTTAATATAAGAAAAATCTAAGGAAAAAAAAAACTGGAGAATGCTAAAAGAATTTGGTCATACTCCTACAACAACTATTTCTACTACCACTATATACTACTATACGCTTACTATCGCTAGCGTTTAAACCTAGAAATTGCGAAGTATCACATTATCGTCGTTACTATTCATATCCTAACTCCCGTGTACAGTTAACATTTCCATCATTCTGATGCGGTATCGGTGCGTTATCTGATTTTCCTCGGCGGAAGATACGCACGTATAGTTCTCTGTCGATTCGCCGATGGCGGTAATACCGTTATTGGTCAATTGCTGTCGCTGATCCGATGATTGCCTTTTGCTCCGATAACGATCGTCATAATCATAATAATATAAATAACAATCGATAATATTAGGCGCAACAAAACAATAATGATCCACGACGAGGCTTTAGATGTGTCGCAACCTACCGAATGTAACCGTTCTACTATGATAAATAAGGTACGCGGTGTAAGCGAAAGCTAAGATCACCGACCAGATTCAAACGATTGTTTTACCTCTTTTTCTTTTAGATGGGAATGTCACGTCCACCGAGAAGAATTTTAGAATTTAGACGATGGACGTAATCGCCGTACTCTTAAATCGTACGTGCCGAGCGTCTATCTCGTTACGGTCGTCCAAAAATTGCGCAGCTAGCTCCTTCTACTGTTGCTGCTGCTACTACTCTTACTCCTGCCACTGGTGTCGTGTTACAATTTCACGCATTTTGCGTAAGCGAATGCGTCGATCGATCCTCTTACGTACACACGCACATACACAAAAACACAGATGTTCGATTGCATCGACCGTCTTTGTTATCATATTTTCCACATGCATATCGTATAGTCTCAATGTTTGTTTTTTTTTTTTTTTTTTTTTATTCTAAGAGCTATACGAATTAGCCGTATCCTCCAATGTCGTTGTCTTATTGACGTATATAATACTGTTGTACAAACAGCGGGTGAACGTGTCGACGAGTTACTTCGATAAAGCGGTCAGTAAGCGAATTGTTTTGAGAGACATTAAATTCGATTTTTCTTATTTATCGGCAATTTTAACTGGCATCGTTCGATCCAGAGTTGAAAACGAACGGATATAAGCAAAGAAGACCCTAACAACTCGAAAGCTAATTAGGGGGTGTAAAATGCTAAAGTTTACTTTTGTCATTTCCTTTACTTTCTCATAAAGCTGCTACTTATTCGACGGCTTAATCTAAAGAATAATTAATTCTTAACTAAAGGTGTTTTTACCGTAGTAAATTCGCGTTCCTGATGGGATTCGGAATCGGGTTGTGCAAACAGGACACGTGAGTAAGTCATTGGTAATATGTGAATCGTAATAATATTAATCCGTTCAGTCGTTCCCCATACGAACGTTAAATGTAAACAAAATTGTGAATTTCCGCAAAAGAGCGTTTCGTTCAAATGAAATATTTTAATTTTTTTTTTTTTGGCCCAGCTGCGCCACTGGCCAGTTTAAACCTTTATTCGGTTAATGTATTTTAAATCACCGCTACGTTTGATACAATTATATAAACTGACTGTAACAGAAGACAATAAAACAATTAATTCAATACTCGCAGATAATGTATGCCAGTTTTGTAAAACGCTAGACAACATCTCATCGCTATGCTTTAGAAATTTCGGACAAAGCCAACCATCAGAATTATGCATAATTTATCATGCGAGGGGGACAAATTTTGCCCAGTACGTAGTCTAAATAAAGTTGATATATAATCCCTCAAAACACTCTGGTATAATTGAAACTGTGGTTTACTGGAAACCGTATAAACCAAAAGCGAAGTATTTTTTCCCTTTATTCTGACTTTCGGCGGTGTAGTACTGTTGAAAATCTAACAGTACAGATTGTTTAATCTTTGGGTAAAATATCAATCCAATTCCATTTAATATTCTCGTAAGGGACACTTGAGATAAATTATAACGCCGTTAATTCATCGACCACCTCGTTGTAATACCACCAGGAGAAGGAACCCACTTATTACTCTAGACGATTATAAAGCGGAATAACACTATGTATCAAATTCTAACTTGGACATTTTGAGTTCCGGGAACTTAGATAATTATAATAGGACACTTAAGAAATCGGAGATGATTAGAATATTCTTTTCCCTCATATCTTTGACTAAGGCTTTGTAAATGGCAAACAATTCTGCAACAAATGAGAAACCTGCAAAGAATAATCTGTATACTTTCGATATGCCTTTTTTTCTGGTAATATAAAGCAGAAGTATAATTTGCACGTATTTAATTTGAAAAATATTTTTATTTAATAATTTTTATCCATCCATATATGGTACCTACACAACTTTCGATGCTAATAAATTACCCCTTTTCGTAATAAGAGATATTTAATGTAAATTATAAAAAACATCTAAACAGAGGTATTTTACAGGAAAATCTTATTTTTTTTTTTTAATGGGCACAGGATTTTTCACCCACATTGGTATAAAATTATTAAAATGGATATGTTAAACATTAATATTAATATAATTATAAATAGCTAAATATACACGAATGCGATTAATAGTAAGTAAGACATATTTATTGGCAATGGTACTTTGAGTGATATAATTTGATTATATAATAAAGATTGTTGTGTAGTAAGAACATTCGAAAAATACATGATCTGCATCCGCTATTTTGTTGTCATCGGAAGGATGAGGGCAAAAAGGAGAATTTATAAGATTGCATCGGTATAGGGACTATGGAAGACGTTAATCTACATACAGTAGTAATGAAACATCGAAGTATGTTATTTTGTACTTTTATATCACTAAACCAAGATTTTATGGGTATTAGAGGTTGAATCCATCTGTAATATGGAGCTAGATAAGGATTGGACCAAATATTATTCCAATATTCTTTATGAGCAAATTTAATGAGACACAAAAGATCTGTTAGAGGTGTATAAGGAATAAGCACACCGCTATTCGATCCGCATCAGCAATAGTATTGCCAAATATACCAGAATGTCCAGGAATCCAGGAGAACCTAACAGAAATAGCAGATTCTAACAGTGAGGAAACCAAAATTCGGATTTTATATAAATAAGGCGATGCACGGGGATTAAATGAGAGAGATTTTAGATTAAACAGGTTTTCGCATTGGTAAGAATAAGAACTGATGAAGCTGGACGTTGTTGATAAACGTATTTTAACGCTTGGTATATTGCCATAGCCTCAGTTTATTATTAAACGTGGAACCATCTGTATAAATCGGAAGGAAGCCCGTCCAGTGATTTGCCAGTAAATTATTAAAAATAGAAGTATTAAAACCAGTAGGAGGATATATAGATTTATGAAAGGTTTCTAAATTTATTTCTAATTTTATATTATTAATAGAGAAAGGATCGGAAAAATAAGGAGAGGGTGACAAAGGAATAATTAAGTTGCGATAATTGGAGAAGCATTTAGATGATTTACAGAGAATAGGAAGTTTATATGGTGAGAACCTCCATTTGTTTTAAATAAATAAGAAGTTATTATATGCTGACTGACATGTAGTTGTGAAACTTTTTACAACAAACTGGTCTGCTAAGAGGCTTCTGCGGATGTGAAGAGGAGGGGTACTAGATTCCACCTCTAAACCAGCAATTGGAGTAGTGGGAAGTGCTCCCAAACAGTAACGAAGGCAAGAATTTTGCAATTTATTTAAAAGATCCAAAGAATTTGACGAAGCATTACCATAAAAAGAAACTACCATACTCAAACACCGAACGAATAAAGGATTTATTACTTATACCGTGACCCTACATGTTAAAAACGGAGGTATCTATCAAAATGATCTTTATTTTAGACAAATAAATTGCAAAAAGTAGAAAGAATAGCCCATTCAACTCTTCCAATTACAATGTTCCCTATACGATACATCGATTATTAAAACAATATTTTCCTAATTAACATTCCAGTGACATTTAATGTCTAAAAGTATTTATTTAACGCATTAAAAATTATCTACACTTATTGAAATCCCGGTATAAATACAGAAAATATTATTCTATGTTTACAAAAAAAACATTGACAATACGTGACCGGGGAATGGTTAATTTCATTGTCAAACGGTGACGAATTTTAAGATGGCTCGGCTGTTCTTTCATTTTTAATCGTTTATTTATTAAACAATTTAAATGATTTCTGAACCATTGAAAAAGTTAACACAACGCTGAGAACAACGTCGATAAATTTTAGTAATTCTCGGTTTTTATAGTTATCTACTTAAAATTAGGAAAGAGAACGATAGATGAATCGCGGATTTATTCTTTTCCAAAATTACTTCATAGATTTCGAAGTATGTCCCGTTTGTTAAAAATCCATGACAAACGAATAAATCATTACGGGAAGGAAAATTATGTTTTCAAACGAGACAATTACCAATTTTCGAGACGAATCTTCGTATCGAAGAAATAATTGAAACGGAGTTATTATAAAGAAAAACGATCAAAATTGACGGTTGAGTTCGGTTAACGAAATAAGGCGATTAAACTGACAATCGGACGAAAGTTAAACATTAACTGAGCAACTGTATAAATAACTTGATCGAACGATTCGGAGTTCAGTTCTTAAGAAGAATTGAAATTTACAGATATTCAGCAGAAATGAGATAAAAAATTTAGACGCTGTGATATGAACGAAATGAATGAAAGAAATATCAAGTGACGGTGCATGGAAGTGGTGTAACGATGAGTGTGAAATAGTAATTTCTTGTCTACGAATCAAACTAAACAATAATCGATATAAGCTTAAACTGCCACGATTTGTTTTCGCGCGAATTGTGTCCGTATTCTTAATTGAAATAGTATCAGTTTATTATTTTTTCTTTTCGATTTATTTATTTTTTTTTTTTTTAAATATCTATATTTTAATATAATTTCTCGTACTTCGTTATTTATATTACATAATCAGTAATTGGGGAATCAAATAATAACTCGTGGTGTCAAAATAATTATGACCGATTTCAGTATTAAGGACTATTATAGTACAAAATGTAGATAAGCGTGTTGAAACGCTTTAAGAAATAGAAATATATTAATCTAAAACCTAAGTCGTTTCATCTTTGAAAGACAAACTTTCCCGTGGATTTTTTTTTTTTAAACGTATATTTGTGATAAATTTTATAATGATATATACACTCATAATCACGCCTTATATATACACACAACAACACAACAACACTCATACGACATAATACAATTATTTTAATACTACTTATCCCGTCAAGCTTTCGCTTGTCGACGGGTAATTTACATTTCTTATGATTTAATATTATACATTTACGCTTAATATAAATTTTTATTTTGATTACATTTATTATATTGATTTCTTTAATTACCGTTTATTTATATAATTATAACTCATTTACACTCTCACATACTCTCTAACTTAACTCCCAAAGTGAGCTTAAATACTGATCAGTACCACGCTCACACACACACACACACGCGCACACACACATAGAATACATTTATACATCTGTTAGAGTAGTTTTAATTCATATTACCTTTCAATTTGCAGACAATATATTTCCACTCTAATCATCCACATATAGGCTCCCATTTACACCAAATTTTTAATTTTCCAATCGGTAGTAGAACTCTGGCATTCGCATTGTATCATACTATATTTGTATTTCATAATCCTCGTCATTTCATTATTCTTATAATATTTTATCCACATTTTCCTTATTTTGTAACCATTTTTTTAATTCACGTTTTAGTTTCCTCTCCACCTATTCGTTCAATATTTCTTCTGGTATCTCCTTCAATATTTCTTCTGGTATCACGTTCATCATACGCGGCAATATGTACACATCTGTCTGATTTCCATGCTTCGATTTCGGTATTTGAGTATGATATTTTCGTATCTTCCTTAGATCATATGTTATTTCTTTTCTTTCCCTAGCTTTTACAGGTTTCCGATTTCTAATATAATCCAACATTCTAACCATTAAGCACAATCCTTTTATATTCAGCATGTTTTCCTCCTTCAAAAGTTTATGTAATTCACTATCATTATCTCTTATAATTAGCTGTAAGGATTTTCTCTGTAAACGATCGATGCGTACAGTATAACACTTATTAGCTAGACCCCCATGCCTGCACACCATATCTTAATTGTGAATCTAGCAGCGCGTAATATACTATTTTCAATGTTTATTTGCTAACGTAGTTTTGTAATGTATACAATGCTGCTCGAATTTTTTCCCACAGAACTTATGTGTTTATTCCATCTCAAATTTTCGTCAATAATTACACCCAAGTATCTGTGTTCTTGTACCATTTCTATTTGTTCGTAATCTTTGTTACTGCACTTGTTCTCCTGTTTCATGTAATGCGCACAATCATTCGAGTGAATCTGTAATATAGGCTTGTATCTTTCTATATCCATCATAGATTTGAAGAACATACATTTTGTTTTTTTAGTATTTATTATCAGGTTATTGTCATGGGCCCATATGCTAATTTGTATTAAATCTTTCTGCATATTTTCAACGGCTTTTTTATATTTATATTTGTCGTTATTATTGTTATGTCATCGGCAAAAGCATATATATTACTATAATTTAAATATTTTTGCAGACCATTTACATATATATTAAATAAGATCGAAGCTAAGTTGCTCCCTTGCGGTACACCGTTTCTCATTTTAAATTCAATTCCTTTTACTCCGGATATACTTACTACGCTCTTTCTATCACTCAGATAATTTTTAAACCAATTCCAGACTTTACCCGTTACACCTATGTTATTCAATTTTATTAACAATTTCTCGTGGTTCACTGTGTCAAAAGCCTTTGTTAAGTCAATGAATGTCACTATCATTTTATTTCGCATTTCCAGAGTTGTCCTTATTTCTTCAGCAAAATCGCCAAGTGCTTGGGATGTTGATTTGTTTTTCTGAAACCCATATTGATTTCTATCAATAACATCATTTTCCCGTAAGTATTTTACTAAGTATGATCCTACATACTTTTCCATTATTACTAGTACTTTGTTAAAGAAAAATTAAACAAAGCCTGCAAGAAAATCTAAAAATATAAAGAAAAAGCAAATTTGGTTGGTTTATCTGAAAAATCGAGAAAGCGCTTAGAAACAAAAAAGAAAAATGTATTAAATAGAAGGTCGATATAGGAAAAAATAAATATATATATATATAAAATGCGAGCTGAATACGTGCAATGGAGAAATGAATGAATTTAATATTTTCATTTATTCAGTGGACGAATACAAATGACTTAAACGGTTTCTACAGACAATATAAAATATAAGATACCCGTGTTTAATAACAATATAAATTGTATAACTTCAGATTATCGACTTACTCGATGTCATCATCTCAAACACCTTAAAGATCAGCAAAGATCAGCTATTGAAATTTATGAACCCGTTAAAGGCTATTGCAAAGACAACTTGAGGCTCCTACCCTTCTATCATTACCTTATTACGTAAATCATTAATACACACTCGTCTGGATTATGGTTCTATGTTCTACAGTTCGGACTGCACTTCGAATCTCAGAACCCTAGACACTCTGCAAAATGTCTTTCTCAGACTGATTACAGATAATTCTTTTTCCTCGTCGATAGTCAGTCTTCAAGCGGAAACTAAAATCGCTCCCTTACATCTCAGGAGAAACATGTTTGTAAACAGATTTCTATTCAAATACTGTAATTTCAATAACTTATATCAACAATAGATTCGTTCCTTCTACAATGCCGCTATTAGCATCAATAATTTTTTTCCACTATTACAACTACCATCCAGATCTAATTCCTATTTACCCTTCCGCAGACTTTTCATTACATTTACATGTCAGTATATGTCTATTCTTTGATTGCCAACATAGATACATTCCTCTTTCTCGTGATACATGATTTAACAATAAACTTTATTCGGTATTTCCTAATTATCAAAAAATTTCACCGACGGCTCCAAATCTAATACAAATTCTGGTTCAGTTGGTGTTGCCTTTATCATTGATAACAGTCCAAAAATTCAAACTCCGTTTTCACAGCCGAGTTAATGGCTATTGACAAAGCTTGTGATTATAATCTTAATGCACTTGATAATGCAGGTAAGTACGTGGTGTGCAGTGATAGTCTTAGATAAATTCAGATTTAATTCTTATCCCTTGATATTTGATATAGTAGACAATACGACTAGGTTCTCGAATTTTATTAGATTTCCAGTTACTCTAGATGTAAACTTAATGAATCGGCTGATGTTGCTGCTAAACAGGCTTCCTTGTCAGGTATTCCATTTCCATTGATTCCATCATCAGCTCTACGCTCTAAAATTCGATTAAACTATCAGAATTCTTGGTATGAATATTGGAAATCCTAAAATAAAAGTAAATATTTTAGAGTTGTTCAGTCGTATCTTCCGGTATTTCCCATGATATGCTCGTATCCTAATATCTATTCCCCCTCATAAACTCCGAAGATTTGTTATCATCATTCCCGTATAAAGTTAAATTTTTGAAACGGAGATAATCAGGGACAATGTACTAGATATATTTCGATAAATTTCCTAAACATATAAACCACCTTCTTTCTAATTGTCCTCAATTTTATTATAATAGACAAATATTTATTAACTCTTTCAAGCACACTGGTACAAACGTTGTACCACATTTTTCATTACAATGGCTGCATAGTGGTACGATTTGTGGATCATCTATATATTTTTTCGTACAAAGCAGCACGTTGGTTCAAAATATGTCCAACTGTGTCACATGTTTCCTTCCAGCCAGTAGAATGTTACGAAACTAAAAATATCTCACAGAATAACATTAGACTTCCTTGATGGATATTACAGAACTGGTTTGAGTGAAAATGTGGTTGTTCCAACTTTTTATCATTATTTGTTTTGGTTATTTTCGTGTCTTGCTGTTAATGTGAATTACACGTGTTTTGTTAGTCCATAAGAAAAGAATACACGCCTGGGAAAATTTTTTACGGTAAGTTGACAAATTTTATATCAATATTTGCTGTGGTTTAATTTCAGTACCACCATGCTGTTAATTATTATTATTTATACAATGCTGTTCATTACTATTATTTATACAATGCTGTTCATTACTATTATTTATACATGTTTCATACAGTATTTTTCGACAATTATTTTACATCGTACAATTTGATGAATGAATTAAAACAGGACAAAATTTATGCGTGTGGAACTGTGAATAAATCTCGAAAACTTAAAAATGACAAATCTATGATTCAAGGAGAGTCCGAGTGGTTTACTGCTGACGACGTTATGGCGATAAAATGGAAAGATAAGAGGTCTGTTCACGTTCTTTCCAATTTGCACTCTATTTTTACATCCAAACAAGTAAACAGAAAACAGCATGATGGTAACGTTAAAAGGGTGTCATGTCCACAGGCGGTTATTGATTACAATGCACACATGAATGGTGTTGATCACTTCGATCAACTGAAATCCACGTATGAAATAGATAGGAAAAGTAAAAAATGGTGGCACAGAATATTTTTTTATTTTATTAACGCTGCTGTAATTAATTCTTATATTTTACATAAATGTCTCCCAGTGTCCACATTAAGTGTAAAAGATTTTCGTCGTGAAATTGTCATGAAATTAGTAAGTAAAGAATTGGTGGACAATCTTAGTGGTATCTCCCGTACAGTCCAAATAAAAAAAAAATGAAACCGTGGATTCCAGTTGCAATACGGCAACAAGCTTCAGCGCATCAACCAGTGAGATCGACAAGACGAAGATGCGCAGTTTGCAGTACGTCGAAGAAGCATATCAGAACGGAATGGACCTGTAGCGTGTGTAACGTTCCTTTAAGTGTTAATTAAAAATAAAAACTGCTTCCAAAATTATCATAAATAATATTTTTATTTTATTTCATGTACTCTTGACATTTGTGTGTGTATTATAATATTACTTTCATTATTTACTTTTTTGAACTATAATTTAATCGCGTTGAATTGGTAATAATAAAATTTGTTTCGAAGTAATATACTTTTATTTTTTACAAAATTATTTATATCAACTAATACTTGTAATCAGTAGTTTGTTGCACGGTGGTACAAAATGTGTACCATAGGATTTCTGCTTATGTAAGCAAAAATTAATTTAAAATTTCACATAAATATTTGTTTCACATCATCATTAAGCAAGTAAGATAATTGGAAACTCAATAAAAAAAAAATAAAATCTCGTGCTTGATGGGCCAATATTTTAATGTCTATTCTGGTGCTTGAAAGAGTTAATAAAGTCGCCTAAATAGATAATGTAGGGAAAATGTAGGAAAAACATCAATCTTTCGCTGTTTTTCTTCCATTTTCTCTACATCATCCATTAAGCTGTGACTATAAAAGTATTATTTCTTATTTTATTTTTTTTAACGTGCAATATTATTATTTAAAATTTTAATTCAGTATGTAATACTTCAATTGGAATATACTGGCCACAAAGGTTTAGCTTGACCTAGGTAAAAAAAAAATAATGTAAATTTGTCCATGAAATTAAACAGTAAGTATGAAATTAATGTTCCTGTGAATCATCTCACGAAAATAATACAAAATACATCCTAAGCGACGACCGACCCCTACAATAACCCATTACGAAAACGTATTTACGCATCCGGCTCGGATTAAAAAACTTCTGACCTAAAAGAAGGATATCTAGAAATCAATATTATAAAGGTATGTTAAGCAGATCAAAATTAAGACGTTATTAATTGAATTCGAAAATAAATCACACGATTATTTTATACGTGATTAAAATGTTACACCGCTGAATGTATATGTTACGTAGCGAGATTATAGGGGCTCAGATATTCTCAAAATATTTATCTCCGTTTTTTCAAATAAATAATGATGGAGAAGCCCCCACCCCAAATAAATTAATTGTAAAATTTTTCTAGCAAAATTAAATATGATATGAAAACGTTAAATCCCAAGAAAGAATCCGGTACAAATCTATTGTCAAAATCTTAAAAGTACTTCGCGTAAAGTAATCAGCTTGATAACTTACATTTAGAGTACAATTAAAAAGGATAGGCATTTTTCTGACTATATGAAGACATGCGAGCGAAATAATGGTTTTGAAACTGCAAAAATCTTCAGTGTCATATACATGAGTCTGGCTCCTGTCAGTATATACGATATATCTTTTATAAATACAGGGAATAGAAAAACCGCGACGAAGCGTGTGCCAAAATGTGCGCCCCATAATAATGGGTAATCAACACCGAATGCAAAGTTAGACGTTTCGACGTTTGTCCAAAATCTTATGGATCGACCACATTTCAAAAAATTAAGTTTGTACAATCTAGACAGGTTGAGAGTATCGTTGAAGACATCAAGACAAAAGCAACCTAAAATATATGTATGTTATAAGTTACGAGAAGAAAGTTCGTTCCCATTGACTGTACGAGGAAAAAATATTAGAATCCAGCCGGAGGAGAAAAATAATAGAATACGAAATATCAAAATACAGGATTCAGCAATATCAGTGACATAATAAATGCAGCCTGACTCAGAAAAATATGCTGCGTTCGACTGCCCTCGATGTGCAGCATGCACCTAAGGAGATGCGACAAAATAATGATATATATATATATATATATATATATATATATATATATATATATATATATATAATACATCGTCGTAATTACCAAACATCGTCACTAGTTATTTTGCGCAAAAAATGGTCTAGCTAACGAGGCGTCAATTACTTAAACATCTACATACACAAAATGCACGTGTGTATGTATGTATTGCATTTCGATAATTAATTAATAATTCAAATTCGACTCGAATCGCGGTAAATGTTATCTAAGTGTAATACTGAGAAATTAAAAATTTCCATTTTTAATTTTATTTTCGTTTTTTACTAAGAACGAAACTTTATAATAAGATCCGATCACTTATTCTCATACGTACACACATATTTTAGAACACAGTGAACATTTAACACAAATAAATGAAGGCACCGAGAAGGGAAAAGATCAAGGACAGACAAATCACCGTGTACAAGTAACAGGATATAATAACATGAAAACAAAAATAGCGCTATCCAAAGAATTCTGACATTTTAAATTAACTGACCACCAATATTAACCAGATCGGGAAATTTATGATGATATATATATATATATATATATATATATATATATATATATATATATCGATATTCCTATATCAACTCACTGCTAGGTGTAACCATTCCCCAAACAGTAACAAAACCTTCTATATTGTGCGACTCGAATCCAATTAGTTCCTGTTCATTTTACAATATAATCCCTGTACCTAGTCTTCGCCCTTCCTCGTGTACGATGACCGTCCATCGTTTCGTCTCGAGATATGTCCTGCCCAACTCCATTTTAACCTAACAATTTGTTCGACCGCAACCAGTTTTTTGAGTCTGATATGACTTACGTGTGCTATTTGTGTTTTGCTAAGTCTTCTAACTGTTTCTTTAGTAAAACTCTATATTTCACCTCAGTGCGTTAACACCGACAACACGTACTAATTGTACAGTTTACTTTTCATGCTATTCGCTATCTCCTTATTTCTGAAACTTACTAAATGTCATCCATTCGGAAGATATTCCTCTTTTTATCTCTAATTGCGTCGTGTGTTTCTTTTCCGTTCTAACCTCTTGTCATAAGTGAAAATATCTGCTTACCCCCTCGAATCGATTTTTTCGCCGTTTACAGTTATTATCGTATGTCTTCCATTCTATTTATCATTATCCTCAATTTATTTTTTTTACAGATTTATCTTTAATCCGATCTTCTTAGAATGTGTCATTGAACTCAAGCTTTATGTCTTAAAAAAACCTTCCGAGGCTGCAATGGGTAGTTTCGATAATATAGTATCGTCATGTCTTACGCCCTATACCTCCCGTACTTTTCTATAATTTTACTTTCCTTTCGTTGAGATTCATATATTTTCCTAACAATATTCATATATAATTTTCATCAATTCTTAAGTCGTATAACGAATTTAACACTACCCGTATTACGACTGTATCGAAAGGCTTTTTCGTAATCTACGAAGGCCATAAATAATTTCAGATTATACTTTTCGCAGTTTTGTATTAGCGTTCTAATAACACGTGATCGTTTGTACTGAACTTTAGATTTTTTATGCATCTCATAATTGAATGAGACCTTATTGATCAAATGAACAGAACTAAACTTAATAGTATTGTATGCATCATCATTAGTCGCGTCAGTCTTTTGACTGGTAGCGCTGCAGCCTCCTTTTCCATTCGCCTCTGTCTTCCGCCGTAATTTTCAAATCGCGATAGGTGCCCATTCCTACGCTATCCATTATTTGTTTGATGTAGCACTTCCTTGGCCGGCCTCTTCTTCTTCTACCTTCTATCATGGAAGAACCAATCCACCATGTCTTATCACATGACCTATCCATCTATTTCTTCTTGTGCAGAGGTGGTTATAAAATTCTTTTCTTCCTTTCACTTTTTCCATAACTTTCTTGTTTGATATTTTTTCGGTCCATTTGATCTTCATCATGCGTCTCCAGCACCACATTTCAAATGCTTCCAGTTTTTTAATATCAACCTTCTTGAGTATCCACGTTTCGCTTCCGTAAAGTGCAATACTCCATACATATGTTTTAATTAATCTTTTCCTCAGTTCTATTCCCATATTACTGCTGAGTATAATTTTCATTTTCAATAATTGTTGCTTGGCTATGTTTACTCTGTTTTTTATATCTTCTGTGCTGAGTATAATTTTCATTTTCAATAGTTGTTGCTTCGCTATGTTTACTCTGTTTTTTATATCTTCTGTATCGTTTCCGTCTTGCGACACAATACTTCCCAAATATTTGTATTTGGATACCTGTTCCAGTTTATCATCATGCAATTTAATATCGATAGTTCTATCCTGCCTAGCACTAATTACCATTATTTTGGTTTTATCTTTATTTATATTCATGTTTATTTTCTTTAGCTCATCGTTTAATATTTTCAATCCGTTTTCTAACCTTTTCCGTTTTCAGCTACAATTGCATTGTCATCTGCGAATCGGAAGCAGCATATATTTTCTCCATTGACAGTAAGCCCTTTATCCTTTCCTTTCGTAGCGTTTTGTATGGCTTCTTCTATGTATAGATTAAATAGCAACGGTGAAAGCTGGCAGCCCTACCGTACTCCTTTTCGGATTCTAGCCTTTACTTTTTTATCATTTATTTTCAATATCTCTTCTTGTTTGGTATACATCTCGTAATTATTTTTATATCTCTGCTATCTATTCCAATTCCCACCATCTTTTTAAAGATTATGTTCCAGTTTACTCGGTCGAATGCCTTTTCCAGATCAATAAATGTTATATACGTATTTTTACCAACTTCTAATCTTTTTCTTATTACTGATTTTAATCCTAGTGTTGCGTCCCTAGTAGACTTGTTTCTCCTAAAGCCAAACTGGTCTTCTCCCAATGCAATATCAGTTTTGTTGTATAATCTTTTATATATAATTTTCAGTAATATTTTACTCGCATGCGTTAATAACGATATGGTCCTGAACTTCTCACATGCGTTTGCATTATTAACTTTTGGTATAGAGATTATTATTGACTTTACAAAGTCTACTGGAACTACTCCTGTTTCATATATTTGGCTGATTCGTTGGAATAATGTTTTCTGAGCTTCACTACCAATGTTTTTTATTAATTCTGCCGTAATATTATCAACTCCTGTAACTTTATTATTTTTTAACTCTCTCACCGCTTTATCAAATTCTTCTCGTAGTATGCTAGGACCTTTTTTATCTGCATCGGTTTCCTCACCTATCATTATTTTCTCATTTTGCTTATCTTCTTTATACAGTATTTCTATATATTCTTTCCATCTTTTTGTTATATTTTCACTATCAATTAAAAGTTTTCCATTTGCATCTTTTATTGCACTATTTCTACTTTGATTTTTCCGTTGTTAGTTAGTTTCTTTATGTTATTATACGCGTATTGTAACTTCCCTGTATTCAATAATTCTTCAGTTCTTTGAAATGATTCTTCGTAATATTTCATTTTTTCTTCTCTAATTTTTTTTTGTAATTAAGTTTTTGAAGAATTTGTATTTCGCTGTTCCATTTATTGCTATTTCTCTTTTATGTTTTCTTCTTTCTTCGATCAGTAGCATGATTTCCTCTGTCATCCAAGGTTTTTTTGCTTCATATGTCTTCTTTCCTATTACTTTATTCGTTACCTGTAATATGCCTTCCTTTAACTCCTTCCAATTTAGTTCTACATCCATGGAGTCGCTTATCTTTATTTTGTTTGTATTTTCTTGAAATTCATTTCTCTTTGTGTTATTCTCTAGTATTTCTGTATTCCATCTTATTATCTTTCCTACTCTTTTCATTACTAATTGTGTCTTCATTAATATAGGATTATGATCGCTTCCTGTATCTGCACCCGGATAAGCGATACTTTTCTTCACCTGATTTTTATACCTTGATTTTACTAGTATATAATCTATCTGGTATCTACCTTGATCTCCTGGTGCAACCCATGTGTATTGTCTTCTCAGTGATTACGATGTCTTGTCGTTTACAGAATTCTACCAGTTGTTTACCGCGTTTGTTTCTTCTTCCTAATCCAAATTCTCCTATTATTTTGCCTTCTTTTCCTTGACCAACAACAGCGTTCCAGTCTCCCATTATAATGGTGTTGTCACTGGATTTTAGTGAGCATAATATTTCTTCTATTTTTTCATAGACTTGTTCAACTTCATCTTTTGCTTTTGACGTTGGCATATATACCATTATAACAGTTGTGTTCATTTGTTTTGTTTTCATTGTTACTACAACTATTCTATCACTTATTTGTATTACCGTTATATGCATATATATTATATATACATATATATATATATATATATATATATATATATATATATATATATATATATATCAAATAATTAATATACATATTTACAAAATTGAACGTTTCGAGCGGACTTACACCACTCATTATAAGAATTGAAATAAATTATAAGCCTCAGTGCCAGGCAGTTTTCGGCCTGCTCTCTTGGTTGATGTCAACCGATTCGTCGTTACTTGCATAAATAATTTATATATTGTGATAACATACTGACAAATCTGTAGGTAATGTGCCTCCCTACATTATATGTATATACATATATATATATATATATATATATATATATATATATATATATATATATATGTACACTTTAGCGAAAAGCGTTCAGCTACATGCTATGAATGCTACAGAGTCACCAGGAAAGTATTTTCAAGTCGACTTTGATCTCAGAGTTCAATATGTTGATTAATGATTACGATTAAAATTAACGTAAAAGATTATTTTTATTCTCATTTCGGTTACGAAGTCGAGATCTATCATTTATGTAATAACGTAACGTTTTCCAAAATTAATCGGTATCGAGAAATCGCGAGTTTAAGATTTGATTTTCGATTTTGAAAAAGTTTTCCAGCGACTTTTGATCGGCCGATTCTAATTTAATATTATACTGCTAACAACATAAAGTGAATAAATTTTAAATAAATGTCTATTTCCATGGAACTCGAAAATATATTGTTTATAGATTAAGAATCCCCTTCGACACACAAGAAAACGAATTACCCGATATTATAAGTACATGGTCGCGTTCCTGCAAGATCGTCAGGCATGGTATGATCGGTAGTAGGAGAAAGTTTTGCAGAATGCGTCTGGATGGTTTGCAATAGGGATTCATCGGGATCACCATGTACCGTAGCCCATTAATGTTTAATCGATATGTTGGTCATAGTTGGACTTAAGTTTTCAAACGAAAAAATTGTACTTTTTAGATATGTTAAGAATCCTCTAGACAGGCAAGAAAACGAATTACTTTTAATTGTAAAAATTCCTTTACTAATAAAATTGATGTAATTAGAAATACGGCAGAATAGACGGATTAATAGTTTGCACGGTAGAACAAGTTTTTTCACAGTATTGAAAATAGATTTAGGATTAAAGGTGATCTCGATGTAAATTTCCAGTCAGATCTGTCTGGACGCGGTAATTTCGAAGAGTATTTTAAGCGCGTTCCCATAGGACCATCTGACTTGTCTATCATAAACCATACAAAATCATTTAATCGCTAAAAGTTTTTTTTTTTTTATTGCAAAAGCTTTTCGACAGTTACGTCATTTTCAAGCATACGCAATAAATATACAATAAATATTTTATTGTGTATGCTTGTGACGTAACTGTCGGAAAGCTTTGCAACAAAAAACTTTTAGTGATTAAACTGCGTTATGATTTTGTCTCGTTTATAGTTTATAAAATCACTACTCTCCAATATATTCTAAACGATAAATAAATATATATAAATAAATATATATATATATATAAAATTTTCAAGTATTTTTACAAATTTAATTTAAGGAACTGTTCACATCTCGATCATCCGTCGGATGATGTATACACGAGTAAGAAATAAATCATAACGGCTCGATTTCGGAACGAGCTAGTAATTATTATTGTATTTGCGAAAAATTTTATATCTTACACCACCAGCACGAAAACCGGTTCGATTTCTTCCGGAAAACAGGAAAAAAAATTACAAATAAAAATTAAAAAACAAAATTCGAATAAAAAAAAATTGGAACACGTTTCGGTCGTAAATAAAATTCGTCGTCTGATTTTCTCGTTCGCTCTTATTCGATCTTTTCATTTTTTCTTAAATTGTTGTTTTCTTGGTTTTTTTTTTTGAGATATTTTAAAAATAATTTTTTTCGAGGACGAGATTTCGTTTAGTATAAATAAACAAATCCGAAATTTAGAAATCGGACGTTACAAAATAAAATAAAATTTTTTAAATAAAAACCGATCCGTACCGATTTAAATCGTATGGAATCTGCCGGAAAAACGATCAACTTTACGCGATACTAATTGACGTAAAACTAATTACACGAATAATTAATTCATTTTAATTAATTAAATAATTAGAAACGACATCGGACGAGTTATTTTTTCACTAATTATCTCGAACGATGTTTTCGCGTCTCGTGATATTTTTTTTGAAATTCGTAGATAACAAATAAATAAATAAATAAATAAAAATTATCCTAAAACTTGATATAAACGACTTTACGTGCTGCCAGATTGAACGTATACGGTTTTTCAATAAGTTTAGTTCGTTATATATTTTAGTGAATTTTAGAACATATCGATAATCGCCTTACACTGGTGAAATATGCGACAAGGATATTAACCAAGATTTGAAAAAGCATCGCACTTATTAAACGAAATAAGCTAAAGTGGATTAAAAGCTTAAATTCCCCCATAACGATGTACGGTTCGGAAACCTGGCGTACAAGACGCATAGATGCCGGTTGAATTGACGATTTTGAAAGATGGTTTTATACTTAAAATACTTTAGACAGCATACAGAACAAAATTCGTCGATTTGGATCATCTGAAAGTCGAAGTCTCATATTAACGAGAATTAACAGGAGTGGAGTGAAATTTGTTTGACACATAACAAGGAAAATAGACTCACTCGTACATACCATCCTTCAAAAATCACCAAGAACATATAGAAACCGAGGAAGGTGTCCGCATCGAATTTATATATATATATATATATATATATATATATATATATATATATATATGTATGTCCGAAAAATAAGTAAATCAAGCCAAATGAAAAAAAAAGTTGACTTATTGAAGCGTCTATACACTAGGAACGTGTGGACATCGTACCTAAAGATAAAGGAATGGGAAAATGACTGAAAATGCATTTGGACGAATTTGAAAAATAGAAGAATGTCGTAGAATCAAGAGACCACATAAAGTGTAACAAACTACTTAATGTGCTACGAGATATTTAGAGAATTAAATGAGGTGCTCATCCGGTAGTAGGTCGTCAGGTCTATAAAACACTCATCATGCGCCGTTCATTACTTTTAATAAAACAGAAAAAATCCGGCTGATGCAGAATGTTTTTAATGCGTTCCACTCCCATCAATATTTTCCAGACAGATGCTGCGAAGCCTTACTTTTCGTTAAGACATAAATATAAATTTTACCTTTCAGACAGCGTTACCCTCACCTAATCGACAAATAACTTAACTTACGTACAAAGCTCGCAATAATAAATACTGGATTGGTAAACATTTATCTCGACTCCTTCATAGTCATAACAAACTACATCGGATAAGTTTAGTCCAGACAGTCTTAGATGTCTTTTATAATGCTTCCTTTCAAATAGTACAGTTTAAATTAGACTAAAATACTAATTCATCCAATACATCAAGGAGTTTCCCAGATAGAGTTAACAACTCAATTGTCGAAAAGAGAACAACGCTCATGAAATTATAATTGAACATTCTAGCTTTTTTTACCATAATCGAGACATCTCTAATGAAAACTCGTAATCTTTTTATGAAAATGTATGCCTTATACAAAGCTGTTTCTTCTATTAGATTATATTTTAAAAATGTTCCAATACTCACTGACTTTTTGACTGTTCTTTTATAAGTGTCTTGCCGAAATTTATAATGAGTATACTCAATACGACAACGAGTTTGGCAACTTCGCAAACATGGAACTAAAGTGAAATTTAATTACTCTGCGCGCTGAGGCTTCCGTGGAAATGAGATAACGGATGCGATTATTCAATCAGATTTAACTACCCGTCCATTGAGAAGCATGTTAAACCACATTACGGACAGTTAACACTAATGCTAAAAGAAGTTTTTTACCCCTCTTTTCGGTCATATTTCAAATGCAAAAACTGTTAAAATGTTAAAAATATGCCACTATTCAAAAGAGCTCTAGGTTAAGCATTGGCGTTGCCTCCATAAAGATTTTGTCTTTGTATTTGGCAGATTAAGAAGTGATCGTAACTTAGTCATCCAGTCAAGTTAGAGATCATCAGGAGTGGAGTTTGTGAAATATTGAAGATAGCATCGAACATCAGATTTGGCCTGCCCTAAATACAAAAATAGAGATAGCTTTCTCTCTAAACTTCTATCGATAAGAAATATGCTCGTGGATGTAAGGCCAATAATATAAATTTATAATCCGAACAATCCACTTAAGCTGGCCAAAAAAAAAAAAAAAAAAAAGTTGAACCCTTTTAAGAAAAATTGCTGCGTCGTCTTAAAAATCCAAATCATGTTTTTAAGCAATTTTTAGTTCTTTATAAAATAATTTAAGAAATGTTTCTAAGAATCGCAGGTTACACATAAATAAAGGTAAAAGTTGCGTGTCTATAATAAAAAAAAAGTTTATAAATCCTTAACGAAGCTAACTGAAAGACCATAATTCATGAAAGTTGCTAACGACGATGTAAACAGCAGCACTGCTCTGAGCCTAAATAGTATTCGCGCACACTATTGTATTTAAAACGTTTTAGAGGAAGTTAAAATGTACAGTCGATTAATTATATATATATATATATATATATATATGCGTGTGTGTTTAAGTGTGTAATAAATTGTCTAGTACGTACAGAGATATTTCTGGAACAAGTTGCTTATGATGAGCGCGAATTATACGTGTAACAATTGTCCAAGCAAGTGTATATATGTATATATATATATATATATATATATGCATGCATTTGTGTATATAAATAAATGTAGGCGACCGTGTAGTATAATCCGTGATGGATAGAATTTCGTTGTAATGGCCTCCCCCTTATGTAAATAAGGAAGTATAAAAGGTCGATAATGGAAGCGATTGAAATAATATGCTAATTATTATTGTCATTGTAATTTTTTTGACATCGGAGCATAATCATAATAATAATAATTATTAGTATTATTATTATTATTATTGTTATAGTTACGGCTGGAGGTTGACTGTAGATCGATGATAATATAAAAATGTAAACTCATCTAGCTGCTTCTTATAGTCCTACGAGATTCAGAATAAAATTAACTCCCTAACTTGTTAATTAATTAACGAGTAATTATTCTTGAAATTAGCCCACGATTGATGTATATATATATATATATATATATATATATATAAATTACACATTAATCGAAATCTTACCGATTATATCTGCTAGTCGTTATCGTTAATTCAATTTAACACCTAATTATCATACATTATATCACGAATTTTATTTATTACGGCCAGTTTTAAAATTAATAAAATATATTCTCACTTTATAAGTGTCAAATAACTTAATCATATTCTATTTTTTATATAATTAGTTTTCGTCTTATGCAAACAATTTTAACCGTAATGATCGGATTTTGAGAAATTATGTCGAAAACAACAACAGATAAAAAGCACAGGAAATAATTTTATATATATAGACACATACACTCTCATGCATACACACACACACACACACACTATATATATATATATGGTTTCTAATAAAACTGTTTAAATTCAGTCATATTTTAAATAATTTAAATAATACAGCGTGGATGTGTGTATTTATGAACAGTCTTCTGAACCATATATATATATATATATATATATATATATATATATAGTGTGAATATACAATCTATTACTGGTACGCTATATTTACATTAACCTAAATTATAGAATATTTAAAAAACTTTTCTATATATATATATATACATATATATATATATATATATATATATATATCATAAATCCAGTTAGAAAGTTTCAGAGAAGATTCCACAACCGTCGAATTACTATTACTATATAGGCTGCGTATAAATAGTTTAAACAGACCGAAGATTTACTGCGATATTGTCCGCAATATTGCGGCCGGCCGCTGTTAGAGAGAAAGGTACGTGAGGTAAAGCTTTGCGCGGTCGTAATATATATATTTCCGTTGTAACAGATCTAGTTTACTTTTCTAGTTGTACTAAGTACATCTATTCTATTTTCCTCCTACAGTTCGCATTTTACATTGGCAGGTAAACAACGCTCGCTATACATATCCGGGATGATTATATATATATATATATATATATATATATATATATATATATAATATATTTACGAGTTGCATATAAAAAAACGAAATAAACTCTTCGGTACATGTGCATTTCCAAGTTATATCGCGGATAAAGTTGCTATAATATTTCGCTAGGTAGTTGTTTTTTTTGTTTTATATATTATGTATATATATATATATATATATATATATATATACTCCGACGCCGAAGATAGGTGCGCCCTACAAGCTGGCACGAGGTATTTGTGCTCTGATTTATAAGAACGGACAAACCGCCTAAGCAGTGTATCTGTATAATATTGAAGTACGAAACCAGAAAAGAATTACAATATAGATGATTACCGCAGCGACAATCACGATAGGAGGAAGTTAGTATTTTAATGAAAAAACAACGACCGGTGTAGCGTAGTAATCGATGCAATAAACTTGGACGGTTGTATTCTGTTTGGTTTTTTTTTTTTCCGTAGCGGATGCACAGGTGTCGTTGGGTACGAATGTGCCACAATCGGGAACGCGGTGATAAAAGTCGGTATTTAGCGGAAAATGTTAGTCGACCGATCGAAAGTAGAAAGGCTTGTTGTCCAGATGAAGGCTTACTAATCGCGCCGTAAAGATGTCCGATATTGCGCTATAGTGCGAATCTGGGCTGCTCGATATAATCACTTAAGATGACTATATACAACGTACATTAAACATTTTGCACTATTGAACGTGAAAATACCCCCTCCCTACATTACCCGCGTATAGGGTAATTATTTTATGGGGGACTATAGTTTCTATTATTTTATTATTATCGTCGCTATTATTATTATTATCATCACCGGCTAATGATTATTATTATGATTATTTATCGTACTGTTGGAGTATCGTAGGTGTATAAAATAGTCTAGCGAGAAAAATACTACGATTGCAAATCTTCTTTAACAGAAAATACGATAAATGAAGGACAAGATAAAAGTTCCGGATGATTGGAATTTGCCAACAACTCGTAACGTCTCCATTAATAAGAACGTCGTATAGGAAAGTTATAAAACACGCTACGTTCGATTAATATATATATGTCCAGAAATGGACACCATTTAAAAAGGGTTTATTACCTCTCTTACTACATATGCATATGTTATAGTATACACAAAGATATACATATATATATATATTTATTGACGACTTAGTCAGTTATATGATTCTCGATACTTATCGAACTGCTTTATAAGTGATCTTCTAATGAAATTACTGCGGCATATTTGATCTCTCTATATAACCTGAATGTCTAGATTGAACTGTAGTAACGTCTATCAAATGTCGGTCATTCGCGTAATGTATCGTTTGTACTCCGGGCTTCGCAAGAAAAACGCACACCCGATTGTTAATTACTAATCTCGGTATTTATGAGCAACGATACGTTTTTAATTCGAGCAATTTTTATCAAATTTATAATTCTATACCTTTCACATAGACGTAATAATAAAAAAAAAAAAAAAAAAAGAATAAAAAAAAGGCGCTACCAGTTCTACTATTGACTAGTTATTTTTAGCAAAAATATTAATAATTATAATAATAAATAATCATAAAAACGTAGTTAAAATCACTAAATTTGTATTAAATGATTCGAAGCTTTTCAGCTATTAAGCCATTTTCAAGTATTTATAAATAAAAATAATAGTAATAGGTCAAAAATCGGGAAAAAATAGAAATAAAATGTTAGAAAATATATAATTTAGATGCGAAATTAAAATCGAGAAAAATACCACGGGACAAGAACAACGTGGAAAAAATTAATAATCCTGAACTAGAAATAAAATGGCAACATTTCTAGAATCTATCCAGATTGAAGATTAATAGATTAATAAATTAAAGCTGATAGTCGAAGGAACAACCGGGAATGTAGATAACGAGAAAAGAATTGAACAGTTCGAACTGATTTAGGACCGGACATAGATACGGATACTGGTCAGAAAATGGGGAATAGCACGGGCTGCTAGCTGCGAATGTGGGTAACATCAGCCAGACGACAAAATACATCATTGAAGAATGTCCATTTTACTCGGAACCTAGTTTAAAGACAGTACAAAAACAAAATAGCTGAAAATTTTGAAACATGATTCATAACCGTTTAGTAAATTATTTTTAACTTTTATTAAAATTATACAAGTATTACCTGGAAAAACCGCTGCAAATGAGTCTGCCTATAAAACCGGTTACACCAAGTGAGGTACAACAATTCTTCAAAATGAAACGGAGAAAGAGCCACGGATTTGACCTAATCACAGCTGAAGTTTTAAATGAATTACCAGGAAAAAGTATTGTATTCATAACACAGATATATAACGCCGTCTTTCGCAGCCAATATTTTCCTCTGGGTTGGAAGTTCTCGCAGATGACTGTTATACCAAAGCCTGGAAAGTCGCCTGAAACAGTCTCGTCGTACAGACCTATCTCGTTGCTTCCTGTTCTTTCGAAGACACTGGAAAAATTAATTTTAAAACGGTTGTTTCCGATATTATCCACGAGTGCAATTATTCCCGATTTTCAGTTTGGGTTCCGTAGGCATCACAATACTGTAGAGCAGGTTCATAGATTAACAAAGGTTATCGAAAATAGCTTGGAAAACAAGAATATTTGTACGGCGGTGTTTTTGGATGTTCAGCAGACTTTTGATCGGGTGTGGCATCAGGGATTGTTGTATAAACTTAAATTGCTGCTTCCTCACTCTTTCTATTTACTGTTTAAATCGTATCTACAAGAGAGATATTTTCGAGTGAAGGTGGCCGATGAATACTCGGATATTTTTCCAATAAGGGCCGGGGTCCCACAAGGGAGCGTTCTCGGTCTAATATTATACCTAATCTATACAACCGACTTCCCGACGCTCAGTAATACAGAAGTAGCTTTGTACGCGGATGACGCAGCTATCTTAGCAGTGGATAAGTGTGAAAACATAGCAACAAAACTGCAGGAGTCACTTGGGCATGTAGAGACCTGGCTAAAACGATGGCGCATAGTGGTTAATGAAAGTAAGTCAACACATATTTCTTTTACAAATCGAAAAATTAAACACCTTCCAGTCAAGATAAATAATGTCATAATCCCGAACACCAACAATGTAAAATATTTAGGTATGCACTTAGATGCTAGGCTGACCTGGGGTACTCACATTCAGAAGAAAATTGAGCATTTGAGACTTAAAACCAGAACTATGTCGTGGATACTAGCTAAGAGATCCGGATTGTCATTGAAAAATAAAGTACTATTGTATAAAATTGCTTTAAAACCAATTTGGGTGTACGGAATACAGCTGTGGGGCTACGCAAAAACATCCAACCTGCAAAAAATACAGCGATATCAAAATAAAATACTCAGAACTATTACTGCAGCTGGTACGTGTCAAATTTTACCCTCCATAGTGACTTGAATGTTATGTTTGTGGAGGATGAAATCAAAATACAAGCAAATAAACATGTCGCCCGACTTAGCGTTCATACGAATCCACTTGCTATCAACCTGCTGGATAACTCTGGCGAAACCCGCAGACTGTGTCTCGAAATAAGCCTTTATACCTTGTTTAAACATTATAACGTTTCGAGGGAGTACTGCTGAGTACTAACCCTCCACAAAACACTTTATTCGCTTAAATCAATCACTTGATGACCATCAAAGTTGGTCAGTTGTGAAGAAAAAACAAAAAAACAAAAAAACTACGCAATAAGAAGAATTTAAAATTCAAACTTATTCTAGTTAAACTATTTAACTTCTAGTTTACACAATGAAAAATAATTTATTAATAATAATTTATTATTATTATTATTATAAATTACCTTTTTCATTATTTAAAACAGTACTTTACTAGAAAACATCTCTGTCGATTGTACATAGTCCTGTATCAATCATGTTTAACTTACGGTATTATACACTGGGGTGGGGCTCCAAAGTATCATCTTGAGCCTATAAAAGTACTTCAAAATTCTGTGGTTCGTGCTATTGTTGCAGATAGTGAGAACAAGAAAAATACGTTTTTAAAGTTGAGCCAACTATATGAAGTAGCTATTTTGGATTTTGTTTTAAAACGTAATCAGTATTTTAATATATTTACACTTGGTGGTATTACAAGAAGTGCCGGGTTAGATAAAGCGCGTCTTCCTCGTTTTAACAAGTCCCATACGCGAGCGCAGTGTATGTACGCTGGAGCCGTTGCTTACAATTCTCTCCCAGAAAGTGTGAAATTATTGCTTAAGAATTATAAAAGGCGACGAAAGTGTTTGGTTCTTTATGTATGTAATAAGTAGTATAATAAAGAACAGTGAAAAATATTGATGTTTTGGCTTTAAATGAGGACATTTTGTGTAACTTTTCAGATGGGTGCTCTTGCAGGTTTTGATTCTGGTACTGGAAGGAATAGTATAATTGTATGATCATATGTATATAACTGTATATATGTATATGTATGTATGTATGAGTATATGTGTGTGTATATTTCTTCTTTATAATTTGGTTTGCTTATGTAAATACTCGGTGTATTTGGTATTAATTTTCATGTGAAACTGATTAATAAAGGAGACTGTGTATATTTTTTATTTTTTTATTTTTTATTTTTTATTTTTTTATGTTTCTATGTATGTTAGTATACATCAGTACTTAGTTAAAATGTAATGATAGTAGATTTTATATAAGATAATGAACTTATAATTGTTTAAAATGTGTGAGCAGATGTAGACTGTTTATGGCTGGCAGCGTAGAATAGTATTTAACGATTAAGCTATTTTAATATATTCAAATTCTAAGTGTAACTCAGTGTTAGCGCATTCGTGCGTATAACTGAGACTATAAATATGATTAATATAATACTTTATTCCATTTAATTTACTATTACTAATTTGTTCATACATGATTTTGGAAATTTTGTAAAATATATTGATTGATTGATTGATTGATTATTAGATGGACAATCGTATTGCTTTACAATAATGTGGGATGAGCTCTCGTATCACTACTACCGTATTGGTATAATTCAGCAGAAATTATATCTTCACCAGCAGCTCTTTCTATCATGACGTGATTTTGGGGATATGATGCACTTCGAGATGGGTTTGTTACTGAGGAAAAATGTTTGTTTCGTTCCAATTAACAATTACGTTTCCATTCAACAATTCTTGATAATATTCCCTGCATTTATTATTTATATAACGCTACTTCGTAATAGCGTTCCATTCCTACTACCGATCGCAACGATACTGTTTTGACCTCGACGTAAAATTCTTTGTAATTATTTAATTTATTATGCTCTTGTAATTTTTCACGCCGGATTAACCACTATTTATTTTTTAAGCTCCCTAAGTTTAGCTTCTTCCAGGTACGTTTATAACTGCAATTATTCTGGTATCTATCAGTTCATTAATTTTTCATCGATATTCGATGATCAATTTAGTTTTCTTTATATTATAAACTTGTTTTACAACGGTAAACATTAATTTCCATAGGTAACAACCGGTGTAGTCAATCGAATACACTCTAGTTATCAAAACCTGAAAGACATTCGGCTGGCGATTAAACTCCGCTGAGGATGAGACAGTCGTAGGATTTTGAAAACTATTCCGCCAGCTATTGTTTCCTCGTGTCTCATCGCCTTCTTACTACTGGAATAATCATCCGCTTGAGATCCGCTCTTGTTCCGCAATCGCTTATTTGACTGGCGTCTTATTCAGGTAATCTAATTTATAGACTGTTCTACTATCCACAGACGCGCGCTATTCCGGTTAGAGCGCTGGGTCGGAATTTAGGTTTCACGGATTAGTGTGCAAAAACCAATTTTATTCGTTACAATTACTATCGCTCATTTTAGTTACCGTGATGTTCTTCTTATCGTATCGGTCATGTTATATGCCTTTTTTACCAATATTTCACAATCTGAACTGCCTCGTCTGAGATTCCATTTATTCTGCTCATATCTTCCAACCTGCATTGCATTGGCAATAATGAGCAAGTTAGTAGGTGCTCTGAATCTTGTACCATGCCACATTCACATCTGTCGTCATCTTTAATTTTCCATCGTTTTATGTTCTTTGCCGTTCTTCCTGTCATAGTTCTTGTTCTATTTAGGGTTTTCCATGTCGACCACGGCAAATTATTACCAAAGGTTTGATATTCGTTCGGGATTGTTCCCATAATTTTAGTCGGTTTTCTTTCAGCCTTCCCTCCTATAATTCTATCCTAGTAATTTCAGGTGTTTGTTTCAAAGCGTTTGTTGTTTTAAGAAAACTCTTCCTTGTCAGTCGACTTATTGCCGCATCTTTCTTATTCAATGAATGTCTTATATATTGTTCTTATTTTGTTTTTCTTTTCTAGCCATCACTTCCCGCCTTATATCTGGTGGTGATATGCCGCATAGTATTTCTATTTTATCAATCGATGTCGGCTTTAAATATCCTGTAATTATTCGAGCGGTTTCGTGTACTGCTACATCGACTCTTTTAACATGTACTGAATTCCGCCATACTGAACTAACATATTCACCTGCGGAGTAACAGAGAGCTAAAACTGATGTCCTTAATACATTTGGATCTGCACCCTGGGTAGAGCCAATCAATTTTTTAAATAAACCATTCTTTGTACCAATTTTTCTTTCGGTATCTTCGCAGTGTTCTTTAAATGTTAAAGCTTGGTCCAACTTAACGCATAAATACTTTTGGTTGTGACAGTGTTCCAGGGATATCCCTTGACATGTAACATTTAGTTTGCGTCTTGCATCCTTATTTCTCAGGTGAAACGCCGTTACTTGGGTCTTATTAGGGTTTGGTTTGTGGTAATTGCTATCATAGTATTTTTCCATAGTCTCCCAGAACTTCATTCAGATTCTTTTCTACCACTCAAAAAGTTTTCTCTTGAGTTATAATAGCTACATGATCAGCATATATAAAGTGTTTTGTTGAGCTTCCAATTGGCTGATCACTAGTATATATGTTAAATAAGGTTGGTGCAAGTACGCTTCCTTGTAGTAGCCCGTTGTTCTGTTTCCTCCATCAGCTTTTTTTATTTTGTAGCGTTACATAGAATCGCCGATTTCTCAACATTGTGCTAATGATTTTTTGTTAATTTGTAGTCGGCAGTAAGTTCGTATAGATTTTTTTATTTGTATTCTATGATTTACTGTGTCGTATGCAACGCTTAAATCTATGAACGCCGCCCCTGTTATCATTTTATTTTCATACTCATTTTCTATTTCTTATACTAGACTAGACTTAAGATTTTCGCTGTGCACGACTTTCCAGCTCTAAATCCGGCTTGCTGTTTAATAAGTTTTGAGTCTATTTTTTTATTTATTCTATTTAATATTATTCGTTCAAATATTTTATAAGTGTGACACAGTAAATAAACAAGTCTAAAGTTTCCAGCATCTGTAGAGGTTTTCCCCGGTTTAAGTAGTGCAACCACGTGCAATTTTAACCAGTTTTTAGGAATTCGGACCATTTTAATAAAACATATCTAGAAGCCATTTTTTCGCTTTAGGTCCTATATGTTTAATTTGTTCCGCCATTATGTTATCAACTTCGGGTGCTTTCCTATTTTTCATTATCTTAATTGCCCTGTCTAGTTCATCTATTCTAAGCGGTTCATCCATTCTAAGCAGTTTATTAAACTTACTCATATTATCAGTTGTTTTCACTACCAGTTTTGATTGATTATTCCATTCCTTAGTAATTTATTTGCTATTTGATCTGATGTAATATTTATATATTCTTCTGGTTGTAGTTTTTCATTATTCATGTTTTTATCAGCTTCGTAACTATTTTTCGACATGTCCAAGTTTTCTATTGTTGCAATCCATTATTTTCTCCTTTCTCCTGCTATTATTCCCATGAGATTTTCTCCGATTTCAATTGTAGCTTTGTCAAAAGGATCTTTTTCATATTTTTTATAGTATTCTAGATTTTTAATAGCTTCTTGACATAATCCCTTTATATAATTAGTGCGACATCCTGTTGGTATATGCTTTTAGATACCTTTTTTTTAAGATCTACGCAAAATAATGATAGTTGACTGGTATTAGTTCTATCATTTCTACTTCATTATGCAAGTCATTTGCAAATTCCATCCATTTTGCTTTTTTAAAATTAAATCTTCTTCTAAAAGGTACCTTTCGTGGCACTATTGCTGCATTTACTTCGCACAGAATTGGCCGGTGCTGTGATTTCAGTATGGGATCCAATACTGCTTTAATGGTCATACTTCTTATGTTATCGCTCACGAAAACGTTATCCGGATTATATCATCTACGCCATCTCCCACTATTAAACGATGAAGGTAATTTCGGATCGTGGACTAAACTCAAGCAGTTCATTTCTGCCCAATTTTCAACAGCTTCTCCATCATTATTATTCTTTTCCAATTATAATTTTTGTACTTGCACTTCCATAATTCACAGGTTTCTCAAACTTGAAAGGTATGTTTGGAAGTTTATAAACCGATGTTACACTACATTTCCCTATGTCTACTGTGATTATTTCTATATTATTCTCTTCTGTACGTCCAGTTGATGTAATTTCCAAATCTGGCCGAGTAAATATAGCACTTCCGTATTTTTTGTGCGACCTTTCCATTTCTAATTTCATCCCGGATACATTTGGTTTCCTATGTTTTGTTTCCCAATGTGTTTCTTGTATGCAAAGCACATCGCATTTATTTTTTTGCATAGTTCAGCCAAAATATTCTGCTTTTCTGGGGACAATCCTTCGATGTTTATTGACATTACTGTTAAACATTGTTTTGGTCCTAAAAAGGACCTTTTTCTTTGACCGTGGTTGGTGGAATTAGCCGGCGAAATTTGCATCGTTTTACGCAATAATGATCTCGCTGTTTCCAGGAACACCGCGTAGAGATGCTAAAGCGCTACTCAAATTAATTATAACAGGAACGTGATAGCCTGTTTCATCGACTATGAGAAGGCTTTCGATTGAGTTAACCATGAAAAGCTGTTACAAATATTGAAAAAGTATGGTGTTGATAACAAAAATTTACAACTATTGAAGACACTATACTGAGAGCGGTCGGTAAATGTGAAAATAAATGGCAAATACTCCTAAACGATTTAGAATAATGAAGGGAGTTCGGCAAGGATGTCCTGTGTCGCCTCGATTGTTCAATGTTCATATAAAAGAGGTCATGAAGAATGCCAATATAGATCATTTGGGTTTTAAAATAAATGGTTAAATACCTAACCACATCAGCTATGCCGATGATAAAGTGATAATAGCAGAATCCATTAAACAAATGCAAACAATGCTGAACAGGCTAAATAAATCTGGGGGGAAATTAGTATGACCATAAATATAAAGAAAACCAAGATTTGATGTTTACGAGATCGAGTAACAAAGCTGCAGTTTTGAAAATTAAAGATAAAATTGTGGAAAACGTGGACCTCTTCCGTTATTTAGGAACACTTATGACTAATGATTTTGGAAACCTATCAGTGGTATTAAAGGATATGGAACTAAATATGAAATTAAAACTCCGAATAGTTCAGTGCTACGTCATGTCCATGTTGAAATATGCGTGTGAGACGTGGACCCTAAATGGTGAAAGCGTGAAACGATTAGAAGCCTTTGAAATGCATATACTCAGAAGAATATGGCGAATTCCATGGACAGAAAGGAAGACTAACAGATATGTGCTGGAAAGAAGCGGGCTGGAAAAACCAATGTTGGTACAGGACATAATACATCGAAAATGTAAATATATTGAATATAAAATTAAAGAAGGTGGTGTCTTTATGATTATGTTATAGGGAAAAATAGAAGGAAAGGCCCGAGAGGAAGAAAGCGCCTTGAGATGATAACAACCGGCTTTGGAGAAAAGAAGAATATGGCAGACATAATAAATGACGCTAAAACTAGAGAGGATGTCCGTCATGATGTAGGTTAACTGCTACCAAGGAGATGACACTAAAAAAAAGTATATATATGTATATATATATATATATATATATATATATATATATATATATATATATATATATATATATATGTATGTATATATATATATATATATATATATATACATACATATATATATATATATATATATATATATATATATATATATATAATAAAACAATGAAGTTAAAGTAATTAATGTCAATAAATAATAAAAAATATTTTCGGTATTTACGTCATTTTCAAGTTAAAATAAAAATAAATTAAAGTAAATAATAATAAATGAATATATAAGAACAAGAAAAGTAATATATGAAAAATATGTATTTAAAAACAACTAGCATCTAGCGCACCTAGTTCAAAACTGAAATGTCGCCAGCAAGTATAAGTAATTGTAACATAGAATTAACTACATTAAATTCTAATAAAGAGTAAGGATATTCATTGTATGGGTCTTTAAAACTACTTCATCGTTAAATGTTATTAACGTGTTTAATAAATTACTTTTAGTTTTTAATTTTGTTATTTATTTTAATTTCGCGTTTAAATCTTTTACAATGTTAGTAATGATTCATTATCATCGTTTTTATATGAATTTAAATGTTCGTTAAATCTAATTTTAAATTGTCTATCTGTTTGTTTCTTTAAATTATCACATTTTAATTTATAAACAGTTTAATATATTTCTATTTTCTGTTGTACTATTGTTAATAGATGTTAATTGTTATTTACTGTTACCTAGATGTTGCACTTTTTGAATATGTTTAATATTTTAAAAGTGTGACTTTTTACCTAATTAATCTTAGATAATTATTTTTTATTTATTTTCTATAAATTAGATTTCTTACAAATTTTTTCAACTACGTCAAGATTGTATTTATTATTAATTTCTGTTTGTTTTATAATGTTTTTTTTCTTAGTTTAGTTTATCCACATCTTTTCAAATTGTTTTTTGCTCTATGAATTTACACCTTAAATTTGTGGGTGAAACGAGTTATTAAGTGTCATTGTATAAAATTTTTTCTATAAATGTTTATTATATCGAATTTATTATTAATAAATATTTAAATCGATTTAAATTTGCTGTTTTTCTTTCTATTTCTAAAGTAAATTGTACTTTTTTATTGCGGTTCTTTAATTCTGATATTTAACTCCTTATTATAGATAATTATAGATAGATAAGATTGATATGTATTTACAAAAAAAATTCATGTTATAAAAACAACGAATATGCGCAGATATTCTTACAAATGTTCCTAGACAATTTACACGAATGAAGCTTATCTACTGGCCTACAGCTGTCCCCCCGCAAAAAATAAAATATATTATTTTTACCGGGAAGCGATCTGACCCGATACACTTAAATCTAACAATTAACAAATCAAAGATACAGCTAGCGAAAGAACATAAGTTCCTTTGACTACATTTTGACTCGAGACTTACCTGGAAAAGTCGTATTCTGGCAATGAAACATTCACGCCTCCCATTACTCAATATCCTTAAAATTTATGAGTAATAAGTCATTTGGACCGAGAAGTTTAACGCTACTCCGCATCTACTATACCTTTATTCGTACTAAGCTGGACTATGGTTCTATCATATATGCCTCTGCAAACCCACGGCTGCTCAATAAACTGGATATAATACAAAACACCGCACTTCGAATTGCGCTGAAAGCATTTCCAACAACGCCTACAGCTAGCCTCCACTACTTAAGTGGTTCTCCACGTTTTCGCTACAGACAGAAGAAATTTGCATTAAAGTACGCAGTAACTGTAGCTAGCCATCAACTTCACCCAAATCAAGCTCATATGAGTGAACTGCTAAAACCAGTTGGACTTCAGTTTTCATTAAAGATTCAGCGTAATATTCTAAAGAGAATACCAACAGTTCTTCCGCCATGGAGTAAATTCAAGCCAGAGATTTACTGGGATCTTGCTACAGCCGATAATAAATGCAAACCAAGCCATGTAATACACGCAACCTTACAACGGATGTTGCTCCGAGTACCTCAAGCCATTACATGCTATAAGGTACTCAGATGCATCAAAAACTCCGTTTCATGTAGGTGGTGCATATTCCATCCAAAATAAAATTCAGTCCTTCAAACTTCCGATAATGCTGTCAGTCCTTTCGGCTGAGCTAGTTGCGATTCTTCAATGTATACCCCAAATCGCTGATCTCCCACGGAACGATTATGTAATTTGCTCAGACTCTATGTCTACACTAAAATACATAGAAGCCACAAATTCTGAGTTGATCATATTCTTTTCTCGTTAGTGGAGCTGTATAAACGGAACACAAAGATAACCTTTGCTTGGATTCCTAGCCATCGTAATATTTCAACACACGATGCCGTACACCGGGCGGCCCATTGGCCGTCGCAAATTTGCCTTCTAATACATACAGGTGCGGACTATGCTCTAGACTCAGTCTAGAGCATACTGCGATCATGGAGTCGATCCTTCCATAGTCAAGCCAGCATTTTGGGTTGCATTAAGAAGGATCTGACGGCATGGCCAAAACTCGTTGGAAAAATTTGTCTACCGAGAGTGTACCTTCGACATACGCAAATCGCCCACTCGTACCTGATTGGTAACTAGCCGCCACACCTGTATGCGTTAAATGTAAAGCACGTTAACCGTCCATCATATACTGAAGACCTGCCGGAAATACGTTCAACATCGTACTAAGGAGATGAGTTCAGCTATACCGGACGTCTACAACCTAGTAATTCTTACAGACTTAATCAAGACAAATATTATTAATAATATTTAATTATATGTATTTTAATTAATAATCATATACATCGAGTAATAGCCACGAGGCATTAAATACTAGTAAAAATAATAATAATAATAAAAAATATATATATCGGATAAAATTAGTACGTTTCAACGATCGAATTTCTAAATTGTTACCATCGAACACGTTAATAGCCGACACGTTTTGTAAATGGATTTTCAGACCACCCGATTGTTTAATGACTTTTTTTCTTTCATAGTATATTAATTTTTTTTTACAAAGTCGCAAATATCCAAGACTTGAAAATAAAGCTTAACGACTTTATATTATGATTATTATAATTTTCTTTTGTGTATAATAACGTGTTTACTCCACGTGAAATTATTAAAGCGCAATTATAACTTGGCGCACTTCCTAATCGATATTTTAATTTGAATTCGACTTATTAAAAGCAACCCACCTCTAACTAATTTGCAATCAGATTAATACGTCATCGTCAATCAGATTTCGTTAATGCTAACTACAATTCATTTACAGCTAATAAAAATCTTAGAACGCGTTTGTTCGAATCGAACTGGATAATTCGTTTTCGAATGTTGGATCCTTAATATACGATTTTCAGCGGATGAGGAAATTTACGTTACTTATTTAATAAATATTCGACCTCCTCACGACGTACCTGAACTAATTTTCATACGCGCATACACACAAAAAAACTTTACAACAATTTACCAATTATATACGCGTTAAACCAATCGTCTAATCAGCAAATTGATTTTAAACAATTGTTGCAGAACGAATAGATTTTAGATGGGAGTATATCACCCACGGTCGCTTATTAATTATAAAGATATTAATACATTATCTATACGGTCTTCTTTAATTATCGTAAAGGGTTTTTACAACAAACAGTTTTAAATAAGTGCCCTATAAATTTTGTTGAGAATCTATACAAACCATCATCTATATAGTCGTCACCCTAGGTAGGGTATCGTGCATTTAATCCGCCAGTGATTTCGTAATTTTCGGCACAATTTTTGGCGATTCTTTGATTTCCGAAAATGTCAACTCTGTTGTATGAGGCACAATATCTTCAATCGCACGGTGGTCGTTTACCATTAATTTTAATGTAAAACAGGAAAGAATCGAATGTACGATAGTTATAGGTATAACTGAACAGATCATTCTTATGAATGTGACACGCCATATCGCTTAAACTATTTATAGCGCGATTAGAAAGAAAATATTTAGAATCTTTAATCTGTATACAAGTGGAGTAGAGATGGAGAATATCTGACTCGATTAAGATTTTCTGCAGACGATGTATTGTTCTAGCTCTGATATAGACTTAATATGAATAACAAAAGGTCTTGCAGAATGTGAGGATCAACTGAACATTTACATTGTTATACAAAATCATTTATCCATTTAACGTTCGTAGGACTATACACGAAAAAAAATGGATATTTAAAACATTTAATTCTTTACCATATTTCCCTCATGTTTAGACTCGTATTAATACTATTGCCAAAAATTGCAAAACTCATTTTTTTTTGTGCTTTTAAATATCTTTTCATTTCAGCCTGTTGTTTTTTATATTTCATAAAATTCTCCATTGAAGGAAACCCATTATAAGTCGCTAAAGCTTTTCTCCTTAGATGCTATCTAAAAAGGGGAATTATTGCGTAATTCGGATCATGAAAAAGATTCTAACTGTCGGATTGGATGAAATTTCCTACAAGATGCTACAACAGTTACTAGAGGAAGCTAAAGTTCTTCTGATAGCCTCTTTTGATAGTTCACTAAATTTGAATTACATCCGTCCTATTTGCAGAGATCATATTGTTTGCCCTGTGCTTAAACCAGGTCGGTCTCCCGATAATTATAAATCATACAGACCTATTTCTCTGTCGTCGTGCATGGGTAAAACTTTAGACAATATATTAAAATTTAGGTTAGAATGGTGGGCTCATAAATTTAAAAAACTTTTACTTTTCCACAGTATGCTTTTAGAAAGGGTTATAGTACAGCAGATGCATTAAATTCGTTCTCTTTACATGTACATATCAACCTAACCAGAAAGCGATACGTTCTTGGTATTGGTATTGATATGAAGTCTGCATACGATAATGTTAATCTTCCAACGTTATATAATAAACTAGTAGGATTTAGTAAAACATACGTTTCTGGATATTTGAGTACTTCAATGGGAGAAAATTAACAGCCAGATATAAAGGAGAAAAATACAATTCTGCTTATTCGGGTAAAGGATTAGCACAGGGGGAAGTATTTTTAGTAAAGTAAGTAAGTAAAAGTGTATTTACAATATTTAAATTTACATGAACAACAAACTTAGTATACTACGTGTATCGAAAAATTACATCTCATACCACGTGCATATAACAAAATAGATAATTATACAATTTTTTTTTTTACAAAATATAATTTCAGGAAAAACCACCACCAAAACTTGAATACACATTATAGCGGCCTCTTAAATAAGAATAATAATACTTATTATTAGAATGCTAAAAACGAAATAAAGTAATAATAAAAATAAAAAATACAATAAAAATAAAATAAAAAAACGCTGGTACTATAGTAAGGTATTATCCTCTTATGTTTGTACCGTTTATATTTTAATTGCAAACTAGTATGATCATAATCGCCAATATTATTAATAATGGGATCTTGATTGAGTTTACAACCTTCAAAAAATCTCTTTGTGTGTTGGATAATAATATCCTCGACATAAGATAATTTCAATGTGTCATGCATACTATCAATTCTATTGTACAGAGGGGCTTTAAGTATTATTCTACAGCACTTATTTTGAAGTCTTTGTAATTTACCTAAATTAGAACTACTTGCATAAGACCATACGGGACACGCGTATAATATTTTCGGCATAATAATACTTTTATAAATAATCAGTTTGTTACCTGAATTAACTTGACAACGTTTATTAAAGACCGGATATAATTTGAATAGGGATACATAAATTTTATTTGATACGTATTCAATATGTTTCGAGAAGGTAAGTCCTTTATTTAATATTACACCTAGATATCTAACATGAGATTTCCAATCTATAGCTTTATTATTTATAAGGACTGGAGTAAAATATCGCGGTCTTCTTTTAGTGAATAAGATAGATTCAGTTTTTTCAGAGTTTAATTTAATTCTCTATTTGTTAAAATATGAATTTAACCTCTTATAACCTTCTGTTAATCTCTTTTGTATAGTATCTATTCGGTACGAAGAACAATATATGGCAGTGTCATCCACGTCCGGTGTGCAGATTTTTATTAAAAGCATCTGTAATATGATCAGTAATTCTTGCTAACTGCATAACTGTAGAGCGATTGTCTCTAAACCCAAATTGCTGTCCAAGCAGAATATTATTTTTTTCAGTAAAATGTTTTAACCTGTGCAAAATTACTTTTTCAGCTATTTTTCCAAAATTAGTAAGTAGCGAAACAGGACGTAAGTTTTTAGGGTCAGAAGAATTTTTACCGGCTTTAGGAATAGGTACAACCTTGTATATTTTCCAGGATTCAGGAAAATGAGAAAGTAATAGCATAGAATTTATTATAACAGTTAATTTAACAATTCCCTTAGGGGGCAAGTTCTTAAGAAAGATCGTAAAAATGTTGTCCATACCAACAGATTTTGTGCATTTAAGTGTCTTGATATAGTAACGCACCTCTTTGATAGAAGCTAAATCACCAGGAGATATACCTACAGCGGTAGTACTGAAATACCTTTTAACGCTAGATGAAACTTTTTTATTCTGGAAAGCAGAAGACACATGTAAGTTCTAATTATGTATAGAATAATATATATTTGCTAGCAGTTTGCTTTTATCTTTGTCAGAATACGCGGTAAGACTACCATCAGTAAGTGGCGGTAGATGGTTATCAGCATTATTAAATATTTTTACAGTTTTCCACAGACTACGATCTGAAGTTGATATCTTACTGAGTTTTAAATTCCATTGGATATTACGGTCTTCATTAAGTCTATTTTTGACCATACGGGTTAAGTAATTATATAGTTTCTTAGAAGTTGGATTACGATATCTCTGATATTGTCGTCTGATATAGTTTTTGAACTTCACCAGTGCTAAGGTACTGGAAGATGGTTGATAAAAACGTGAAGTGGTAGTAATCTTTGGAATCGCTTTATCAGCTGCCTTTATGATAAGTTTAACAAAATGATCCACCTCTTCATCAAGTTCTAAATTCGACTTACTAGGGCCATGTATATCAAAGATATAGTTTCGAAATTCATTCCAGTTAGCATTTTTAAAGTAGTGCATAGAATTTACAGGAAGTTTATTACAAGACTGAGTGATTTTAAACAGAATAGGATTATGATTAGAGCTTAGTAGAGATAGAGAAACAGGTGTGATACCGTTGAGAGGTTTTTTGCCAATATAAAATCAAGAACGCTGGGGTGGAAAAGATGATTGCCTGGATAGAATGTGGGCTCATTAGGAGGTATTATTTGAAAATTAAATTTATCACACATATGTAATATACAGAGTTTCCTGCAGAATTGTTCGAATAACAATTCCAGGCTTTGTGTCGGGCATTGAAATCTCCCACAATTAACACCTTGTTATAGGATGATACAAGTTTTAGAATGTCTTCAAACAGATTTTTATTAGAGATTTTTGGAAGGCAGTATACGGAGTATATAATTATCTTATAGTTAATCATCTGTAGTGAGATGCCGGTGGCTTCAATTTTATTTAAATAAGGTGTGTGCACGGGAGAATAAATTAGATCATTTTTAATTAATAATGCTACACCACCTCCGCGTGAATTGCGGTCAAGTCTACATACATCGTACTCGGGACATTTCATTTTATGAGTAGGGTCAAGTTTGGTTTCACTGACGTAAGCAATATGAATATTATAATCACGTAATAACTGTCCAAGTTCTAAGAATTTATTTTTAATGGAATCTGCATTCCATCCCAGTATATTAATACTACTAAGAGAATTAATCGCAGTTGAAATAGTCAGTAAGAATTTCAGCTATGATAGCAATCTTACTAAATATGTCACCAGCGTTTTTTAGTCTATTTACCGCTACTTTAATAAAATCATAAATTTTTTGTAGATTAAGATCTTTAATTAACTGAAGAATTAAAACTAGACGAATTTGTAAGCGGTACGTCAGGATTTTTAGTGCAGCTAGTGGAAGAAGTACTACTAGCAGCTCGCGCGTATGTTTTAGTTTTGATGTTATTTTCTAAATTATAATTAATATTATTATTTACGGCAGGTGTGTTATTATTAGTAGCTGAAGATGTAGCGTTAGAACTCCTAGTTGGTAAGGGAAGCTTTCTATTATGAACAGCATTGGAAATTTTAAGAAAAACAGGACAATCTCGACTATTCGACTGATGTGAGCCTTTACAATTAATGCATTTTAAATTCGGTAGAGAGCAGGTGTTTGAATCATGCGAGTCGCCACATCTAGAACAAACACGGTCTTTATGGTAGTTGAGTGCGATATGAATAAATTGAAAACATTGGATAATTCTATTCGAGCTTCCATATTTATCCCATTGTATCGAGCAATATTACTTTAATATTAAGAATCTGTCTGAATGATGTGTTAGGAGGACAGTAAACAATGTAAAGAGGAATAAAAATTTTCAGATTTCGATCGTGTGAACTAACCTTAGACATTTGTTGAACCCGCAAAACGGGAATCGTTGCAGAAATCTGTTCCGAAATCTCCTCAGATGAAATATTTACGGGAAGTCCTCGCAACACGTATTTAACTGGCTTTAGATCCTTCGGTGTATGAGTATAAAATTTTGTCTTATTATTAGTTAATAGGTATAAAATTTTATTATAATCGTCTATTAACTATAAAGATAATATTTATTATGCTTATATTTAACTTTAAGTTCGTTCTTTAAATTAGATTTTATTAGGTTCAGTGTGTCTTTATGATCCGATAGCGGACCATTAAACACAAATGGTGGCATTTGCGATTACGACGGCGTGTCATGTACGGTACTATTAACAATTTCCTGATTAATATCGAACGTTTTGTATCTGTTATTTACTTCGATCTTGAAATCTTCGTATTTCTTTCGTTTAAGAGATTGCCTTTAGTCTTTTGTGTTTGCCACTGCATTTCGTCTACGTTAGCGGTGAAGCTATTAGATAAAATAATACCTGATTCATTTGCTCGATCATTCGAGCTCTGGTGGATAATTCCGGCACTGGTTGACGGTATCGATGAACAGCTGTCATCGCACATAGAGTTTCGTCTCGAAACGGTCGGCGAGCGTAAAAGATAAGAACTTGCGCGCGTACGATCAAAAACGAGAGAGAAGAAAAATAAAACTACACTGACAATGCCCAGTGCTAAATAGCACAGGCAGCGGAACGAACAAAAGTTAATATAAACAACTCTTGAACACGAACACAGAAAAATACAACGTGAAGATAAGATAACGATACTGGGAGTCCAATTCTTCCTATATACAGACGAAATAGAAAAAATTCAAAATAAATCTGTTTTAGTTTGCCGATGACTTAGCTATTTGTGTCACCGCGACTTCAGTGGAAACTGTGGTTAAAAACGCTCAGAAAGAGCTTCTTGATCTGAATGAAATTCTACAAGATCTAGATCTATCTATAAATATATATACAAATCTAAAATGTTTACCAGAAAAATAAATGTCTCGTCTCGGGGAAAAAAAAATTAAAATTAGATACGACAATTAAATACTTACGAGTGGTATTTGATAACAAATTCTTACGGAACGCAGAGTTGAAGCTTGTATTGCAGAAATGTAATAGAGATCTAAATCTGCTTCGAGCAATCTCAGGTATTAAATGGGTATCCATTAATAGGTTTACCGATTTATCAGACCTCATCGGATGTCATGTCGACTATATAGCACCCTTCATAAACCTCAACAGAACACAGATGAAAAAACTACAAGTTGTGCAAAACAAGGCTCTTCGAATATGCTTAGGAGAGATGAGATATCCTCTACGGCCCTTTGAAAAATGTTTCTCATCCATTCTACCGATTATATTTTCAGGATTTATTTTTGTCGTTAGACGTTGACTTAAATTCCTTTGATAATAATATTGTAAAACTCTACCTTCTGCCGTTAACAGCGCTGCATTTATGCGAGCAATTGATGAAAAATTCAGCCACTATGAAATTGTATTTACAGATGGGTCTGTAGATAAAATGCGCTGAAATTATACTTCGGTTTTATATTACCTTAAAAAAAAAGGCATATCGAAAGAATACAGATTATTCTTTGCGCATTCCTCATTCGCGTACCAAAGCTTTACACCTAGTTAAAGATGTGAAGAAAAATAATATTCTAATCATCTATGATTCCTTAAGTGTCTTCTTACAATTGTCTAAGCTCCCAGAACTCAAAATATCCAAGTTAGAATTTGATGTGAGTCATTGTGTTATTCAACTTTATAATCGTCGGTCTAGGGTAATAAGTGGGTCCCTTCTTATTGTGCTATTACTGGAAACGATGTGGCCGATGAATTGACGCGTTATAGTTTATCAGATGTTCTTTATAAGAACATTGGATGGAATTGAACTGATACATTACCAAAGATTAAAATTTTCAACAGTATTACACCGCCGAAAGTTGGAATAAAGGGAAAAAATACTTCGCTTTGGTACATACGGTTTCCAATAAACCATGGTTAGAATTAAACCAGAACGTTTCGAGGGATTATATATCAACTTTATTTAGAGTACGTACTGTGCATAATTCCTCCCCTCTCATCTTGCTAAATTAACGTGCCACGTTGACGACTGTATTGAGCATCGAATTTTACGAAATTTCTCAAGCATAGAGGTGACCCTAATATTTTACGAAAGTGACACGCATTACCTATGAGTATCGAATAAATTGTTTCTGTCCCATTGTCTTCCGTTACAATCAGTTTATACAAATTTATCAACCATATTAGCAGCTAGATGAATGTTTAAACTAGCCAATCTGCGCAAACTGGAACAAAAAAAAAATGCATTGTTTTGTACTATTATTGGACATACAAATACGATATTACAGGGGTTAAGTGAATCGTCGACGAAGGCTGAAAATGAATTTGAGAAAGTAAATCATATCTAATATAACTGACAGAAGATGGTTAATGATAAATTGAGGTTCAGTGTAAAAAACGAAAGTTATATAAATTATTATTCACTGAAGACAATGCCTCGTCGCTGCAGTCACTGTGTCCTGTTAGTAGCCAGTGACCAAAGTCCTCAATATTTACTTATATTCCTTATTAAACTTTGTTGTTCATGTATTCCTTCTAGGATTTCTTTGTTTGTTTTCATTTCTTTCTAAAATGTTTTAGTTATTCTACACCAGATCTACCTCTCTACTGCATTCAGTTTATTTATTTTTTCCGCTGTTAAGCACCAATTTTTACAACCATAATTGAACACATTCCAAACATATGTTTTTGTAAATTTGTTTCCGACGACTATACTGATGTTTTTATTTGTTAATATTGATTATACTTATATATATATATGTGTATGTATTTATTTATTTAAAACAGATAATTAGCATCGTTAAAAGAAGAATGTTATATGCAAAAAATATCAAAAAGAATCAATCTTACATGGGTAGCAAAACTGAATAGTGTATTCCGTAATGAAAATATACTAATATAGAAGAAAGTATACAATCAGTTGTGTCAGAAATGATAACAGGTAGGCGAAAAAAATACTTAATTTTATTAGCATGATACAATAACGCATGTACAATAGATTCTTAATATTAAGTACTTATTAAAGTAATACAAAAAAACACGTATTCAATCGCGCATATATATATATATATACATAAATAACAGTCGCTCATAACAGGCATTGAAATGTATACACATAAGCAAAAAAACAGTGCAATCGCCCACACATGCACACATACACCACTCAGTACACTGGAAAGTACTTACATAATGGTACACATGAACAGGGAAATATAATAATAATATTGTAAAAATAATCTACGCTTAATTGTACGTCGTTTACACCTAGAGTAACGCACGGTGAGATTTAGCATGTCGTAGTCTCCCTCCCCTATAACATTAATCAATTTTGATACATTTTGCACGTATCGTAAAATATTTCAGACGAATGTAATTATAAAACGCGTCATTCTACATGCATGACAGTTTGTTTTTTGCGATGACCTGATATGAAACAGTAATTATGTATCGATTGTAATTTTTTTAAGCTTGCTGTTTACAAAAAGCTGCTAACTATATTTTTAAGTTTTATAAACGGTTGGAGGGAGGTTAAAAATAAATACTGACAAAAGCTGAAGCTATATATTCTTCACAAGGCGACGTCAATTACCTTCAGCGGAAATCATCATTGATGACAAAAGTATACACTCGCTAAACCAAGTTCGATATTTACATGCTATCCTGGATTCAAGTTTATCCTTTAATCTTCTTCTTCTTTGTAGTGCCTTACGTCTTTGACGCGTCGGCTAATTTTAATGTTCTGCTTCTTGCTGCTTTCACCAAATTTCCAATATCATTTATTCCTGTCCAATTCTTTATGTTCATTATCCATTCCATCTTCTTCCTGCCTCTTGGCCGCTCTTCTATTCTGCCTTGCAGTATGGTTTGCAAAATGCGGTATTCTTTTCCCCTAATTATGTGTCCAAAATACGCAATTTTCCTTTTCCGTACGATGTTCCAAAGTTCTCCGTTAACCGCTGCTCTTTTTAGGACTTCTTTGTTTGTTACTTTTTCTGTCCAAGGTATCTTCAGCAATCGTCTCAAGAACCATATTTCCACTGCCAAAAGCCGTTTTCCCGACATCTTCTTTATAGACCACGTCTCTGCTCCATATAGTATCACCGGCCATACGTAACAATCAATAACCTTTAATCGTACGGGTAGAGGGAACTTTGATTGCAGTAATACGTTACTGAGTTTTCTGAACACGTCTTTGGCTATTCCGCATCTTATTCTAATTTCTTCATCACAGTCTAATTTACAATTGATCATTGATCTCAAGTATTTGAATTTTTCCACCTTTTCAATTGCTTTTCCATTTATATATATATAGTGCCTCGTCTGCAAATTGCGAACGGGTGACTACCATAAATTTTGTTTTGGGCACATTGATTTTAATTCCAAATTCTTGCCCTATTTTACTGAGTTTATTTATCAATCTCTGTAGGTCCTCCATATTTCCAGCCAAGATGGCCGAATCATTCGCACATCTTATATTTGAAATTATTTCTCCGTTTACTTTAATTCCAGCTTTTTCATCTACCAATGCTGTCTTAAAGATCTTTTCTAAATAGAGATTAAATAAAAGCGGTGATAATATACATCCTTGTCTGACACCTTTAAAAATTTGAATATACTGAGTTTCTAACTTTCCATCAATACGAATTTTGGTTTCTTTCTTCCAGTATAAGTGTTTTATTATTTTTATATCTTCTCCGTCAATGCCTATATCCTGGAGAATTTCCATTAATAATATTAATTACATAATTGATAACACAGATAAATTAATAACTATTCCATCAGTTATACAGTTCCTTTCCTCCTCCAATCCCAGTTACTACATCTAACTGTTAAATAACCAGTGCCGTAATAGCTTCGGTAGTTAAACACGGCACTATAAAAAAAAAAATATTATTATTATTATTATTATTATTATTATTAGTTTTCAACTCGATTTGGGAATAAAAATGTTAAACTTGTATGGATACCTGAGCAAGTGAGCAAATAGTAATAATTTCAATTTCATATTATTTCAAATTACACTTGCCATTACGAACGTATGTAAATGAAATAAAGTATATAAATATCGGTAACAATTACACGCTATGCGCATTATTACAGGAGCGCCTTATTAATTACAAATAATAATACATACAATAAATCTTATCGTTACCGTCTTGACAGTTAACTAGATCACTAATATAATTAAAGTCTAATTCGTTACCTTAAATTACTCGCAACCTTATCAGAACTTTTTAATAATAATCGTCTAAATCCAGTTTATTTTGAATAAAATACAATTTTATAAACTAAATAATCAAACATTCCGCTGATGATTTGCGCGAGCAGCGAATAAAGACGATACTTTATAATTATATTGCATGTCGGAATAAAAAATTAAAAAATAAATAAAAAAATAACAAAAAATTAAATAATATCAATTATATACAAATGTAGTACGCGCATACATTACTTATTTATGGGTTATACGTCATATTTACATCTTAACTCATAGATGAAAATGTACACGTACAACATATCAATGTTCTAAGAAACAAATGTACAATAATAATAATAATAATTGGCTATTCTACCAACGGTTTTCGTAAAAACTATTTACAAAATTGTAATAATCTACGTCGTCAGATAAAATAATAGTACCTATATTTTCCACTACGAGCGCGAACACGTGTGGACGTGTGTGTTTCTGTTTTTGCTTGTGTGTGTGTGTAGGTATCCATAAGCGTGTACATCTTTCGTATGGAACATGACGTATTTTCGTAAGAAGTTCACGAAAATCTTGTTTTAAATTTTCTCCGAAGAAAGTTTCTTTTCCATTTTTTATCCTGGAGGTTGCCGTCTGAACTGTTAACTATTTCGATCGTGCCGGGGGAGGCAGACATTAGTACCATAGTAGGCATATATAATAACAGACAAATATTATTATTATTATTATCAATGTATAAACGTATACACGCTATAAAGTATTCGCAAGTAATAATTTCGTTTATGGTAATTTAATTTAGTTAGCAACCATATGCACTAATGCAAAACGAATTATTCGTTTATATATATATATATATATGTATGTATGTATATGTACAGTGCGTGTATATCGAAGTTAGCCCTAGGATAAAAGCATGAAAATCGGTCAGCGTATTTTTCAATTAATACGTACTAGGTTTTTGACAAGTCTTCTCAAAATTAAAATGAACTGTTATTGGTAAGGATGTTTTCGCTAATTGGAATGTATATCGTATATATATATATATATATATATGTGTGTGTGTGTGTGTGTGAATGTGTTTTATATATATATATATAAGCTTTATCGAAAAGTGGGTAAGATGAAAACAAGAACATATAGACGTATTATTCGGTGTAAATTCTTCCTAAAACTGGTTTAATCGTTTTACAGCAGTCGTAATTTCTGGTTTCTTTTGTGTTTTTTGAACTGACGTTTGTTTTGTTTTTTCGATTTTTAATTTTAATTTTTGTATCTTTGTTTTGTTGTTATATCTCTTGTCTTCTTGTTTGAAAATATGATAATAATAGTACCCGCATGAATATATCTTGGAGGAAACAAGATTTATATATACGGAGTAGGAGAGCGAAAGAGATATATATATATATATATATATATATATATATATATATATATATATAGATAGATAGCTAATAAATAATTAGTCCACGATTGTATATTATATCGTCGCTATCTAACCGGCATTACCAGTTACCGAGTGTCAGTGTCGGCAATTAACGAAACACGGCTGATTTTAACTGGTTTCGAACTTTATTTCGAACATCGTGATAATGATGCTGATTACGATTATTACTACTACTATATTTATATCGTACTTTCGGTTTCGACGTCTCCGCGTTTATTTTTAATTTAATTTAATTTTTTTTTTTAGGTATGGGATTCGTTATTATTCATTTATTATTATTTGAAAATTAATCTTCGAAATGACAATAATTCCTTCAAAGGTTTTATTTCGTTAATGGAATCGGTTAATTATTTCGAAATAACGATAATAATTATTACGTAGCGGTCCAATTGGTTGATATCGAATGTCTTAATTATAAAAATATTTATATAAATAAACACGTTGAAAATTATCGAGAATTATCTTATTGTATAAAATAAAAACCACGTATAAAATTTATAATTCTGCGTCAAAATTCGATTACACGCGGGTTAATATTATTATTATTGCCGGTACACAACTTCGCTAATACATTGCTAAACGCTTGCCCATATGTATATGTATGTATATATATAAAAAAAAGTAACAAATTAAAATTTCCTTATTTGTGCTTTAAGAAATTTTAATTCGAGATATAAATTTATTTATTAAGAAAACACACGGCATGACGTAATGTGTTCAAAATAACTAACTATACTGACTATTCGCAATATAAGAAAATCTGACGTGCGAATATATAAACGTTAGCAAGATCTCATATATATATAGAGAGAGAAAATATTTAGTGAACGACTTGCGTACCACCGCGCGTAAAAAAATTTTAACACAAAAAATTATAAATTTTATAGGTGGTTTTTATTATACAATAATTTTTTTTTTTATATAAATTTCAATCTGGCCGATGTAGCCAATAAGCACCCGGGATGTGAGTAATAACAGGATGGGAGATGTCATTCAACAATGACACTTCGAACTACCTCTCCTAGCATTTAAACCGGCGGGGAAGATCTAGCGGTGTGCGATAGTTTAATCTGCGAGGTTCGTTGACATGATTTAAATTAAATCATATAGTAAGATAACAATCGATAATTTTCGACATGTTTATTTATATAAATATATTTTAAGATAAACCAAAAGATTTTTTTTTATCTTCTTCTAATCTAGAACTGACGTGTCTAACCCGTCATCTACCAGATGTAATGAATGTGAAAAAAAAAAATAAACATTTTGTGTAATTAGTGACATACTATGGAGCGCCGCCTATCCTTCGTAGTATCTTATTTTGGAACATTTTTTGAATGCTGCTCGGGGAGGAACATCCCCATAGTTCGCAGCCATATAGCCAGATTCGTTTAAGTATCGCATTGTACAATAAAAGTTTATTTTTTTTTTTTTATTTTTTTTAAGGTGCCGTGTACCACAACTCAGGTTAGAGGCACCGAAGCTATTTTAATTAAATCAAAGGATATATGTTTGTAACTTTTAAAAACTTAATGGTTTTTTCAAGTTCCGCTGGATTATCAGAGAGTGCCGTGTGAATTGAAATATTGCCATCAGGATGGTATTTTTGAAGTGGCCTACACTTTGTAAGCATGTGTTCGACTGTTAGAGGCTCCCGTCCGCAGTAGCAACATATCGGTTGGTTTTTTTTTTCTATTAAGTAATTATGGGTTAATGACGTATTTTTAATATCTAGTTGCGATCTGAGTTCTAATAACCACTTTAATTTTGCTATTTTGATATTTAATTTAGTCCTTTTTTCCGTTATATGTGATGACCATGTTAAAGACTGATCATGATGGATTCCTAGGTATCTAATGGAAGAGTCTTGAGGTATTGTTGTTCCACTTAACGAAACTTGATATTTTTTGCGTTCAATTTTTCTTTTAGTAAATAATAAATATTTACATTTAGCTCCGTTAATTGCTATTTTCCAAATGCTGAACCATTCAGCGATCTGGTCTAGCGCAACCTGAAGATGTCGAGTGAACGCACTAGGACACTCATGTACAATATAGGTAACACCATGACTGAAAAAGATAATAATAATAATAGTGATAATAGTAATAATTTAATTAATTTCAAGTTAATTTATTGGTATTTTTCGTTAATTATATATATATATATATATATATATATATATATATATAATGTGTGTGTGTGTATGTATATATCAGGGGCGATTCCTCCAGTACCGCTAGTCATGCGGAGTAAAAATAAAAATTATAAATCACGATAACTTTCTTTATTTAATACTTAACAGGTAGAAACCATTTCATACTTTTAAATCTTTCATGAATTCATAAAGCTGGAAACTTTAGTAAATTAGTACCTTTCGTATTTCATATAGGAGGCAATCAAACTAACTCTACTGTGTATCTTTCACATAGTAGATCTGTTGCGATGTTTAGAGCAGGACTAATTTAGTATTGTGTAATGGGGAAGTGTGTGTTGTTGTGTGTTCACCGTTTGATCGCGAATGTTGTAACGATGTTGCATATTTTATTTCCACATTTCATTTTTGTCGGGCATATTATATAATACATAGTAGTGCACCAATATCTACATTATACAGGTATTTTTCGTTATTATATTAACTTTAGTCAAAAATTTAACTGAATATAAATGTATGAATTTGGCTAGTGTCGACTTTTCAAGTTGTGTTGTCTTATTTCTATAATATCAGCCACAACATTGATTCCCTGCATTAAAACAGATTAAAACATTCGCACGTTCAACTTAGTCGCAAGCCAGAAGGAGTAACTTGTGTAACTTGTCACTCTTATCGATAGAAAAACAGTTATTAAGTAAAAATAAAAATATGATTTAACAATATAAAAATTATAAATACGTGTAGGAGAGCTGGTTTTATGTTTAAACAACTGTTCTATTTATGAATAAAATAAACAATTTTATATATAGTTCTATGTTTTATTTTAAACTTAAAAAATTGCAATGACACATATTTTCGCATGGTTTAAGAGTGACATTTAAAAGGCCGGTTATTTCATTTATATACAAAGCACAGAACATACTTAAGTATACTTTTTATAACATGGCGGAGTGGCCTCCAAACACACTTCTAGAGCGGTACCACTAAAAAAGATCGGAATTCACCAATTATATATATATATATATATATATATAACAATATTAAAGATCATTTCAACAAGCTTGAGTTTTCTAAAATTAAAAAAAAAATAACTATTACATTCTTACAGTTCGATTGAAGAGTACTGTGCCGTATGCATGTATGACCTGCAAGCACGAATCCCTTTCCATTTGAGCATCATGTAACATCCCTTTAACCGTTTTGTATTCATTACTCTTGTCACCGTTCATTCCTTCGAATACCTTCCTTTTTAATCTTATCTCCAAAATTGAATGAAATACTTAATTTTCCTTCGTTCCACTCACCTCCTACTCGTCTATATAGTTTTCCCTGCTCGTGTCTCTAGCCTATCTTCTAAATACATTGCACGTATAGAGAAAAAAAAAAGGAGAAAAACGTTCAATTAGTAATTAATAATTACGGTGTTGACTATGAAAAATCTCTCAAAACCCTCAAAACATCAATGATTTAATTCCAACAACTTCGTATAAGAATGGATGTACCTCCACGTGGATACTTGCTCGGTTTGTTCTGTACAAATTAAAACCGTCGAAGTGTTATAGTTAAGGTGTCTTCTCCATTAGTAAAGCTAAATCTAACTTCTCACGAAGTGTAAAAAGTTCCAAAATTATTATCGAATTCACATTTTAAATTTTGTAAGAACATAATTCAAAATTTACAAAATTACGATTAAAAAGGCCAAAGAGTCAGTGTAGAAAAAATTGATAAAAGACCAAGAATGTTTTCGAATTGAAACGCAAAATATTATTAAATAAAAATGAAAAAGTCGGCATTCCGACATTAGATAAAAGCGTTTTTACAGATGAGGAAACCTATTTATACATAAATTTAATGCAGACACGATAGTACATGAAATTGATAACGATGGAGTTAATGAAATTATAACTGAAAATACAGAACATCCGCAGGTTTGAATAAAGTAACCGATGGATTACTAAACAAAAAAAAAAAAACATCTGTACCTCCGAGCACCAGGAAGAGGTGAACTTAATGACATTTTGACTAAATTCGATACAGAGGTTTTTTTTAATTTTTAAACTTGTGTATATATAAACACACAATATATAAGAATAAGCCTACCTACGTATATGTGTGTATAAGTCGACGCGCATAACGCTACAAAACGTTGTTTTATGACGGATGTTGGTAGCACGGTACATGTGAACAGGATATATATTATATATCCATCTATTATTTTCGCTCGCTCGCTCGTTTTGCGGGTTAACTCCCCATGTACAACGCGTCAATAGAAGTTTTCACTTCAATTTTTAACATTAAGGTACCTAAGTATGTACTTTTTCGACCGAACTACCTTCCAGTAATATAGAAATCATCGGAAACAGTTATACTACGTAAAGCAAATGAACAAATGGTTGAATCCAAGCTTGTATAGAGCAATAAAGCAGATTTTTGGTAAAATGTGTACTTCAGAAACTAAATAAATTCAATCGAGAAAATGAAATAATCAATGTAGATCAATATGGTGGATTAAAAAAAAATGTAAAAACGCGTATTTTTTGACACTATATTAAAAAGTTATAATAATATTTAATAAATGTACCGGAACAAATGCCCTCTCCATTTATGAAAGTAACTAATAATATAAACTGGTAAATAATAAATATACAAGATAAAAATAGAAATTAGACAAAAACCCATCACAAATGAAAAGCGGTAATTTAAAAAATAATAAGTTTAATTATATAACGAATATGTAATATCATTTATAAGTAATGGAAACGAAGCAAACAAATTATAACGTTATGAGAATAATACATTATGTTTAATGCATCGATGCTTATACTTAATATAATACTTAGTTCCCTGGAATCGTAATTTTCTATTTCTGGAAGTAAATTATTACGATGCGCACTACAACTGAGAAAAATTTTTTTGGTATAGTTTGAGGATATAGTCTTTTACATATGGTATCTGCAGAACGCGTATACGAAATTTTATTGAGGATACATCTAAGACATCGATTTTGGACTAATTGCATTCTATTAAAACTAGCATTTGAGACTGAAGACCAAACTGGACAAGAATATGTTAAAATAGGCCTAATGATTGACTTGTAGATTATTAGTTTATTATTAATATTTTAGTGACATTTACGTTTGAAAATTGGGTAAATTGAACAGATTGCTATGTTTGTTTTCAATGATGCATGTTCAATATGCTTGGAAAAGGTTAGTCTCTTGCCTAAAACGACATCAAAGCATCTGGTCAGACCATTCTATATCAACGCCACTGACGTGAAGTCTGGTCGGTAAAAACGGTCTTCGACGAGTGAAGAAAATTGATTTCGTTTTGGAAGGATTAAGAGCAATTTGCCATTTAGAAAAATTACACGATCAACACCGGATTGTAACCTATTGCTGATAGTACTTGGCCTGTAGGAACTGCAGTACAACGCTGTGTCATCAGCGTATAAGGCAACCTCAATGTTATTTATATGCGGGAAATCATGCATGAAAAATGTAAAAATAAGAATAGCCCCCAGCACGCTACCTTGAGACACGCTGGCAGAACAGGATTTGCTACTTGATTTCGCATTATTTATAATGGTATAAAATGATCGATTACTTAAGTAACTATTAATCAGTTTAATTAGATAATTAGGAAACTTGGTAACAATCATTTTATAGATAATACCGTCGTGCCAGGTTGTGTCGAAAGCTTTTGCCACATCAAATAACACCATCCCAGTATGTTTATCGAAGTTAAAATTATCCGTGATATAGTCAGCAAATCTTGCTATCTGTTGTGTTGTGGAATGCTTTGGTTGAAATCCAAATTGACTACTAGGTATTATATTATTAGAATTAGTGAAGTCGCATAATCTTTTCAGAATAATTTTTTCAGCGATTTTGCTAAGATTGCCTAGCAAGCTGATTGAACGGATATTGTCTCTATCTGAGAGCAATCTTTACCGTGTTTTGGTACTGGAATTATTTTAGCCACTTTCCAACTAGAAGAGAAGTACCCAAATTTAAACATTGCATCAATCAAATTAGTTAATTGGACGATGGCTTTTTGAGGTAGCATTTTAATGACAGTAGATTGGATACCATCGTGATCTTTGTTGATTTTACATGAGTAAGAACTTCTTTGTGAGAAGTTAATTTAATATTAGTTGTTATCTGAGGCGATGCGATAAATCTGCTGACAACTTTATGTACTTTGTTCTTCTGATAGCTTGAAGCTAAATGAATATTTCATGGTGGATTAAAAAGAAAAAAGTCAGCAGCAGAATTATAATAAGTAGTGCAGACGGTTAAAAATTTTTAATATAAACTAGTGGTAACATTTTACCAATGCATTTGGCAACCTGAACTTAAAAGTAATGTTATTATTAGAATAATTGGAATCAGATAGAAGCTAAGTTAAATATATTGAACTGTTATTTTTAGAATAGATACGTTTGTAAACAATTCGTATAAATACAATCAACTCGAAGACGCTGCTCCAAACAGTCAGTAATTAATTTTATATATGTAACAAGATTAGACCTTAAGAAACCATGCTGTTCAGGAGCAACTCTAGGCAAAAAAAATTTATATAATCTTTCATATAAAATAGACTTCAATATTTTGCTGGGTACACATAGTAGGGAGATAGGACGATAGTTTTCAGCTGCACAACGATCACCAGACTTGAAAATTGGAACAACCTTAGCTGTTTTTAACAACACAGGCCATTTACCTGTTCCAATAATAAGATTGAACAAGTATATAAGTGGCTTTTCAAACTCTACCGAACATAGTTTAAACAATATTGCCGGTAATCCATCAGACCCAACACTCCACTTAGGTTTCAGAATCTTAATAGATTTTTTAGAAGATAACGTTAAATTTATAGATTATCTTAATAAGCTTAAAATTAAAGATATCGATGAATTATAAGTAAAAGATTATAAACGTAGTTTACAGCGATAAACTTAATCGGATTGCTACGTTAAATTTACGATAATATAAATTTGTAATTATTAAATAAATACGCTATTACGAAAAAAAAAAAAAATTAAGTAACGAAGCAAGTATTTTAGATTGAGAAAAGTATATCTATTAAGCGGTTGCGAAGTAGGGCGTGATAGTCTCATCGATCGTCGAACGATTTTGACCGGAGTTTAAACACCGTCGACGAGTACATTAACGTTGGTCGACGTTATAGTAAATATAAATTTTAAGTTCCATCGGTGTGATCGGTTAACCGGAAGATCGATAATCTGCAAGTCGATATATATATAGAGCATCCACTTTACTTTCTACAAGTGCTCATGAATAAACAACCGAATTTCCATAATTAAGTTAAAAGAATATGAGAAGATTTGCAACATTTTCCATTTAAAATAAATTCTAATAAAAAAAAGCAATTTTAAAAATAATTTTTTCTACGAAATTTTATACTTAACATTAAAAAAAAATACGATATTCCGACTACTATTTAATTTTTTATACTTTATGGGATAAAAAATAAAAATCGCGCTGGTTCGGTGAAAGGTTCTTTATTTTGGAATACCAGATCTTAACTCCTCCTACTACACGAATAATATAGAATTCGCCCAACGGCGCCTCTGCGAAATCCGTTACTACTATATCTAGCGTATCATCTCTTGTTTTCATTATTCACCTTGTACGCTAACACACACATACATAATCGTTCATAGTACAGACCACGAAATACGCCAGGTTGGTTTCACCGTTGTTAATTACGTTCAACATGAAGTAGCGATGATGTATCTTTAAAGTAAGAATTCGAATCTAGAATTGTTACGGTTACAGAAGACCAGCAGCGAAGTTAGAGCGAAAACCGTCTTTTATACATACATACATATAGAATATGTATTAGATAGATGTATATATATAAAGATACATAAATAGATAACCAGATATAACTTTAACCGCATAAATAGATCAATCCAGGATATTTTCTTTGCCCCCACATATTCGTATTCACAAATATGAATATGTATATATATATATGAAACTGCATTAAACGTCCTTGGATAATAACGCAGACACTCAGATCCGTTCTAGCTTATGAAAAGAATTATACGTGCACGATACTACTTTATACCGCTAAATCTCCAGAAGCTAAAATTACTGTACATTCAATCTTCCTCCGGGATTAATCGCCAACATCTGCAACACGCATATATATATATATATATATATATATATATATATATATATATATATATATATATATATATATATATATATATATATATATAATACGAAGCCACCTTGATGACTGAAGACAAGAATAAGTCGATAGGTCCTAAACTGAAGCGGTTGTGCGTATACACTAAATATGAGGTGTGTTTGCTGTGTGTATTCCTTTCAAAAATATCTCGACCGCAACATAAAACGTGCTTAAAAAGAAACACATATAAACGATTTAAATTTTAAACTAGAACACACCGAGACCATAATATATGATGACTTTAATTGTACCACCTAATTTAAAGAAGCTATTCTCAGAGCTACATTATTTAAATACACCGTTATCGATTATTTATATATATATATATTATATATATATGTGTGTGTGTAAAGGCGGATAACTGTTCTTCCTACATTATATCGAGAAATTAGTATTATATAACTCCGATGAATGCATTAAAACAGGGCGGATGAAAATACCTGCTAATGCGCTATCGTCATAGCTTTTACGGTAACAGGATACCGATAATCTTTCGTATGTTTCTATCGCCAGAGTCGAATGTGTATGAGCGATGTAGACACGAATAATAATATCAGTGCGGAGACTTATAAACGTGTTAAGAGCTCGATTATTGTTCTTATAGATTATCGAAAATTTAATATATTCAATACGTTCCTTTTGCAAAAATTATCGATTACGGTACTCAGTCGCAAATATTTACGAGGGTAATTTTTACACTATAATTAAGTGCAATGTTGCCAGAAAACCCCTTTCAATTGACCAAGTCGTATTTAGAAAGTAGGCGCTTCAAAGAAGCAAATTCAACATTTTAATTTGTACGTACTAATTTATACCACAAGGCAGTGTCCTCGGATCTGTTCTGTATACATACAAATTACGTTCCAACCTCAGATTGTATTTTTATTGCCACTTATGCAAATGATACTATTGTAACGGTAACTATATATAGCGAAATAGAGACAATAGATGTACTTCGGATTGAAAAGGTAGTTCAATGGATGCAGGATTGGAAAATCGACAAAAATCTATGTCCATGTTACATTCACGTTTCGACCTGTTAATGCGAATCACAAAATACATATAAGCAATATTCAAGTACCTCATGCTAATTCAGTAAGGTATTTAGGCATTCACCTCGATTCACGACTAACATCGAAAATACACGTGAGACAAAAGAAACGTCAACGCATGGTGAATCAAATGTGCTAATTTGCCGAAAGTCGCCCCTCAAGCTGTACAGCAAGAGGTTACTGTATCAAACAATCTTACGTCCCATCTGGACATACGCAGTTCAAGTGTGAAGTGTGGGTCCGCCTCCAACAGAGCCATTACTCGGTGAAAGCAAAATAAAATTCTTCGGACGTTGACAAACGCACCATGGTTTCAGCGGAACAGTGGTATTCATTACGATCTGAACATACAACAAATCGATCACGTCATTCACAACTTCGCGGTCAAACACGAACAGAAAATTCATAGCTACGGTAATAAAGAATTTACACGGTTACTGGACACTAAAAATAATGTAAGACGCTTTAAGCGTACACATCCGTCGTGATCTAATTCGTAACTTCATAATTAAAAGATTAATCAATAGCTTTTATGAATCGCATGCCCATAATTAATCTTTTTAGTTAATATTAGCGAAAACTGGTCAGTGGATCAGCGTACGCAACACGTCAAATCTTATCATAATTACCAATTACCTAACTTACAGGTTAAGATTGTATTAGTGTAACTGCCTTCTTACGAGGCTGTATATTGTATAAAAAAAAGTGCATTATTACATATATATATATATATATATATATATATATATATATATATATATATATATATATATATATAAGATTTCGTTCCCCATAATTGTAAAAATCTTGATTAGAAAAAAAGTATGTACAACGTATAACCTTAAAAATTAGAAAACTTCATAATAAATTGAGATCGTTGCATTGCAATAAATTTTTGAATACGATACTAGTAAGGGAATTATACTTTATAATGCTCGTTTTAGATCAACCACAGAATGCGAATACTTAACGTACGTTAATAAATTGAAAAAACCCGATGTAAAAAAATTTAAATCCTTACAAAGATTATTAGATCAGCATATAAAATGGGGTCTTATATATGTAGTAGTAGGGATAACTCCGGTATTTGAAACAAATCGATGTAATTAAAAAACTAAAAATTGAAAACAAAGTAAATGGACTGAACGACAAATTAGCGAAAATTATAATAACTCGAATTAAAAAAGAAACAACATAGATCTGGTAAAAACAATATAAAGAAGATGCCAGCAGCAGACGTACAGATTACCTGATATTGAAGCAACCAGAAATTTTCCTAACACAGTACTTTACAGGTCACGAAAGGTTCACTATCACTAACGACAGTCTCGGCAGAGAATGTAGAGTCACCTGTTCACACATTTAAAATATGTAGCAAAAGTTTTAATGACATCACAGAGAAATATAATATCGACGCGGATTTTTTTCAATGACCTCGTATGGAATAAGAACAACTCCAAAAGCTCACTAAAGTTGCCATCGAATTAGTCGAGAAAAAAAGAAATATATACCAGGAAGTTTTTTTTCTTTTTTAGTCCAACTCTCTGAATGAAATTGCAAAGCTCGGAGTGGGTCGATAGATTTACTTATTTCGTTTTATTCGTTAAGTTAAATATCTGTATTTACTTAACTATTAAGATAATTTGTAACAGGTCGTATATGTTAAATAAATTAATTTAAAATATATATATATATATATATATATATATATATATATATATATATATATATATATATGTACAACGAGAAAACCTGCGGCTCGTCCCAAGATCTCGTATTTCGAATTAATTTAATAATTGAAAATAACAAATATATCTCCGTTTCGTCTAAATATTCGTTTATTTAAAAATACGTCTAAGTCCGAGACAGAGGCATTACTATGTACGTAGACGTCTGTACGATTTCTTTATTTGTATAATATTTGAAATATTTCTTTAAACTTTAATTACAAAAATTAGTTAAAATCGCTAAAACTTTATTTTCTTGAAATTCGCAAAGCTTTTCGGCAATTACGCTATTATCAAGCGATATTTAAATTTAGATAAAAGTAAAGATTTAAAAATTAAAACACAAAATATAAATTCAAATTTAAGATCGCAATTTTTACTAAGTTTTAATTTCTAAATCTTTATTTTTATCTAAATTTAAATATCGCTTGATAAAGCTAATTTTTGTAATTAAAGCAATAAAAAATCACTGCTTTCGACAATCTAAAAATTTAAAAAAGTTTATCCGCATAATTATTATTTAAGAGAATTATTTAAATACAACATTCATCTATATAGTAAATTATTTTTTTATATAATTCGCACTGTATAGATTCGTTAAGAAAATTGTTTCGTATCAGTCAGAGAGAATAAACGTCGTCTTTAAAATATTTTATATTTACCTATATAACTCTTTAAAAAGGATTTATTCGTTTATAAATAATTATGTTTATTTTCAACGCGTCTAACCGTAGTCGAAATATCGAAATACGACTTTCATCGGTCTAATTTGTATTATATAATTGATTTTTTGGTCTAAATACATTTCTATATATATGCGAGACCAACTAGCGTCTGGTTTCTTTATACGATGTGATTTAATTAAAAACATATAACTTTTTCTTTATAAATTCGCGGTTAAATTAACTATTCGTTTAAAAAAATATAATATATTATTATTAGCTAATGGTAATTTTCAACCATTGTGTGTTCTGTTATCGATATTTACTCTATATTCGAGCGATCGTATATTCATTGACCTTGTTCTTAATCTTCCTATCAGCCTTTTCCCTGTAACTTTAACTCCGGTTATATTTTTTACATATTACTTCTTATTACATGTCCTAGTCGTTTTATTATAATTGATTAAACTTCGTTTTTCCCTGTATTCTTTCTGTTGTTTTTTTTTCATTTCTTTTCAAGACGTTTTCGGTATTCCGCGCCACATTTTCTATTAAGTTCGGTTTATTTAAATTTTTACAACCGCGATTAAGCATAGCCCGAACGTAAGTTCTTACACATTTGGAGTTTATATTACTTTTCTTATTTGTTAATATTAATTTTTTTCTTATTAAATGCCTATATTCGTCTTTTAATATTTGTTATATTATCCTTTGTTATCACACTTCTTAGGTAATGTGTTTCTGTGACTTGTTCCAATTGCGAATATTACAGTTTTTTATTTATTTAGCGCGTTATATTTATTCGTTAATATTTATTTTCCATTTATTTAATCGTTCCTCCGATAAAACTGTAAGCATTTTATTCATTCAACGTACACGCAATGGATTTACATCCTGCTTCTCTTCAGATGCGAATAAATCTTTCGCCTTTTACTAAAGATTTCCGCGGAGAGGAGCAGGAATATAAATTACAACAAATTTACTTTTACACCTTTTGATTTATTTTTCATCCTTCTGATCGGTTCTTTTACGCATACGTTAAGTAGATATGGTTAGAACATCCTTTACTCGTTTACGGATTTGAGCTTTTATAGTTTGTATCCATTAACATCTGTTATTGTTATATTTTTTTTTAGATTATATCTTTTACTTTTAAAATTTTACATAACGGTTTCCAATCTATGTTATGCTTTTTCTAAATCTATATAAATGTTACTACATAGGCCTCTTAACATCTGTAATTGTCTTTTTCAGTAGTATTCTCTTTTAATCGGTTTTTACAATGTTCAACAGGTTTTTTTCGATAATGATTGTTCTATAATTTACGCGATCCTTTATATTTACATTTTTTGGAAAGGTTTACATTTTTAGAAAATCATCCGGTAAGACTAGTCGTTGATTATTTGGAATATTGATTTTTCTCTTCTTCACTACTTCCATCGTTTTCCATTCGTACCGCTATATAACACTTCACCATATTCTTTCAAACGAGGTTGTTTTCAATTACAAAAACGTCTATCGATGTATAACGTTCGTCCGTGGTCTAAATATCGTCTTTAACCTGTATTATTATTTCGTTTAGACGTTGTAAACTACTTTATTTAATCCAAATGGTGAATCTTTTTTTACGAATGTGAGCAAAACAAAATGCGACATTCTAATTTCTAATTTGGTTACAATAATGGAATCTTGCGTGAATGTAATATACTCCAATTCTGTTTCCTTGATTACAAAAAAAAAAAAAAAAAAAAAAAATATGACCCAGAGAAGACGTGTGTTTTTTTACTCGACCAAAATTTTTGAATGAAATTTTATTTAAAAATAGGAAAAACAATCATTTTGTGGAACACAATATCGTTCAGATCGTCACTTGCAACGTTATACATTCATTCAGTCTTTACAAAATTTTCGCATACTTTTTCGAGAATAGCTGGTTTTTTTTTTAATTTCATCGAAATCCGAATTTTCAGATCTAAATCTCGTGAACGTGTAACGCGACTCTTAAGGTGTCCCCAATAAAAAAAATCGCATAACTTCGAATTCTTTTCGAAACCCTCTTTTTGCACCGTCGTGATCGATTCACGTCGAAAATAACACGTAAAACGCGCGCTCCTTCTTATTATAGGACGCCAACTGAATCTGGATAAAAACGAATCTCTCGCGTGTAAAACGTGGAGCACGCGTTTTTGCGTTTTAGCAGTGTCATCAACTGCACCAAATCATCCGTCTAATTTTGGGTCACACTATATTAATAGATACGAGCGTACCGACACATTTAGTATGGTTGATTATGTGTGAAACTACTTCGACAAATGAACAGATATATAAAAGTGATCTATTCGAACAAATAGAATATTACTACTTGACACGACAAACAGTACAGATAGCTCGAATGGAGGTATATTTAGTTGGAGACGTGTACATTTCTAATCTCCAGTTACGGTGGTATTCTCGTTAACAAAGCCGAAACGAAAATAGCGAACCGTCCGGTAAATAAAGAAAATGAAATAATTGAAGAGATAAGTCGCGTTGCGTATTTGGACTTTATAGTAGAAAACGATTACGATTATACAACGTCGAATGCAACGGTTCTCGTCAGATCACCGAAGTTAAGCAACGGGACCAAGTTAGTACTTGGATAGGTGACCGTCTGAGAAAGCTTGGTCCTCGGAATAGCCGTGGCTAAGAACACGGACTTCTATACGGAAGGTACCGAGTTCGAATATGATCGACGACGCAAAAATTATTATCAGGAAATAAATAATTCTAATATTATCGCGTGCAAGCCAATGGCAAACCACCACGCAACACCATATGCGCACTGGTAAACAATCTAGTACACTACAAAAACACGTCTGGGCTGCATTGTATCGTGACAACAAAGCGATTACAATCAGTTCCCCCGTGTGTGTGTGTGTGTGTCTATCTACGCCAGCGACATATTATAATTGCCTTGTACGCTACTTACACTATACAACAAAATATGTATAGATAAGTAGTCGCCTATCTCCGATACGGAGACGGCACTTAATGATGATGACTAGAAAACGGATGTAAAAACGAATTACATCGCACAGCACAAATTAAACGCAAAGAGCCGAAGAGTTTGGATCAACTCCGTAGTTAATATAAAATTGTGGAGATACAAACGCTAGTACCCTCAATGTTCATTCAAGGTGCGGAAATCTGATTGTTGAATAGTACAGACAAAAAAAAAAAATAAAAACATGTTAACGCATCAAAAATGTGATGCTGAATGTGTTCATATACAAGGACCGATTTCTCTATTATACTGAATACGATTGGAAATCTGAAGAAACTATTTTCAATCGTACTCGAAATCGTATTAGGATATTTCGAAATTAAACCGTCACGAAGACATCTACTGAAATCGCGGTGTTGGCGTACAAACTGACGCTATTGTCTGTAGTAAATTTTTTTTTTTTTTTAATATTTTTGCATATCTTATTCCTAGCCTACTTGGCTATCAATAGATGATTATAATTGTTTGAATACATTCAGCTATCCAATGATAGGCAGAATTATGGTTTCATGTCGAATCATATGTTTGTCTTCTTTAGTCTGATGCTGGTCAGCCAGATCAAATAGTTTTTTCCTCTTTAGTCTCCTAATCTCCAACGAATTATCTAGCAGATTTAACGGCATTGTTATTAGTATGATTTAGCAGCATTTTATTCTTGTTCTTTCTTTTCCGCCGATTGATATCGCATTATTCAGGATTAATTTTCAATCTCAACTATTTAACGTCCTTTTTTTTCTAATCCACTTCATTTGGGTCAATTTCTGGATCTTTTTTTTTATCTAATAAATATTTCGATGATGTATAAAAGCAATCAAACAAATTTTGATGTAAATTTTAAGTCGATTTATCTTTTAACGTGACGTAAATTTTTTTGTATTTAGAGATTATTTTTTTGGTAAATTGCTTTTTTTTATCTGTAATGTTGTTTTTTTCCCTTCAATCTATCATACGAAAACACTAAAAGCGTACATCCGACTGGTCAATTAACGATTGTTAGTAATTAGCGCTATCTAACGTGAACTAAGTAAATTATAATAATCTATATGTTTCCAAAGATAGCGCTGTAGTTATTACCGAAATCTACGATTTACAATTAGAGAAGCGAAAGATATAATTGTTTTTATAGTCGTTAATATTACTTTCCAACCGACAAGCTTATATTTAATCGTAATATAAAATTTTTTCGATGTAATTTATGATCGAAGTTTAACAAATTTCGGTAAATATTGTATCTCGCGTAATTCTCGAAAAATTTCCATCCTAACTTCTTTCTATCTCTAGTTCATTCTTCAATTATCTCCTTTGACCTTGCTCGGATTACTATCGAAAAAATTCTTTCGGTAATCGCTATTCATTTTTTTAGTGTGTCCGTAAAATTTGAATCTTCTTCCCGAATTGTATCGCTCGTCTTTCCTATTAATTCATATACTTCCGTATTTTTAATTTTTAATTTTTAATGTTCTCCACATATTTCTACTCGGTATATTCCCTTGTTTAAAGTCAAGTCTAGACATATACGTACAAGCCACTTGTGGTTTGATGACGGTGTTATTATTATTATTATTATTATTTGTCTCGAAGAGGGTAGTTCTTTTGTCACGGTTTGCTTCGATTTAAGTACAACTTTCGACACACTTAACCATAAAGTGTTGCTTAAAAAAATATATAATTATAAGTTAAGAGGAACATTTTTCACCGGTTTAAAAGTTACCTCGAAAACAAAGAATACACGGTGAAGATAAGCAACGACTTCAGCGATAGCGAAATGCATTAATCAGGTTTTTTTGCGATCGCTCCTTTACTTAATTTACATAAACGATTTACGTGATTTAAAGATTAATAGAAAATTATGATGACACGTTATTAACAGTTGATTCGAAGTATCCGAATTTACTGCAAAAGTTAATTCAAGAAGACGTTAATAAAATATCGCATTAGTGTTTAATAATATATTAACAGTAAACATACGGTGAACCAAAGAAGATGGGTGGTTTTGTTTTTTTAATAACTCAAAAACTACTCCACCAAAACTTTTTAATGCAATTTTATTTGAAAACAGGAAAACGATAGCTTACAAGCATTTTTGAAACACAATAATAACGATACATTCATTCAGTCTTTTTACAAAATTTTCAAACACTTTTTCGAGTTTTGACATTTCTTCAGAAATCCGAGTTATCAGGTAGATCTCGTGAACGTGTTTCGTAAACGCAGCTCTTAAGACATACCCACAAAAAAAAAAAAAAACTCTGGAGCGGTCAACTCTAGCGAACGTGGTACCAAGCAAAATCGTTACCAAACGTTTCTGCCGAATGACACGTCGCACCATCTCGTTGGAACCATGTACGGCCCAGACGACAACAACGACGAAAGTGAGAGAAGCAAAAACGAGTTTATCATCTCGATATAGAGCGTTCCGTTAACAGTTAAAAAAATAAGGCCCCACTATTCCCCCTTCGCCATTCGATATCGGACGGTTACTCGCTCGCTGTGTGACGGCTTCTGTTCGATTGAACTCGGATCCGGAGCAGTAGCGGCAGTTCTGTTTATTTAAGCTGAAAATAAACCTCATCGCTCATCAAAAGATTGTTTAAATCGATCTCTTCGTCTTAGATTTGTTTCAGCGCATCGTTCGGGCAAAAAGTTTCCGTTGTGCATGGTCGGTAGTTTTTAATTCCTTAGTTATTACCAGTTTATGAAATTTCAAGTCTTCCAGCAATATAAGTCGACCCGATTCTCTCGACAAGTTTAAAGAAGCAGCATGACGACGAGCAGAATGATCGCTGCCCGAACTCGATCGATGTTTGTGCGGTACGAACCGTTTTTTTGTTTTATTCAGATATTTTTTATCGGTTCCAAAAACTGTTTAAAATTTAATTGCGAGATGGTACAGGTTTACACTGCGTAAGTTTGAATTCTTTTCGAAACTGTCTTCGAACTGTCGTGATCGATTCACGCCGAAAATAACGTTCTACGCAAAACGCGCGCTTCTTCTCGTTATAGGATGTCGTGATAACTGAAACTGGACTAAAATGAATTTCTCGCGCGTACACTAAACGTGGAGCACCACGCGGTTTGCGTTGTTACCAACTGCGCTATTTAAAAAACAAAACCGTACGCCTTCTCTGGATCACCGTGTATGAATAAAACTAAATATACGATTTATGCAAATCCAGGACACAGTTAGTGGGAATACATTGTGTATAAATTACTCGCAAAGAAGATTAATGGAATTAAATGTCTCGTTATCGTATTAGTCGACAAATTAAAATGCCCTCGCTCGATTTACTTGGCAAAAAAATTTACAAAACTTATTTATTTTATTATTTAAAACAATTTTTTCGCCTGAACGTTTGAAATGTTTATACATATCGCTATATCAATCACTTCTTGTTTTCGGGATTGTTCGTTTGAAGTATAAGCATATAGCTACTTAAACCCCGTTGAAACGTAACAAAAGTCCGTCTTAAAATGTATCGGTCTTGATGAAAAAGCTAAGAACAGATATATTGCAAATATGCGATCTGTATGAACTAATTAGGTAAAAACAAATTCAAATATAATTTTCATAGTGAAAAAAAACAAATCGGTCGAAGCACCAAAACAGATATCCTGCTCCCTTCGATAAAACACGCACGAGAATAAGGAGCCAAATTATACAATAACAACTTACCGAATTCATTACGATTTGAAACGACAAGTGTCGTAAAAGAATTATTATCATTCTTGCTTTCTAAAGTTTTTTCCTAGGCCATCAGTAGATGTTATCAAAGAAAATTCAAGTTCATCACTTATAGCCCATACATTGATGGTGCAGCTAATTAGTGTTCATATAGCGGTGTATTCATTGCGTGCCATTAACTAGAGTAAGTCTAGTGGTTTCGTCCGTTGTAGCCGGCGAAACCTTCTTCAGATTATCCAGTAGGATAATTTCTGTCCAGTTGATATGGCTATCCAACCTATCAGCATGCTTCTTGCTGTTTTCTTAATGACGTCTTGCACATATGGTACATTTAGATCGCAGAACGGAAACAAGTTCATATATTATGTAAATCGGTGTACGCGTGCAATAGCGTCGAATATATTTCCATCGTCAATTTTTATAACATACATCGTGCTCACGCGTCAATGGTTAATTACTTGATTTCTTAAGTCGTGCCTGACTAACCGGCAGTTCGGAATTAAGTATGAGGAAATAACGTCTGAATGGAAAAACACACCGCCCGGAATACCACAAGGTAATGTTTTAGGGTTAATCCTTTATCTCCTTTACACAGCCGACATCCCAGCTACAGATCAAATTCAACAGCGTTTTACTGAAAATATACCGCTATGAATTAAGTACTTGGTTGAAAAATTAAAGTTAACAGTGAAAAATCAGTGCGCATAAACTTCACCTTGCGGAAAACAAAAAATATTCCAATGACACCGAATCAACGGATAATCCCGCAAAAAGAGTCGATCATGTACCTAGGGATGCACGTAAATTCGCGTCTAAATTGGAAGCACCACATCTGGCAAAAATGTTTGCAAATGACAAAACAAAAATGAGAAGTATTTATTAGCTAATAATTCAACGTTATCTATTGAAAATAAATGATTTTTTGTATATGGCCATTGTTACTATTTTGATTTTATGGAATACAATTGTAGGGTTGTACTAGTATTTTCAATATAGATTTCATTCAAAGACGCCAAAACATTTTCGTACGATTATCCGCGCATATCGATTACAACGCAATAATGACGTACACTTAAAAATTCCAATGTTCATCGATGAAATTACCAGCTTTGCTTGCAAACACGCAAAATGGCTGGAAAAGCGCTCTAATCTAGTCACGCAGCTCCTGGACGATTCTACGGATTTAGACGAGTTTCAAAAACCATAGGACTTTAGTGACGTAATGAATTAAGTCAGAGTCACTTCGTTGGAAGTCTTCACGCGTGCTTTCAACTTCATCATCGCTATTGTCAAAGACGCACACATAGTCGTCGCAATAATCTTCATGAAAAAAATTGTTGTCGGTATCGTTATTTTTATTAATATTACTTTTTTTTATATAGTTTTAATTTTATAAATATATATTCGAAAAATGGATAGTCTGTAATTATCTAAGATTTAAGTTGTTTGCAAAATCATTTAAAAATGAGTTTCGCGCACGCGCTGTTTTCGAAATAAGGTTCGATTTGATTCGATTCATTATCATTGTTATTATTAAATACATTTATACCGGTCGCGCAGCGATAAAGAACATAGTCACGGTTAAAACTTATTTATCTGCAGCTAATCTAGTCGCTTAGTATCATGATCTCTCTAATTTGTACTGCAGGCGGAGGTAAAATATATTTTATTTCTTCTTTTTATGTTCTCTTTTTTCTTTTTTTTACGGGGTTCCTCAAATTCGACATTCCGGGGATTGTCCAATTTATAAGGTGTAGAGAATTGGTATACATAAATACAAGTGTATCGTTTCATGTGCCCACATATAGACATCATAATGATTGATTTTTTTTTTGATTGAAAGTATTCCAATTAAAATATTTTTATTTTTTTTAATCGACTTAATGCGTAAAATGATAATTACGGTGTATCCGAAAATATACAATGGTCGTACGCGATTAGTAAATTATGAAGAAATTATTTATAAAAACCATTTTAACCGACAACATAAAAGTATAGATGGTAAACGAGAGTTGAGCTGTGAGTGCTGTAATGCCAGCAAACAACTTTTGGAATCGGAGAGGATCAGAATATTAGTAGATGGGTACATATCGGAGAGATTGGAGAATAGCTGTAACTTCTGCAGTAAAAATGGAGCATATTCTATTAAAGGTAAATTGAAATATTGAGAGCGGGGATTACGAATGCAGCTCCGACTGAAAAAGAGCACTTCGAGCCATCAGTGAAAATTAGAAGAGAGTTAGGATAATTAATCAAGGAGTAAAAATTATAATTAGCGGCTAGTGGTAGAACATTGTTCTTAAATGAGGAAAACAGTTGTATGTTGACATTAAGGTTAACGGTGTTATACTCGAAAGGAATCGTATAGAAGGGAGACGGGTAGGATGGAAGAAGAATATCACTGTATCTGGAAAGATGACCAGAGGAATGACATAATAAAGGACGTCGAAGTATAGAGAAACGCCCCAGTAGTGAAAAATTTCTAAGTATAGAATATACAAAAAGAGGGGGCGATATGAGTGAATGCTTTTAGAAGAAATTTATTTACAAAATTTCTAATTACATATACCGATTAAACTCTCTCGATGTAAGAGTGAAATTTGTTTGAATCCCCGGGCATAGCGGTATCAATGCAATAATCTAGCTGATCATTTAGTTACTTCAACGGTTACATTAGGGACTTTTTTGTTTTATACTCCTCCTATAGATCTCCTAGCGTACATTAGCACAAGGAATAATGGAAAAATCTGTGATCCGATCCATTTACTGCAAAGCATTATAAATCCATTCAACCCGACATACCTTCCAATCCATGGTTCTACAATATTAATCAAATTTCGGGGTTTTAGACTCGGCTGTAGTCGCCTTCCTCCTTCGTTACACAAGTTGAAACTTATTAGTTCTCCTAATTGCTCTCATCCTATGGATACCAATTTAGTGGCCGATGCAGACCATGTTATCCTAGAGTGTTCCAATCATAGTAATTTTCGCGTTGCATTTTATCAAGCTCTTCACAGCCTTAAAGTACCATTTCCTATAAATATTGCATTTCTCTTAGCTCTTCAAAATGCTGAAGTATATACGGTCCTATATTTCTATATTTTAGATTCTGGTATCATTATTTAATTTTACACACCCCTACATTACTTCTTACTCTGCTTAATTTATAAGTAGCACTTTCTTATTCATTCCATAATATACAGACATGGGTAAACTGTATGGAAGCCAAAAAAAAAAAAAAGTATAGATTGGGCACGAAATAGTTAAAGCAAACAATCCACTCGCCAACAATCGTTTTTATGTACAATACGAATCCACGAAAAAATTCCGATTATAATTTGTGCAATTATGAAAAGAAAATAGCCAATATGAATTATTAAAATTAACTCCATGTTAAAACGACATTAGTTTTACGTTTGATAATGACGTAATTGACGGAAAACTCCCCGTCGATAGGTATTTTTTCGCGATATAATTTTGCCGTTTTATTTGTTAAAAATATGAAACCGAATTAATCGAAACTAACCAGACCATCACCAGTGGATACAATCGATTGAGGAGAATATTTTAACGGCGCTAGTGAAAACCAGAAATTAAGATAGATGTAAGGTATTATTACTTTTTTAGCCGATAAATTAGCTGCCGATGCATTAAGATGTTTCTCTAATCACTTACATCATTCTGAATTTATATCCGACAGCATATACCAGGTTGTAGTGTTTGTTATATAATTTTGTATATTCTAAAAACAAAGGCGGTAGACCATAATTATAAGACATTCGTTCAGACATTTACAAGTTCCATTCGCAGATCTCAAGAGGTTCGTGAGATCATCATTATTTCAGTTATGGCAAGAAGAATAGCAATCTATACTAACATCGATCAATCTATCAAACCAAAAATAACACTTTGGATGACACACTTACAACATTCGAGAAATTATCTAGTTTTCAGCAGACTCCGTTTGTGCCACACCAAACTAACACATGATTATCTTCTTAATAGACCAGAAGCTCCATTGTGTACGGCCTGCAACATTGCACTGTCTGTCTAACATATACTGACAGAGTGTCCTCAATACAGCCTAAAACGATCATACTACGTTCTTTCATCTTCATTGCAGCTACTCCTCGATGATAACGTTTCTACGCTATCCAGACTCATCTTGTTCATGAATGATACTGGATTATATCGTTTAATTTCAATACTTACTTTCCTCTGTGCCTCTAGCCGTTAGTTGCTGTATATGGCACACTAATTTAAATAATAATAATAATAAGTTTGATCGTTAGTATTATACAACAATAATTCATACCACGAAGATAATTCAAAGTTTCTGGATGGGAGCCGATTAAATCTAAAAAATAATAATAATAACCTCAGTATAATTAAATTAATAAACAATCAAGAAGTAGTTAAAATCACTAAACTTTTACATACAAAAAGATCGCAAAACTTTTCGACAATTAAGCCATTATCGAGCAAACGTAAAATACTAAAATATAAAAATATATACAATTTATAAAAATTATAAAAGGAAACACATAAAATAAAATATGACAACGTATTTAATACAATAATACAAAAAAGAAAAGACGGAAAGATAGTTAGGTATTTATAAAATAATCTGTGATAGTGAAAAAGAACACATCAACAAAATGAGCGATATAAAATTTATGCATAAACAATTACATTAAATAGCCAGAAAAATAAAAACTTTCTATATAATTTATATATATATATATAAAAAAAAAAGATTAAATTCGTAATATACTCCTTAAATTCATATCGTCGAATTTAATCAATTATTTCTATCTCTTTCTTTTATTATTTTTAAGTAGCAGTTTTCTTTCTATATCAAACGTTTTTAGCGTAATTGTGTAGGTATAAATTTTATAGATTTGTCGATTACGTCATTTACCAAATTCGCTAACAGATTATAATATTGTAAATCTTAAATTACGTATTTTCCTGTACTTAATTTTAGTTTTGCGTCTTTTATAGATAGTATATATTTATATATTTTTTTTTTTTTTTTTATGTACACCTCCGAAAAATTTGATGGTCTTCATAAATAGGATTTTAACTACTTCTCCATTGTTTACCTTTTTTTTAAATCATTACATTCCGCACTGTTGAAATTAAGTAAGTGTTAAATACAATAATTTCGCAATAACCGCGTACAAAAAGGGAAAAAACAACGATTTATTCATAAAAGTAAAACGATATATTAACAAACCAGAGTTTACGTTTCAAGAAGCATGCCGTGCCCATCATCAGAACTAAACTAAACCAACCCTGATATATACTACCTTAACTATATAGAGAAAACTACACTACATCTGATTGATTCTCAATCGACCAACTTTTATTAATAAATCGGTTTTTTTTCTTTTTTGTACGCGGTTATTTCGAAATTATCGTATTTAATCGACTGCGAAAATAGTTTTAAAAATGACGTGTATTTTATTATTTCATTCCTAACATATGGTATATTGAAGTTTCGACGGATCTGCGTCGACATCCCACACAGAACATTGAACGCTATTACCGCCCGAAACATTACGCTATAGTTCAAATTCATTATAATCTAGTATAATGGCGAATCCTCCATGTTGCCAGTGTTTCCAGTAGAAACACAGGAAAAGTTGAGTATGAAGTAGTTACACGTTGTACTTAAAAAAAAAAAAAATCATAAAGCATATCGAGAATAATAATTCTGTATGGAAAAAAAAGCATATTAATTTTTCTATACCAGATAATAGCGCGATCTTTTAGCCGGGTTTTGTTTCTCCAGTTATTACGAATTACGGAAGATAGCGCTGTTACATTGTGAAAGGTTGATTTCGTAAACGACTGTTGTATGTGTTTGAGTAGACGTGCACATCGTTACATACATTATTATTTTCTCTTGCCTTTGTTAATTACTTTTTCATCTTGTTTTCTTTTTTTCAATAATCAGGGTATTGTATATATATATCTGTTGACCAACATGATGATGATGATGTATATACATATTGTAAACAAAAGGGTGAATTTCATAATGTCCAACTACGAGTGTAATAATGTAATAGAGGATATTTTGAAACGATTTTAAAAGATGTCTACTACAGATTTTACAAGAAAAATTTGCACTTTATGATTAAATCATAGATTTATTTTTAGAAAATAATCGTCGAATCTACGATACGAATAAATTCTAAAAAAGCATTTTGTTATTTTATAGACAATGTTTTTATATATAATTTCTTTAATTTAATCAACGGTATAATAATTGACGATTTTATTTGTTAGACCTATTAACCGATCATAATAGGTGAATACGAATGTAAATTGTTTTCGATTAAATATAATATTTGCTTTTATTTTGTAAATGTGTGTGTTTGTGTGTAGAAGGGTCTACCGGAAACAAATTGTAATGAACTACTGATTTTATATATTATCAACTTGTTGTTTTAGAATATAATTAACCTAATCTATTTCCGTTTTTTTTTTTTGTGATATAGCAGTTTAAAATTTCTAAGTACGTCCTCGCATCTTGTTCTATCATTTCGACGTGTTCGTGTATTTTATACGCCATAGTCACAGTCTGCAACTTTTCCTAATCGACAGATTATAGTCGATAGAGGATTAAGTATAATCACGAAGACGGTGGATCATTTTCAAAATCGTATATTATCGACGAATTGATAAAATAAATGAGGTAACGATCGTATAATAACAATGTGCGCGAAAAAATACGACGAGTTTGTAGACTGTTTCTACACAACGGACTATTTACACGTAATAAATTAATAAATTTTTACAAATAAAATATAAGTTGCATAATAACGACGATAACGATAATAATTATTATTTATAATAATTATAATAATAAAGGGGTAAATATGTAAGAGAGAAAAAAATATATAGAGCTATATACTACTAATAATAAAACTATCGACGAAATATCAATAATTACTATCGATAATTGATGTTAACGATTAGAAATCGATGATGAACGAATTACAAATAAACGCTGATAATAATTTTCGATTCAAAAAGAAAATAAAACGATATCAGTAAAATTTTGTTAGATATTTTTTATCAAACATACAGCGTCGTGTTTATATTTATAAAACGTACGATGAAAAACAAAGAAACGAATATAACAACACAATATTTAAAACGTGATATTTAATAAAATACATGTTTTTTTATATATATATATATATTATATATAATATAATATAATATATATAAATAACATCAAACGAAAATATACGAGACAAGGGTACTCCAAAAACTATAATTTATACGATATGATTAAAATATATAAAATGGTAAATAATATATTTTAAAAACAGACGATGCGTTACGACATTTGCCGTGTGAATATGTTTTAATTGTAAACTTTAATTATGTTCAGTTAAACTATATACATTTATTTATTTTTAATGTACCTATAATTGAATAAAATTGGGTCTCCCTGTAACTTTTATTTATACGTTTCGATCGTAATTGATCTACTAATTACGAACGATATTGTTCATTTTTGGAAAAGGAATAGTTCGTTCAACCGTACAGGAAGAATAATTATGTATAACAGTGTAGTAAAATTTAGTGATTTTTAAAAAATAAACAACAAAAAATTAGTTAAAATCACTTAATTATAAATGTTATTAAAAAAAATAAAATATAAAAATATATCATTTATAAAAATATAAAAAAAAAACACCGTCATATTTTATAAATAACTATTTTTTAACTTTGCCACTTCTTGTAACACTGTGCGTTTAAATTAAGTATTTTTTTTACATTTTATTTTTTATCTTCTTACGTTTTTATAAATTGTATATTTTTATATTTTATTTTGCTTTGTTTTTTTTACGCCCACTTGACAAAGACTTAATAGCGTTTTAGTGTTTTTATATAAAATTCATCTAATTTCAACTACTATTTTGTTTCTGAATAATTGTAATATTAGTAATGATAACAAAACAGTTTGTTATCACTGAATAAAGAACAAAAATTAAATAATTCAAATGTATAATAATTTAAAAAAAAAAAAAAATTATTTCCGCCATTAACAATTCGAACGTAAAACAGAAATTCGGTAAAGTTTTAAACGAGGAATCAAATTAGGATACACTCGCAAACACACGTTGCACTTTAAATTGGAACCCACAGCGCCGTTTTTCATACTCAGTAATAAATTCGTTGAATTACGAATTACGTTAAGCTAATCTACATTTAAATCTCAATTACAAAATTAGAAATTACGCCTACGTATAGCCGGTTAGATAAATAAAGCGTGACGTGTAAAAAAAATGGACCGTGTATACACACACCGGATGAGTTTTAGTGATTGATTAAATATTTGAAAGACAATACTAAAATTATTTTACTAATTAAAATAACCTCTGTCAGACTGCTAATAATCGTTATTTAAATCGTGTTAATTCCGACGATATAGATGATGACGTCATTTATTAATTAATTAAGTAAGGAAGATGTATAAAACATTTAAAAAAAAAAAAACTATTTGAAAAAATAGAAATAAGAAAAAATAATTTATTAAATTCAATAATGAATTTAGATGAAAAAATATTTCTAAAAAGTATAATATTATAAAAATCGAATATATATATATATATATTCTATGTTTTCGGTACGTTTATGTATAAATTTCATATCGCTCATTGTAAATTGTGCAGTTTAACAGATTCTATAAATACCGTTTTTCGTTTTGTTAATTTTTATAAATTGTACATTATAAATAAATACTTTCACATTTCATATATTTCTGATAAGCAGTTTGTGTTGTTTACACAATCAGACTAATTTTCATTTTGTTTATTATTATAAACGTGTAAATTAGTATTTTTACATTTTATATATCGCTTATGATTTTTATAAACATTTAGTTTTGTTGTTAATTTTTTATAAAATCACCTGATTCTACATTTGTCAAATTTGGTATAGGATTGTTTATTGTATTTCGCAAATTCCGGAATGTTTAACCAATCGTAGTTGGTTAGTATTAGATAAGCGTTTATTAATCGATACGCTCGTTTCTTTTAATTTGATTATTATTTCATCTAAATAATTTGTTCGTATATTTTTCTCTTTAACGTACGGTAATAATTCTATTTAGATAATTAAAAGTGTATCGAAATTCGCGTTTTTTGTTTCATTGTATTTTTTACGATAAATCTTTCGTAAAGATATTATACATTATCGGGGGGGGGGGAAATCGTGTTTTTTATTTCGGTTGAATTTGTTTGTTTTTTTTTTTAGTAAATTTCGATGTAATTTAATTTACTTAATAGTTATAAAAATAAATAGGAATTTATTAATTACCGGAATAATTATTACGAGTAAATATAATCGATTTTATGTCAGTTATTAAACGAGATCTTTCAGTTATAAAATTTATTATATAATACCGGTTTTTAGGGCAAGTGTAGACAATTTTCGACGTATTTGTATACATACGTTTAAAATTCGGAGAATATTTCACGCTAACCGGAAAATAAAAAATGTCGTTGGAATTAAAATTTCCATAATATAGTGGATTATCTTAATGTTTAGTTAAGATAATGATTTAAAAATGTATATATATATATATATATATATATATATATATTTACTTTGAATTCATGCGTTACCGGTAAGAATTACATTGTGTATTCGATATTTTGCAACTAACATTTGAATAGTAGTTACACGATATAAATAGTAGTATCGATATTAATAATATTTATTTTAATAATGTAAATATGTACTTCATTATTATGTTATATAGTAAATGGTAATGGTAACTAAGAACTATCATCACCGTTCCTTTTATAATGTGTAACCAATTTAAATAATTTCTGTGTTAATCTATAAGTTTACAATTCAATCTACACACATTAAAAATTTGTTAGTTAATAATTTATTATTAAGCACACGTATTATTCAATGTACACAGAAAATATCAATAAACTTGCCTCGCTGGTTATCCGGAATGGGGTTAAAAAAAAAAATAAATAAAAGGTTAAGTAGGTTTTACAGCTTTCACTCATTACGAAATACGTACCTTAATTATAAGCGTACGTGAGATAAAATAAATAAAAGCCATCGTAAACAAAACAATTCACAGATATCGACTTGAAAAAGTAATTCGTCGAAAAAAGATTAAAAATAACGTAAGACTCGAAATAATAAAACGCAAAAAATTCGATTTGATCATTTTCAATTGAATAAATTTCAAATTTTCAGTATTATTATTATTATCATGATGATATTTTTTTAGTAAACATCTGTCGTAGATTACGATTGTCAATAGTTCGCTATATCTGCAACGCAGTATCGTGATTGAGATCGTGAAACTTCTACGAATTTAATAATAAAACAAAAAAAAATGACGATAAACTAGTAAATAACAGTTTAAGAACAATAATAATTTGCTGACGTCATTCACCGTTATATTAATCAAAAAACAGTAATAGTAACGAAAACAAATTTGAAACGTACGTATTCGCGGAAAAATAAAATATATTTTCTACGATAGTTGATCGTATCGATATTACGGATTTAGAACAAAAATATGATTGGAAGTCCCCTTAAAATGGTAAAAAAAAAAAAATATTTTACTAAGAAAATATTAATAAATATTTTTTCAAGGCTAGTCCGGTACTCTACAAATTATTAAATATATATATATATATTTAAAAATATTATATTTCCATATGCCGTTTGTAATTACCAGGGTTATTACAGCATAAGGAGACATGTGTCTATATGTATGCTAGGAGTCCGCTTTCTCTTGCAAAAGCCAAAATACTACCTATAGATTATTTTGTTTTCTAACCTGTGTGGTGTGTTTGGCAGTTGTAGATTAAATGTGTAACTGTTGGTTCTGTTAAATGTCCGCATAAGTTTGTTGATGGAGGGCTTTTGGTATAACGTGTGTGATATGGCTGTATGACCCACATGTAGACAGTTTACCATATTCTTCTCTGCTTGTGCCATCTGGAGGCCACCAAGGTTTTATGGTTGATCCTAAGGAAGGTTGTTTGTGAGGTCCAGTCAGTGGTCCATTCTTGTTTACTGTTGTTCATGAATACGTGTACTAATGTTGATGAAGGTGTATTCTGGTACTGGTGAAAGCACCATAGACCGATTTTCAAGGTCTACCTTATCGTGCATCCCAATGTGACTTGGGATCCGCAGAAAGCGGATTTCCCATCTTTTCTTATGTAGTGTGTTTAGATTGTGTTGGATTTCTAATATTACGGTATTTTTATTGTCTCGACGGCATATTAGTTGTATAGAAGAGAGGGAGTCTGTTATAACCAATGCTTTTCGATGTGGAAGTACAGCTGATCCGATGTACTGAATACAGTACATAGTTCCATACAACTCTGCATCCGGAGAAGTGCAGCCATCGCTTAGTCGGATTGAGTGTATTATCAATTTGGTAAGATCAAACTGCTGGTGAATTCTCGCCGCCTGCTGTAGATTTTGCTGCGTCTGAGTATGCGTGTATGTAGTCATTGTATTTTTGAAGAGTGCTTAATACCATTTCTTTTATATTTGTAGGGTTAGATTTATTGCGTGCTGTGTGAGAGATAAATATATTTTTGTTTCGGAAGGGTCCCAAGGAGGTATCATTATATTGTAATTAAATGTTGATTTTAGAATAAAGCTTATGCGATATGTTGATAGTATGCTAAGTAGCTTTGGTATAAGGTCATTTGGAAAATGGGGTTTTGGTGTATAATAAAAAATTTAAGAATAAAATTTTTTAAAAAATCCTCTAAAAATATCGATTATCACGATGATGTAAATAACAAATTTGTAAAACGGAAAGCGAGAAAAGAAATTTTTTTATTAAATATATAAAAACATTTTAACTGTTTCAAAGTCCTTTATACAGGGGGAGGTATAAACTTTTAATATAGACATATTTTCGTAATAAGGGATATTCGATTGATATTAAATATTTCAATTCTAAAAATATTTGTATAACGCGTTAAAAATTATCATATCATTTAAAAAACAATGTTACTTATGTTTTTACAAAATTAACTTATTTTCATTATTTCGTAACGCAAAATGTCTAATTTTATCTAAAAAATTTATAATGCGCGACTGAATTAATTGAAATCGTTACGCTAATCATTTAAATATGATAAGTAGGTATTATAGTTTATCCGCTCCCTTTCCTTTATTTTATTTTCTTCCTTTTTTCGAATTATTTATTGTGCAGTAATTTTTGGTTTATGTTTCAAGTTCATACAGCATTATTGTTTGTAAGATTCGCGATATCTCGAATTCGGTAACGGTGTTGTGTTTCTTGTTTTTTTTTTTTTTTTAAACGAATAAAGAATAGATTCTTGAAGGTCATGAATATAAAAATTAATAATTAATTAATTAATTTAAAAAAAAAATAACTAAGATAAACAACGTATTTACATTTGGGTTTCCGACTAAAAATGTAGAGATGATTTGAATCATTTAGCTGTTTTTTAGACCGTACAATCGTCTACTGCTCGATATTACTAAAATTAATTCTTGAGATTTTGAACTTTAACATAAGAATTTTTTCATTATGTTTCGTGTACATAATTGCTATCGGTTTACTGGATCCTATCGATGACGTATTAACATATTTTCTAAAGCATTATTGTCTTATTTTAAAGTATTACGAGACCTTTTTCATATATATGAATGAAGTTCATTTACATTTTTACCGATTAATGGACAGCTGAAATTTTATTTTAGACACCGGTGGTAATGTGTGTATATATAAGAATATGTGTATCGATCGATGGCGAAGTAAGTAGTGCGTATGGTTTGTGTATGAACGTTATTATTTTTGTTAATCATTATAATTAATTATTATTAATAATTTTTATTTTATATTACTTTTTCATCGTAATTTTTTTTTTAAGTGTATATTGTAATTGAAATAAATTTGATTTGATTTGATTCGATTATTATAATTATCGTGTTACGCGTAGATGGGGGCTTGCAAGTAACGTATATGAATGTGTGCGCAGTGTTTAGTGGACACATTATTTCGCTACGCATCGTTTAATAAATCGGAACAGAAACTCGAGATAAAAAAGTTTAAAATTTGTTCTAAAGTGTTTTTTTTTTAATTGCCAACATCATGGTCGTAAGTGATCGCGAAATTACTGTAAATTGTGAAATGGAGCATAGCAAATTCGGAATGACCCTAAACAGCGGTCTCGAACGTTGCTGCTTCGCTAGCGATATTATTATTTAAAATCGGATTGCTACGACGAGTGTTACGATTATTACTTTTACCATCTTTTACGCATAACGATAACGGCGATCGATTAGTATCGTCGGACGGGGATGTGGTAGTATCGTCTTCCTGTTCGGCTTGTTCTTCCATTTCATCATCGTCGTCTTCGTCTTCTTCATACTCGTCGTAATCGTCTTCGTCGTCCGGATTTATAATCGTCTCCATTTCGGTACGTTTAAAAAACTGACCAGCACCGATTGTCGTCGTCGTCGTCGATCGTCTACCGCCGTCGGTAGTGAATTCTGTCGATTTACCAGACGACGGCGAATATTTACCGACGGCTCTATCGATCGCGTTATAATTAATTACTTTACCCATAAAGTTGCGTATCTCGTCGAAGTAGGCGTCTTCTCTGTCGTTTTCGTTACTACTGGGACTATCGCCGAATCCTGCGGACATCCCGTTACCTCCTTCCGATGTAGCGCCTGATTCGTGTTTTTTCAAGTGTCGATCTAAATTAGTTTGTTGACCGAAACAACGTTCGCACAGCGGACATTTAAACGGTTTCTCTTTGTTGTGAATATTACGGACGTGCCTTTGTAAATTCGACGATATGCTGAACGAACGTTCGCAATATTTACACTTATACGGTTGTTCGCCGGTATGCGTTCGAAGATGACGCGTTAAATTGGCCGATCGGGGAAATACTTTACCGCAAAATTTACACGAATACCGATCTTTCATTTTACCGGCTGAATGATGGTGATGATGATGATGACTCGCGGCTCCGTTAATGGCGCCACTACTCGGTCCTCCGATGTTATGTCCGTTGGCCGTAGCCGCGATTAATTGATGGAAATGAGCGGCGGCTGATACGGTGGCCGCTGGATAGTGATGATTGTTATTATTACGATAATCGTCAATAGAGGGCGTTCTCGTCAGCGAACGATCGAAAGGATTATTATTATTATTATTATGATTTTTATTACTAGTATCGTCGCTTTGATGATGACGACGATATTGAGGATGATCGTTGACTACGTCGTTATTATTAACGGGATTATCGTCATTTATCTGACCGTTTCGTAAACTGTTCGTAAGATTGTCTAAAAAAAAGTTCAACGGTACGGAAGAATTATTGTAATTAAACAACTGCTGTTGCTGCTGCTCGTTTCTGAAATCTTCCGCCGAAGCTGATCTAGCCAGTGTAGAATAATTACGGCAAGCGTTACGATAAACGATATTTTCGAAAACGGACGGTCGTATCGGTTTAGGATATGCGACGGTTGTCGGAATGGTTACGTCGTCGCGTTCTTTAGGAAATTCGGTTAAATTAGTCGTAACGCTGCTGCAAACAGACGGTGAACTAGCGCACGAAGATCCGGAACACGGTTTTTCCGACGAATTTAACGACAATTCTTGTCTATTATTATCCTCTTCGTCATTATCGTCCACATTGATCTGTTCATCTTCCGGTTGATCCGATTTTTCAACGTCATCCGTTGTATCGTCGTCTTCCGTATTATCTTCTATCTCCATTTCTTCGACGGCATAGTCTACCGGTTGGTCGATTACTAGCGCTTTTTCTTCATATTCCGTCTTCTGTCGTTCGTATTTATGTTGCTTTTTAACTACCGATAAATCCAGCGGTTCTTCTCCGCGTTTACTATCGCTATTATTTTCGATAATTTTATTCCGATTTTCTTCTTCTTCTTCTTCTTCTTTCGCGACAATACCGTTAGTATTAACTTTCAGTTCGACTGGCATCCTCGTTGGAGATTTACTTCTAGAAAGCTTCGATTTCGTATTTAAGCCGCTACTAGTACTAGTAGCGTGTATTCGGTTAACTCGATGACTGTCTTCGATTTGCGTTATACTGTTGATGCTGATGATATTAGTCTCGTTCTTCGAAGAAGAGTATACTTTAGTCTCTTGAGCGGTACGAACAGTAAACGAACGAGTTCGTCTCTCGGTAGCAGTTGTAGTGGTAGTCTGTTCTCGTGCCGATGTACTTTCACCATCTACACTTCCCGGCAATGAAGGTCGTACGCTAACCGAAGGAACGGGAGGATAGAGTATCCTGTCGAACGACGTATCGCGTTGACGCGTATCCGGCACTTGATGATTGTCTAAATTACCGTCTATAATAGCGCTAGCGGTCGTACTATTAGCCGGAATCGACGAATAGACCGACGGTATCGCTTGATGCGGTGGTAAAGCGCCTGGCCATACCGGCGAGAAGAAAATTGAATTTCCGACGAACGGCGACTCGGCAACTGCCGATAACCGACTGAAAAAAGGATGGTACTCGGTTAGAAAATCTACCGGCGAATGAGCGCCTACTGGAAATGCTAATCGAGGTGTCGGACAGAGTAGGAAAGGATTAGCGGTTCCGTTTACGTTGACAGCGGCGGCGTTCAGATGAGGATGTAAATAGGGCATTGCGCCTTGAATCGGAACCGGCGCCGTCGGCCGAATCCGTTTACACTCGCAAAATCGTTTATGTTTCGCTAGCGACGTTACCGTGCTGAACAATTGATTGCATTGAGCGCATTTAATCGGCGAACGGCATTCGGCGTGCATCCGTCTATGACGACACAGATTCGAGAATTGCGTGTAGGCCTGAAAATGATAATCGAAAGTTTACCAACGACGACGATTTATCATTGCGACGAGAGTAAAACATTATAAAAAAAAAAAAAACATTGTAAAATTCCCATTAACTCGAAAATTGGTAGAGAACGTTACTTAAGCGATACTACTGAAAATCGATATATCTAATCGAGTGACGTTTCTTTGACGGGCAGTCGCCCCTTTAAGCGCTTTTTTAACGTCAAAAACAGGTCCTTAAAAAAAGGATTCTGAATAAAGAAGATAAAATGAAATATCTAACCTTAGAACAGACTTCGCATCTAAACGGTTTGACGCTGGAATGTATGTGCGTATGCTGTTTTAAACCGGAAGATGTAGCGAACGTTTTGCCGCACTCTTGACAGGCGTGAGATCTTGCACCGACGTGATGAGTTCGGATGTGCCGTTGTAAATTACTCGGGTCGCTGAATACTTTATTGCAATTTTCGCAGGGATAACTTCTATTAGTGAAATTTTTATGCGCGACCGATTGATGTCTACTTAAACAAGATCGCCAACTATAACTATAGCCGCATATCTCGCATTGATATCGATTGGCCGGATAATCGTGGAACGACACTAAGTGTCTATCTAACCTAGAAACAAAAATTATTAGAAAAAAAACCTTCCACGCTAAATAAGAGCGAACGTGAATAAGCGTAGAATCGAATATCGAAATCCAGTACGAAAGAAGCGATTTCTTAATCCTTTCGGTCACGATGTCCGCTATATAGTATGTAAAATTCAACCACGACATTAGGTGTCTATCTAACCGAGGAAAAAAGAAAAAAAGTGTTCGATAATAAATAAGAGTGACGTATCCACTTCGAAACGAGCAATTTTTGAAAAATTTCTATATTTTCCCGCACGCGTATACTAGTAATCATCAGTATTCGTTGTCAGTCAGCAGTTTGTTTTGTAGCAGCATGCAATTGTGCCAATTTTTATCATTTCTTCAGTTCCGGATAATTACTACACTCCGTAATCTGAAATCTTCGTAAGCGAGATCTTCTTGTGAAATTTTTGTCATTCCTCGTATGATTCATCGGTGGTATATTGCTCTTATCGTGTCATGATTTTCTTTAAATTATGATCATTCGTTCACGACGAAGAAGCGGCGACAAACAGCGGCGACGCACCGAGTTTTACCCGATTAACCCGTATTGCCCATCCGCCCCTGTGTATATATATATATATATATATATATATATATATATATATATAATAATAATCGGTGCATTGCTGGACGTAGGTCTCCGCAATCAATAAATTGGGGCAGAAAATAAGGCAAATTGGGAGATACCAACAACACATAACAGACTGAGCCGTCGATCACCCATCCAAGTCCATTGCTTAACTTCGGCAATTAGACGGGAAAATATATATATATGTATTATGTATGTGTGTATATATATATGTGTATATGTGTGTGTGTGTGTGTGTGTGTGTGTTGATATATTGGAGAGTAGTGATTTTATGAATGATGAATAAAATAAAATAAAGATATGGACACAGTTTAATCAATAAAAAAAAAAATTTGTCACGAAAACTTTTCGACTACGTTGTGTGCGCTTGATAATGACATAATTGTCGAAAAACTTCACGCAAATAACAAATTTTATTGTAATTAAACTGTGTCCTTATTTTGTTTTATATATATATATATATATATATATATATATATATATATATATATATATATATATTAATTGTTAATCTTTTCCAACAGGTTTATACATTTGGCATATGTGTAAGATACATACATACATACATATATATAGGTGTATGTGCGCGTGTGTAAAGCGAGAGAGAGTAGAAACAGTTATTTTCTGAAAGTAAACGTTGTTTACGCTTGATAATAAAAAGCTTTGCTTTTTTATAGTGATTAAACTGTGTTTTAATTTTGTTATGTATATATATGTATATGTATATATATATATATATATATATATATATATATATATATAATGTTTATAATCCTATAAAAAAAAGAAAATTATATAAAATTTGATTTATTCTTTTCGCTCCTACTGAGGTAATTTCAGAAAAATTTTAAGAAGAAAAATTCGAAGTTCCAAATGTATGAACCCCTTTATGTGTATGTGTATATATATAAAAATATTTCTAATTAGATCCGTCAATATCATTTTTTCCCAAATTCCAAAGCTCGCTTATAACACCTTATGAGGATATGGCATATTTCTGTTCGGAAGCGCTTCAGCTTTGTCCAACTGTTTCTAGGCTAAGTCGATACCTAGTAGTTCGTCGTCCGGATTGAGAATGATTCCTCTTATCCGGATTATTCCGACGTCGTTTCTATTTGTGCTTTTGTATCTCATTAAAATTTTCGCCGATTAATTTTTCTGCAGCTTTATGCGCGGGTTTTTTCTTTCATATTGAGCGATCAACTGTATCTGGATCTGATATATTATATATTAAATTAGATATATATTTTATTTATACTTCATTCTTTAATCGCTAATTCCAAAGTCACGATGCTGTTGTATACTGATAGTCATACTACTGGAGTAGATTTCAGACTATGATGGCTGAATTAAGTTTAACGTCGATTTACTAGAGCAATATTCAGCCATACCGAGCTGCATATTCAGCTGGCGAGAAGACAAAAGCTAAAGCGGTAATTCATATAGTGTTGTTGTAGGTGCTCGCCAAATCGTTCTTTTAACTTCGTGAATTATGTTTACTATCGAACGCACTTAGACGACCGGGTTTCCAATAGATAATTGTCGATACAAATTGATGTGAAAATATATCAGATTATGTTCGTGTTTTAATTTAGTCGTCTGTTACATATGGTTTTTTTTGTTGTTTTTTTTGCCGTTCGATCATTTAGACAGAATCGTAATATCGTTGTTTGATGATGATGATGATAGTTTTCAAACACTTTCATCTGTAATTCGCTTTATCCTCATACGAATTCCAACACGCATTTAAATCGTTCACATTTCTTACATAAATCCTTAAATTCCAATGACTCGATAGTTCAGTTTATCGAAACGATTTATGTATCCTCCCACAATTTAATCTCTTACTTTTATTACGATTTTTATATTTTCAAATTTACCAATTATGTCGACGTAACTTGTTTTTATATATGCACATACATACATACATACATATATATATATATATATATATATATATATATATATATATATATATATATATATATATATATATATATAAAGGTAATGAATTATGAAATAATTCTAATGAATTATGAAATTGTAATGAATTATGAAATTGTAATGAATTATGAAATTGTAATGAATTAAAAGAAATTAATATCGGGAATGTTGAATGTTTATTATTATGGCGATAGATCAATTTTAGAACTGCACTATTGATATCGATGATCATTACGATACCGTATGTACGTGTGTGTTATATCCCTGAAAAAATTTAACTAATAAACTATTCGTTTTCACGTTAATTAAATTACAAAATATCTTACTGTTCTATGTCGGCGAAGTGATTATTACACAGAGCACATTTATTATTATCATCTTCGACATCTTCATCGTCACCGGTACCGGGAGAATGTTGCGATCCTAAAAAATTAAAAATTAATATAAAATAATAATAAATATTGGAAAAAATCGAAGGAAGATTATAAGAAAAGTTCGGAGTGCGAGAAAACAAGAGATGTTCAGAAACAGACCCAATTATATGAGAAAGTAGAAAAACTACCTGACGTCATGAGGAAAAGAAGAGATTATCATTTTACGCGCGTATTTAGATTGAATAATAACTAACAAAATAAATATTTCAGCATTTTAACACAGTTATTTATTATCGATAAGTCTGAAACAGCCCGAGGTGTTGACGTAACTTCATGCAGACCGATCACCAATATTCTTGAATCTCTTCGAAAAATTATTATTAAGAAGAATGGAGCCGTTTACTAGCCTAAAATTAGTTTGGCTTTAAGAAGCAGCATAACACCATTCAAAAAATACATATGTCGACGTGATACATCAGAGTTTCGAGGACAAAAAGTATTGCTCGGCAGTATTTTTAGACATCGAAAAATCATTCGATAAAGGCACAATGGATTATTTATTTATTTTTTATTTTTATTTTTTTTTTATTTTTTGGTTCCCCAATTCCAGCAAGTGGACAGGGCAAATATATTTATGAATGTGCATTACATCACTTGTGTGTAATTGTTCCTTGCCAAATGTACTTGAAAAAAAATAGAGTGCAAGGGGGATGAATAACATAGTCCATCCGACCACGTGTGTGTGCGTAAGTAATTAGGTGTTCCTTAAATTTATATATATATATGTACAAGCTTAGAGAAAAATAATATACAAGTTTGTTACAAATGCACGCTTATAATAACTTTTAATATAGAAGAACAATTACCCTACCATTAGTACTTGTTAAACAAGTTCTACCTTGAAAAAAGATATTTTCGCGTGAATTTCAACGAGTCATATTCAGGTATTTACTCAGTCAACTCGGGTGTTCCCCGCAAGACATTGTATTTGGACCTGTGTTATATCAAATACGTAACAGTTTTCCTATAAATACCGACACAACAACAGCTATATTCGCAGATGATGCTGTCATTCTCACCTCGAATTATGACTTTGCATCAGCAACAAAACAAAACAAAATGCAAACTCACTTAAACGAGTTAGGAAAATAATATAAGTCCGAGTTGTATTTACTTAAAAAAAAAAAATGCTAATAGTCCAGTTATAAAACTGAACGGAAAAACGAATTCGACTCCGAATAGTGTGAAGTATCTGTCTTGCACACCTATATATGGACAAATCATATACATACTAAACGGAGAAACAAACATTATATTCCACAAAATGCATCATTATCATTAGAAAATAAGTGCTATTGTATAAAACAATCCTAAAATCCGTATGATATTATGGTATCCCACTTTGGGGAATCGCGACCAAATCGAGTATAGCGATAATTCAAAGAGTACAGTCGAAAATCTTACGATTGATACGCAACCGACGAGATACACAAGTCAAATACCGTCAGTCAAGAGGATAAAGTAAACTAGCTGCCATATGCAGATCGGTTAAAGTATCACAGTAATCACGTAGCTCGCATATTAGTCGTAGATGGTACTCGATTCAGACGACTAAAACGGACTAACGTAATTAATTAATTAATCATATTTAACAACAAGGACTGGCTTCTGGCTTCCATTGGGGAAACTTTCTATTAAATTACCACAACCGTCAGCCGTTTTTTTTGTAACTGAAGACAGATTAGGGGCATTTAATAATAACTAATAAAAAAAAAAAAAAACATATTTCACTGCTTTATTACCAAGTTTAGGTATTCAATTCATTACAAATTAGAATAGCAAAATCTAAGAACTGACTGATTTAGAACTGATTTCTTAAAATAAAACTATCAACTATTCGGAAGGCGAACGATTAACAATCACCTAGACACGTTGTATATAGACTGTTATATAGGGAATTTAATGCAGCAGTTGGGTTAGATTGTTTTATCTTTAAAAGGTTACCAGGAAGCATTGTTCGGTATTTTTGTCCAATTTTTGAATATTTTAACGTCGCAAAGAATAACGAATTGTTAGAAAATTTAATCTATTAATTAGTTACACGCTGTCAATGAAATTACCTATATATATATATATATATATATATATATATATATATATATATATATATATATATATATATATAAATGTATATTCCGGATTCGAATTTTATATTATTTTAATTGTATAAAAAAAATATTACAATAGTATATTTTTATTTTTCAATAGTATCTGATAAATCGTAATTACATAGAAATATAGGAAATTCGAGAAATGTTTTCAAAAATTAACAATTTAAAAAAAAAACATATTTTTGATTGTTTTTCGTTTATTTACACAACTGATTCAAGGGAAATTTACGTCGCGATTATGGGAAAAATATTAAAGTTTCTTCATTACATATTTTTAGGATTTTTTTTTTTTTTTTTTAAATTTATTACATTTGTATCGCGTCATATTTTCGGGGCGTTCTTGATTCGAATTAGCTGATGACAAATTAACAATTACGTTATTAAAATATTAAATGTAAGAATTATAATTTTGAAACTAAGAATACCATTCTACTAAACCGACTGTACGTATAAATATAAATATACACTTTTAAACTTTCTTGGTATTCGTATATATTCACGACTTTTTTTTTCGGCGTAAACCGTGTCAATTTTTTTTTGATTATGCGACGTTTCGAAAACAATTACAGTTTTCATTTTTCCTTACTCCGGGCAAGACTGATAGAAGCATCAATCAGAGATTAAGAGAACACAAAGCAGACTGTAGACATAAGAGATACGTCTGCTTCGCATCAGTGCCCTCGGAAATACAATTTAATGATTTTGAACTGTCGTCCAAAACGAATAAATAAAACTTCAGAATTGTTCGAGAAGCTAAACATGCAAATTTCATCAAAGAGGATGAAGATAACAGCTTTTTTGGTTAATTACCTCCTGAGGAAAATAAAAAAAGCTACTTTGGTAAACAACTCCAGTCTCCCGCAGAATAATGAGTAGAACATGGATAAACGGATGCGCACACAGACAGGCAAGGCACCTGTTTATCCCGAAATCTGGACAACGTTAAGTCTAAATTACGTTCTTCCAAGCGTAATTGTATGTATATATGTATATATATATATATATATATATATATATATATATATATATATACACGTACGCATTCACAATCGTTCTCGGTTTAAAAATAAACATTATAATTATTTTCGAAACGTCACCTGATAAAAAAAAATTGACAAACAATTTCGAATAAATATAAATATAAATATAATTTATAATTATAATTATAATTACAGTTTCTTCCGCTTATACCCGCCGATAATAAAATTTAATCGTTCGCGTCGATAAATTTAGACGCGACTTCTTAAATCGGATCACGTTACGACTTGGTCGAACTAGATTATGTGTACAACGGTGACGAACAGATGATACGCACTGATTATCGTTTGCCAAACTATGAAGTCCACGGTGTTCGCCTATCGTAACCGGTGGTACGGCAATTGAAACGTCCCGACGCGGAACAATCGTAATATATATATATATCAAAACAAAAAAACAGAAGAAAAAAGCTCTTTACACCCTCTCAATCATCGAAGGGTACTGGTATAAGGAAAACAGAAAATAAAATTCGAAAAAATATCGAAATTGGGGTGGGGTAAATAAAAGTCAAAAAACGACCGCTTGACATATCCAGAGTGCAACATGATGACGGTAAATATCCAGATATAAAATACAAATATATATATATATATATATATATATATAGGACGCGTATTAGTAATCTCACGTGTTAACTAAATCCACCGGACCATATCCAAAAACTTACCCCTCTAAAAAGATGTCGATAATAATAATAATAATGGCTAGTTTGACCGGCCGTCATAAGCCTTGTTACCGGAAATCATGTAGGTGCAGGTGTATATATATATATATATTATAGATAATCTCCGTTTTTACACAGACGAGACGTGTTGATAGTTCTTACCGTATGGAAAACGAATAAAAGCTGTAACATTACTATCTGTTTCCTACATCTCCTAGTATTAACTTTTCAGCCGGTAACGATCCGGATTTTATTTTATTTTTAATGTCTCTTTACATTTTACCCCACCGTGAAAGTGCCATCGGCTAGTGGACTTATATTGTCAATCTTTAGCCGCGACGGTCAAAAGGGGTGGTGCATTATTACTAATACTTTTAGCGTGTTACCGGCCGATAAGAGAGGGCACGTCGTAAACATCGTTGTTACTAGTTATCGATAACGGTCATTCTCTATACCGACGGGGCTCTGTATATTAAAAAATAAAGAGAAAATTATCACGAACCAGCCTTTCGAGTCGTGGGAGGGGGTGGAAGGAATGCAAAAACTATTCCACGGTAGTAAGTAAGTAAACTCCTGGATGGATAGCTGAACTCCTCCTTTCGACGGAGTTTTACCGGCGTAATTTTAGTAAAAAAGAAAAAATCCAGTTTTTTTATTTAGCCGTTTCAGTCTATAAAATTTCGACATAAAAATTATTAATTTTGCACGCGTCTGTTATACAATACCACTTCTTATTAGGTGAACTGTAGATAATTTTCGATGTATTTATATAAAAGTATTTTTCAAATTTGGACATTTCACGTAGAAAATAAAAAAAAAAAAAATCATGTACCATATTAGAAGCTTAAATAAAAATCAGATATATTATTTAGCCCCTTCAGTCTATAAAATTTCGATAGAAAATTATAAATTTTATGGACGAGTGTTTATTATACAATACCACATCTTAGGTGAACTATAGATAATTTGTATAAAAGTATTTTTAAAATTCAGGCATTTCACCGTCAACCGAAAATAAAAAAATTTTAGACATCGCGACTGAAAAGGTTAAAAAAAATTTTCGGTATATTTATCGGTAAACGAAATTATAAATGTTCGACTTCACGAGAGCTCGTGTGTAATTTAAAATAAAAAAACTAAAAACAAAAAAAAACGATCATATCGGAGTTGATTCCTGTTTAAAAATATTTGATAGGTAACACTTCGAAGAAACGTAATTTTTTAAAAATTTATAGATAATTGAAAAGTAACGATTTGATATGTATATAGGTGTGTAAAATTTCCCGACGATCCTCGGGCGAACCAACTGGCTTCTTTACCATTCCAAAACCGTGTACGGTGTCGTACCAACTGAACACTCAACCAATACTGCTGCGCTGCGAAGCCCATGTACATGTATATATATATATATATATATATATATATATATATATATATATATATATATATATAATATATATATAATATATATAAATATAAAATATCTTTATCTATATTAATATATAAAACTGTAGTGTCTATGATTTGCGAATATTTTCATTATAATCACTGCATTAGGCTATTTTTATCGCACATCAACAGAAAATGTATTTTTTAACATTTTTGTCTGTCTGTCCGTTGCGATTTAACTCGAAAACTATTAAAGCAATAATGATGAAACTTGCATAGCTTATAGCTTACATATCGGATTCGTCCTCAGCTGATATCACAAATGGGACAGAAGTACAATAATTTAAACTTTTTAACGAACGGAGATATATATATATATATCTACCTAGGTATATATACGTATACTATATTGCGTTAGGGGCGTGACCGAAATAACGGACGGAGATATATATATATATATATATATATATATATATATATATATATATATATATATATATATATATACGTATATTATATTAATACATAAACGTGTTAAAAGGAACAGTGATATGATATTAAAAAAAAAAATAATAATTACATAGACGAACCCGTAGGTAATTTCTAGTATATATATATATATAATGTATGTTCTCGGTCCTGTATCGTTAAAATGTCTTTCTTTTTAATGGGCCAATCAATTTTTGTTTTAACCTTGTCTGTCCATCGTATAATTATTGTCTCTTATTCTTCTCAATAATACGTCTGTTCCATATTGTTAGGCTCCTATCTTGGGATGTGTTCGAACAGCCCGTTTATAGCAAACAGCACTCTACCTGACTCCCTGATTTCGTCTACTATAGTTAAAATTAGTTATACGCGTCGTCCGTCCGGTTTTTCAGGACTCTTTTCCACACCCGTAACTCGAAAGCGTCGATTCTACATTTATTCGACGACTTGTTTGCGGTAAGTAATTCAACTGGGAAAACAAACATCTTAATTAATTTTTTACCAGAGTCTAAGGGTATTTCCGTACCGCATATAATTGATTTTAAGTGTCTTAAACGTCTTTCAACGATCACGTTTTACCTGAATGTCGAAGATTTTGAAAAAAAAAAACTTTTTGTTGTTTTCGCCGGATGCACAACGTCCACTTACCGTTTACACATTTCTGTACGATTACAGTAATTTCAGTCGTCCATGTTGCTATCAGGATCGTGTCTCGTAAGCATACCTCAAAGTTTCACATCTTTCACGCGTAAAAAGACGGATTCTTCCACCGTTGCCAATAATTAAATTAAAAACTCTTATACGCGATTAACTTTCTTATATCGATTACACTGCTAAATACACGATTGTAGAGGAATTAATGTATATATATATGTGTATATAGGGATAAGAGACACGAGGATGCAGATGGACAGCTTGAGGACCTGTCCATTAAAAGTCTGCAAAAATCCCAGGACTGTCTCTCCCTCGGCGGGTTTAGGTCGCCGTAAAAACCTTAGATTATTACCTCCTCAGTAACGACCCGCTGCCTTGCGGTTTGGATATTTATCTAAAGGCTAAGAGCGTAAACCCTGACAGAAAATCAGGGGGCAGAATAACACAGTCTCACTACCTCTGCTCCTTCAATAGTTCTACTTATACTATACAAACTAAAACGAAATAATTTTAAAGGTGATAAATAAACCAATAAAATCAAACATAACCATAATAATTACCATAATATTGATAGCAGTTAACGCATAAAGTTACATAATGATTAACCTGGCAGTAGGGATAAAATGTATCCTCCAATTTGCTTAAATCACTAAAAAACGGTAGAGCACCTGGCCCCGATGGCATACTACCAGAAATGCTGAAATATGGTGGTTCTGCAATAGTAGATGCACTGCGATCATTATTCAACCAGTGCCTTGTTAATAAAGTAGTACCCACAATATGGAAGGAAGCAGAGGTTATCTTGATACATAAGAAAGGGAACACGCAATTGCTACATAACTATAGACCTATTAGTATGCTGTCCCAAATATATAAAATATATACCCGTGTAATAACAAACCGTATAACACAAATAATAGACTATCACCAACCGAGGGAACAAGCAGGATTTAGATCTGGTTATAGCACAATGGATCATTTATTAGCAATCAGAACATTAATACAAACTTGTGAAGAATACAACATCCCACTCTATATGGCGTTTGTAGACTATGAAAAGGCATTCGACTCGGTTGAGGTATGGTCAGTGTTAGAGTCAATATGTAGCTGCGGAGTTGAAGAGCAATATGTGAACATTATCAGAACACTGTACGAATCTGCTTCAATGAAAGTCAAGCTATGGAATAAAACTGCGGAAATACCTCTAAAGAGAGGAGTGCGACAAGGTGACACTATCTCACCGAAATTATTTATTGCAGCCTTAGAGGGTGTATTCAGAAAACTGAACTGGAACTCGAAAGGCATAACGGTAAATGGTGAAAAACTTAATCACCTACGATTTGCAGATGACATCGTTATAATAAGCAGGAATCAAGAAGAATTAGAATCTATGCTGAACGAGCTTCAAACTGAATCTGGGAAAATAGGATTAAGAATAAATAAACAGAAAACAAAGGTAATGACTAATAACACGGATGGTATGTCAGTGAAGATAAATGGGGAGCACATCGAACAGGTACATCGGTATATTTATTTAGGACAAGAAATAACTACAGACAGAGAAGTAAATATGCAAAGAGAAATACAAACGAGAAGATCTCTCGCATGGGCCGCATTTGGGAAGTTATCCAACATATTCAGGAACAAAGATATACCGAACAGTTTGAAGTGCAGACTTTATAACCAGTGTGTCTTACCGGTATTAACATACGGAGCGGAAACGTGGAGCTTCACAAAGGGAATAATTATGAAAATCAGAAAAACTCATACAGCTCACGAAAGGAATAATATTAAACGTGAAGTTAAAAGACAGAAAAACCATTACTTGGATCAGGGAGCGCACAAAATTGGCCGACGCGGTGGAACAAATTTCAAAATTAAAATGGACATGGGCTGGACACGTGGCGCGTAGACATGATGGCAGGTGGACAAAACATATCCTTCAATGGTGTCCATTGGATTCGAAAAGGCAAAGGGGCAGACCAACAACACGGTGGCGAGACGACATTGCCAAACATGCAGGAATCAATTGGATCCGAGTGGCACAGAGCCGAAGTCGTTGGAAACGTCTGGGACATGCCTACACCCAGCAGTGGGTCGATATGGGCATAACGTGATAACGTGATATATATATGATGATCAGGTTTATTGTTGATTAGAGCTATGTATGTATAATCGTTTCCAAGATTTAATTGTAAGATAGTTAAGTAAGGGTTTTCATATAGTGCAGAAGTACCGAAGATACGAATGAAAACCCTTTTTAGCGGGTTGAAACTATTTATTATCCGTCCCGTTAATACGAGTAAGTTAAATTCATTTTAACGTTTTTAGATATTCGTTTCTTATAATATATTCAACGAAAAAATAACTACCTGTAACAGGAGGGGGTGAGTTGCGAATTACTGGCCTATAAGACTTTCCGAATATCAATTAACCGGTAACGCTCCGTTTATTGTAGCAGATGTGCATTTTACGTAGACATCGGTGTTTTATTTTTTATTTTTAAAGTAAAACTCGTCGGTAATAGTAAGCTGAAAATAATAGGTTCTTCCGAATGCGCGTATAGAAAGCACCTGTTATAAAGTATAAACATTACATAGCACCTACTGCTTTACGGGGTTGGTTGATCAGTGTCGACTTAATTTAATTTGTGGGAAAAAAATTCTTCTATTCTTCCGGAAGAGTATAGTGAAACTGTTGAGAATCGATCCGTACGGTTTTCGTCGACGACGGCCGATGTTGTCCCGGCTAATCGTTATCGAAGACGGCTGGCCTGTAATATAAATTCCATAGCGTATCTAATAGGCCGGTGTCGTACTTAGCGCGTATTATCGTCGTGATCTATCGTTTCCTAAACTGACGTCGAGTTTAAATAACGGCCGAATTAACCGTATCCTATAACAATCCCAAGAAGTCGGACCGTGCATTATTTTCGAAACAAAAAAAAGGAATCGTCGCAGTTCAGGCGTATAACATCAGCTGCAGAATAACACGTAGTGTCAAATAAAAGGGTAGCGTATATCTAATAAGCTAATAATAATAATAATAATAATAATAGTTGGATGATAAGCGTAATTATTTATATATAAATAAATATAGCGAAACGGTTTTCCCAGCATGGAGAAAGAAGAGACGTTCGGACGAGATAGTTTATGCAAAATGTTTGAAATTAGAATGCAGAAAAATGCGTCCTGAATAATATAACTGGAAAAGGTTGAAAGAGACTTAGGCTCGCGAGGGCCTAGTATAACAACGTAATACTAGATGCTGAAAATAATATAAATAATATTTATTTCAATTTTAATTTCAATATTACGCTTCTATATTGTAAAATGTACGTGATAAACAAAACAGTTAACACATCCGACTATAGGCATACCACGTAATAAACGAAGAAACAAACAAACATTTATAACCAACTTCGTCAAAATAAACATAAACTTCATCTAACAAAATGCACCGTTTTAAATTAAGCGATAAATAATATAAATCGTTAATAATAATAATAATACTAATGTTACAATTGGTATGATGGAGTTCATAAATGCTATTCACACACATACATATATATATATATATATATATATATATATATATATATATATAATCATTTTAAAAATCAAAATTTTAACATAAAAATTAGATTTTTAAATAAAAAAAATTAAATTTTAATTATTTTAAACACAAAATATAATTTTAAAAAAATTAAGTGCATATTACCCAATTAAATAAAAAAAATGAAAAACTAATTGAAAAATTAAATATATATATATCATATAACACGTAGAATTCTTGCATATATATACATGGCAATCTAGGAAACTGCTCTACCGTTTAAAATGGTCTATATGTCAATTACGAATTTGAACCCCGAGAGTACACCACATAAAATTTTGGAAAATTACATTTTCATCTCATTTTTCTCGATACATGTTTAAATTTACACTTAAAATTTCAGTTCGATCGCGTTCGAATGTTATAGGAAATTACTTTTTTACGGGGTATGTATTGGTAAATATAATTAAAATTATATCTCGGAGGTACTACCGTTTCGATTTGAGGTATCGAATCTCCCGAAAATATTTTTTAATCTACGAAAGAATTATTTTAAAGACAAAATCCGATCGAAAAAAATCCAAATTTTCAAAAAAACATTATTAAAAACAACTGACATTTTTTGGTTACAACTCCGTTAACGAAACGAAATTCCATGCAATTAAAGTATAGTCGTGGTTATGTATGTAATGGTTTCTAATGGTATGTAACTAAACGTATTGCCTGGAAAAATACGATTTAGCGAATTATTAATAAACAATTATTATGGTGTAACGAGAGCGGAAGAAAGCGGACGCAGGATAGTGTTGGCAAAATCTTCAACGGTGAGACCGAACTAAATCTGGAAGAATCGCTACATTACTAGATTATAAAACTAGTTAATATCGTTGTCTTCGCAATATTTTTACACCAAACTGAAACTCGGGGGCCATAAACAAATAATATAAAAAGGAAATTAAGGCGTTTGAGATGCGGACATCGCGCAGAATGTTGAAAATCCTATATAGACACCAAAGAGGACAGATGTATCAATTTTTAAATAGAGCTTATCGTTTAAACTACGTCCCGTTAAAACTAAGAAAAAATTCTGAAATTCTATAGACATGCAATAACGATAATAGTCTTTAAAAATGCGAATTAATTTGACAGACTGAAGGAAAAAGAAGTAAACCACTTGATGGATAGTATTACGTTGCTCGCAGGACCAGCAAGAACTAAATCAATACGGATTAGCTAAAACAGGTATAGTGAAGAATGTATTACAACAGAGGGCGCGATATTCAGCGATTTACTAAGTATATTACATATATATATATATATATATATATATATATATATATATATATATATATATATGTGTATAATAAACGGATTCGTTGTATGATATTTATAAAATATTTGATCTCTTTATTAAAAAAATTTGACTCGTTTCTATACCGACGATTATTTAATAAAATATCGCAGCAATTATTTAATAAAAAAGTGTAACGATTATTTAGTAAAATATTATAGAAATGTAGTGGAAATTCTATATGTCCAGTAATTTCTTCCATTGCAACTATTCTCTGCTCGATTGTCTACGAACGGAGCGAGTATATTTAACATGTTTAATTTTTGTCATAATAATCAATTCTGAATCGTTGATTTACTATCTCATTGCTAATCCGGTAAAATTAATTTTTAAATTTATGCAGATTTAACGTCGGCGTATGTTTCATAATCGTGATAAACATCGACTATCGAGATTTATTCACACCGCCCGACTTTTGTCCGCTTCATCTTGAATACACGCAATTACTACAGCCTAACGATCCGTTCCAAACTCTACATAATCTTTTCCAAACCCGCTTTAGCTATCGGTAACTTAGTTTGTTCGTCTAATATAACTACATATATCTAACCACTTTAAAGTGCTACGATAACCTTGGCGACTAAAAGCGACACTTTATATAACTAAATTTAAAGAGGAAAACTCGTTTAACAAATATCCATTAATGCATCAGACAAAAATACTTTCGCACTGTATGGAAATCCTCAATTATAATACCTGAAACCTAAGACATCAGTCATCCTAAAAATATTAGGCCGATTAACTTACTTAACAACATAAGCAAAATAATGGAAAAGGTGTTAGTAATCTAACTAAATTTGCTAATGATAATAAATATTTTACCGGATAATCAATTTGGTTTTAGACATAATCTTTCTACAGCGCACGCGGTGGCTACTGTGTGCGACGCAATAACGGATAAGTTTAATTTAAATGAACATACAGGACTTTTACTCGTTGATATGGAAAAAGCCTTTGATACTGTATGGCACCGTGGTCTAATTTATAAAATGATAAAACTCCACTTTCATCCTAATCTGATATGCCTAGTAAACAGCTTAAATAGCTGTTTACTTTGCGAGTAAGAATCAAAAAGGATTACTCCGCATCTAAAACCATCCAACAGGCGTTCCGCAGGGTAGTATATTGGGTCAGTTCTTATTCTTATTATATATCAATGATATTCCTCAATTTAAAGGTTCCATAATACATGCCGATGACATTGCATTATTAACTTCGTCCTTCAGAGTTATAACTAATAGATTGCAGCAAAAGTTTACAATGATCAATGCATTCCTAAACAAATGACAATTAGCTGTAAATGTTGTTAAAACGGAGCCTATACTATTCTCTAAAAGAAGGCCATTTATCAAACCTGAAATTACATTGAATAACATAACCATACAATGGAAAGAAAACGTTAAATACCTAGGCGTTATACTCGATAAAAAATTAACTTTTGAGAAACACATTAATTATAGTGTTAATAAAACTAGAGCAAGAATGTTTACACTGTTCCCTATTTTCAATAAAAGAACCAAACTAAATATATTCGAAATAAATTAATTATTTATAAGTCAATTATCGAACCACTGCTATCCTACGGTCGTCTTGTATGGAACTACGTGCCTAAAACTACATATCAAAAAATACAATACAGAATGACTGCTGCCGAATCATATTAAATTTGCCCAGTACATAAACATACAATTAATGCGTGAAATGCTGAACTTAGACTTCATAGTGAACATCGCTACTCGCGAGTAAATTTTTTCTTAAATGTGAAAGTAACTCGTCTCTCCCTGTTAAAGCAATATCTAGCTATAATTACGAATCGTTAGCTCTAAGATATAGAAAATATAAGCACAAGCGTCTGAAACATAACTTTCTGTTATAAAATTGTCAACAATAATATTATGTTAAAATAAGTATAAAATAAATTATTTCATATTGATATTATAAATGAATGTGTGTTTCCTCTCCTTTCTTCTTTTTCTGTAGTTGAGTTTTTTCTTTGTTTTTCCCAGCATAAATTAATATTTAATCTATATATAAATGAAAATGTATTTTTTATTATTATATTTATAAGAACTTTACATTGAACAAGGCCTACGAGCCGGTACCAATAATTTATATTGTGAAATAGTTTGTAACTTTTATTTATATGAATAAAATGTCTTCTTCTTAAAATATCTTTACACTCGAACTGATAAAAGAGACTTGCAAACGGGTTTCGCGAAAAAACTGAAATATTATATATATATATATATATATATATATATATATATATATATATATATATATATATTTCGAAAGCACGGTTATATACAAAAACAAATTTAAAAAAGATAAGAAAAGCTCATACTCCATATGAGAGAATGATGCTGATAAAAGGAGTACATGGACACATGAACAAACACGGTTGGATGATGCAGCTAAGCGCATTAATAAACTGGAGTTGAGCTGGCAAAGTAGCTCGAAGAGAAGATGGTTGATCAAAGCGGATCTTACAGTGGTGGCTGGTGGACAGAAAATGGAAACAAGGAATGCCAATGACGCGGTGGCACAATAATATAGGAAAGGTAGCTGGGGGAAAAATTAGCGCAGAAAGACGTTGGGAATAGCCTTCATCCAGGAGTGAATAGACGAAGGATTATCGTGATATATATATATATATATATAAAATTCGATTTAAAATCTCCATTTAAATTTCACGACCTACGTCTACATTTAAAAACTAAAATATATTAAAAGTTTAATTTATGTAATTATCGTTTATTTACTTTCATCTGTAATCGGATAAGATTAATTTATAAAGATAATTATCCTAAGATTTGTGGTGCTATATTGATACTAATAACCAATTCTTAAGGTTTGACTGATTTAGCTCCGACGAGAAAGTTAAATCGAGTTTAGGTAGTTTTTTGTTTTGTTGTTTTTTTTTAAATAAAATATTAATATTTTATTGTAAGTTCTGGAGAATTTCGGAACAGCCGTATAATAAAATTTTAATCTTAGCAGTAATAAAAATATAATAATAATAATCAAATCAAATGTATTTCAGCAAGTATTTACAATATTTACAATATTAGCTATTTCTTTATTAAAACATATATAATAATAATATTGGAAACATAATTACAACATTAAAATTGTAATAATAAGAAACAGAGCTAAAGATAATAGATAAATAAATACAAGAAATTCCCCGTTTATATAAATGCGCGAGTACCGGACATTTTCGATGATCATATGCACGCAACTGGCGTGTAATAAATTAAACAACTAACATCTTATTTTAATATACAAACTAACGAGTTTCGCAAACTGAGTGAAAATAAAAAGATTAGTATTAAAAGTTAGAAATAACAATTAAAAATAAAAAGCTAGATTACAAATAGAAAAAAAAAACGACAATTCTAAAACAATAAAACAAAAAAAAAATCACATCCATTTAATTCGAAATTATAAATAAAAGTTAATAAAATATTTTTTTATGACTTTTATTTAAGACGTAAGAAGCCAGTTACGACGTCGACGTTTATAATTAATCAAGTCTACTTTTAAAGACTCCGGAATTAAATTGTAAACCACAGGCGTAAATGGCCTGCATAACATAAATGGGACTTATTAAAGCGCGCGGTACTTTTGCTTTATCTGTGCCAGCAGTTCTTGTTTTCCTTCTTACACTCGCTAAATTGAAGTCATCTTTAGGTTTTATCATGAAATTTAGAATGTTCAATTCGTATAATTGCCGTACATTTAAAATGGATGCACTTAAAATATTATTAGAAATACTCCTAAGAACTGTTTTTTTGTGCTGTCCAACGAATAATACCATTGGTAAGAACAGGTTGGTATAAAGCTATATACAAACGATGCAGTTCAGAGAGAAATATGTTTGGAAATAATTAAATAAATAATTCAACTTCCGTATCTTGCTAGCATTATAAATCAACCGTTTATCCCGCGTTAATTTGCGATCAAACGTAATCTCTAAATATTTTATTTCATACGCATCACGTAACTATTACCTAGACATATTTTCGTGTATTCAAACAAGTTAGGCGCTTGATAAATTAAATATTTGATTTTTTCAGAATTTAAAATAATAATAATAATAATGTACTAGTAATAATAAACAACAATAATAATGCCGACAGATAATCGATCGATATATCATCATCATCAGTACAGTCCTAAGACCAAGATGATAAACTTCCATCTTTTTCGGTCTTCCGCAGTGTTTTTTTTTTTATTTCAGCGTAGTTCTTTAACCCGGGGTGTCTTTTAACAGGATTATTATAAATTTTTCTTGGATTTTACCTTCAACAATATTTCGAAGTAATCCTTCTGGCCGAAGTACACGACCATCCAAGTTAATCGTGTTTTCCTTATCCGATTTAATAACGATCTTTTCTCCTCAATTTGTCGTAGTACCCGTTCATTTTGGATTTTTTATACCTAGCTCTGATCACATCTCGAACGCTGGTAACTCATTTATATTCACTTTATTTAATGTACAGATTTTTCAGTACCCCATGAAGGGCTACGAAGGACTACACGTACGTTTTCGATATTCTTGTTCGGAAGTTCAACGGTATTTTGGTCTTTGTTTTTTTCTTGAAACGCACATTTTCCTGGATAATATCACAGTAGAGATTCATCTAACCACGGCACATTTAAACCTCTGGACTCGTTCAACTACTCCTCCCTTAAATTTTATATAGAATGATCGTCGCGGCTTTCACGATAATTGATCATTTTTTATTCACATTCATTACCGTACCTAAGTATCTAATCTACTTTATTTAAACACCGTATCATCTTTTGAAGCATATCAGTAATTCATTATAATCTGATCATCGGCGAACTTTATGTTTATTTTTAATTTTTCTCCTGCTACGTTTATTAACTTTGATGGTCATCAAGTGATTGATTTAAGCGAATAAACTGTTTTGTGGAGGGTTAGTACTCAGCAGTACTCCCTCGAAACGCTATAATGTTTAAACAAGGTCTAAAGGCTTATTTCGCCACAGTCTGCGGGTTTCGCTAGAGTTATCCAGCAGGTTGATAGCAAGTGGATTCGTATGAACGCTAAGTCGGGCGACATGTTTATTTGCTTGTATTTTGATTTCATCCTCCACAAACATAACATTCAAGTCACTATGGAGGGTAAAATTTGACACGTACCAGGGGGCTGCAGTAATAGTTCTGAGTATTTTATTTTGATATCATTTGCAGGTTGGATGTTTTTGCGCAGCCCCACAGCTGTATTCCGTAGTTAGTGCATTTTTAAATGTTTGCTTAATTATTAACTCTAGACGAACGTTATACGGTTGTATCTTTGTCTTATTGCTGCCTTTAAAATTTTCGTCGATTTTCTGCAAATCATTGAAATAAGATATTTGTCACGGTGTAATTTTTGGGACAAATGGCCTAGCAGTTAACTTTTTTTGGAATAGTTACAGAGTAAATTATATCGACGCTCATATCGATAGTAGGTGTAACCGATGTGTTCTTGATTTAAACCGTTGCAACGTAACATAAGCCTGACAAAAATTTGAAAATCAAAAGTCTAATACGGAAATGGAACATCAGCTGTACACGTACATTATGCTAAGATTTCAATTTACATAACTAACAAATTAAACTATTTTAAAAGTAATTTAATTTCAGTAGCGATACGAACTGATTATATACACAATGTGATATGATATACATATGCATATACATATACATATATATATAGATATAGATATAGATAGATATATATAAACGCTGAAAGATGAGTAGAAAAACGAATTAGAAACATACAAATGACATCCCTCCCGCAAAATGGATAATTTATACGTACATACACATCGAAGCGACTGATTAATTTACGAATGAAAAATGACGTTAATAAGTGAGCAACATATTTAAACGTGTCAAACATGCATGCTAACCTAACGTAACATATTCGAAAAAGAAGGGTTCTCTTATTATTGGTTTAGCGTGTGTGTGTGTGTTCTTTTATGTAGTATATTACTGCTATCCGTGTAATCAGAATTCAATCCCTTTGCCCGTTTAATAGAAAATTCGTACCCCTTTTTTACATTATCATCCGGTTGCTAGCGTACCATCTGCCGTCTAAAATTATTCGCTTTATTTCGACTCTATAAATCCTCAATATTGAAAAATGCGCGATTGTTTAAATTTTTCGAAACAATTATCTCCGAAATAAAACTAACCTGATAAATAAATTAATGAAGAAATATTAATATATACACATCGCGCGTTTAGCACACGTTCAGTTCCGCAAGATCGACATTTATTTTATTAAAACGAGTAATTTAAAATGAAGCTAAAGAATAAATTGTTAATATATAACACCATCATAAGTCCTATATGGGATACAAATATAGCATCGAATCGTAAAATAATCCCGACAGCTCAGAATAAGTTTCTTCGACTAATTAACCAATTCTTGTTGGTTCCAACGAAATGATGCACTCCATGCAGATTTACAGATAAAAACGAAGTAATACAGGATTATGCTGACCAACACCGGAGAAGACTTCATCATCATCATCCGAATCCGGAGGCCTTGGCACTTTTGCCTACAGATCGTGACTTAAGAAGGCTTAAACGTTTCAAACCTACGGACTCGGTTGTTACTAAATAATATAGGTAACAGAGCTTAACCATCGGGTTAAACCTCTGCACATGTTGAATAATCATGATTGCTGCTTATTTAAACTAAAGAGTTTAAGATTGAAGAAAGGAAGTAGCTATACTTTCTTGGAGCTACATTTAAAAAAAAAAAAAAACCGAGTAATTTATTTTGTCATTATTTCTTTATTCCTGTATTATCAGAAGTAATCTAAATTACGATGAAAACACTTGTCCAAAAAATACATATTTAATCATTATTAAGTATTTAATAATTAATACATAATACTTTCCCATCAAACCCAGTTTTAATATACGTATCAGCGATAACATAGACATATTAGATAGATATGTGAAGCACATTGTAATAAATTTTAAACGAAAGCTCCATCTAGGCTGTAAAGACAAAGAATACGCCAAATCTACGCATGTGTTTCATAAATCTCCTATACAAGAAAACAAAAAACCCTCTTATTCCAGCATGTTCCTCGTCATATCTCAAGTTACTAGCCTCGTCCACGGCTATGTTGCCGATCTAAGAGTAAAAGCTGCAAACAATCGACATCAATATTTAACATTAATTGAGATTCGTCATAAGTAAATATATACCCCCATAAAGTTAAAGACCGATTTAAGAACCTTTTCAAACGCAGGTTCATCATTTACGATTGAATCTGAATTTGGATTAAATATATACGTAACTTTTTTTAAAACGAACTTTTACCGTAAGTTAAATGAAAGCTAATGTAAACAGCGAAACGAGTAAAAAAAAGGGGATGATTTCATACACAATATCGTAATAGTACCGAGTGGGTTACTAACTGACCCTTGTAAAGTTCATAGATAATTGTCAGTAAAGTAAGTAGCCACAATGTGGCGAGATATAAACGTAGGGGTTAAAAGTACAGATAATGATTATTATTACTATTAAAGTCATCGTGATATAACGCGTGGGAGAAAGGGTCAGCGCTTTTTTGTATAACTGCGGTTGGAACCGGGAGTCCACCTGGCGTTAACCAGAATTAACTGTACCAACTATGTAAAATAACCCCACTACGAGTAATTACAACGATAATTATAGCGGTAATAGTAGTAGAAATCAAATATATAATTTTATTTAAAAAAAAATAAAAAAAATAAAAATAAAAGGCTAGTCTACTCATTATTACTTGTTTTTCTTTCACTTCGACGCCCATATCATATAGAAAAAATAAGGAAGAGTACGAGATAAAACATGACTGTAGTCGTTCAGTAAGGGCAAAGTTAAAAGTTTTATATATACATATGAATATTAAATGATTTCAAATAAATAAAAAAACGCATAAATAATAAAAACGTGTTTTTTTATAAATGTTAATGCCTATTATTTTCGTTATAATTCTACCCACTTGATTTGAAAAACGGGAATTTCATAAATAGAAAAAAACGACATTCTTTCATTCTCTCTCTGTCACTCTTTATTTATATATATATATATATATATATATATATATATATGTGTGTGTGTGTATAGTGTGTGTGTAGAAGTGTGTATGTATGTTTAAAAAATCGTGCAAATATGGAAGTAAAAATGATGTGACGAGAATATGTATATCATCATTTATTAATAGACGAAGATAGTGACGACTGTAAATGTTAATTTCGAGAAAAATTACGAAGAGAATAAGTTGAGAACGCGGTAATTATTTTACGGCATGTCTGACAGAACTAATGTAAAAATCAATAATATTACTTATTCGTTATATGTATATACTATATATATATGATACGAAACTTAATGATTTATTTTAATAATAAAGTTATAAGTACGAATTACCAATTATTAATCTTTAACAAATTTCTACAACAGTTACATCATCTTCGGATTATAAAATAAATCAATTAATAACAACGAACAATGATGGTGAAAAAAAGGACGAGAAATTAATTAACGATTTGTCATTATTTATAATTTAACCATAGCACGATTTATTTCCCTGTTGTACAGTGGTTAAGTCGTTTTTATATTTTAAATTATTAATTATATTTCTGATATTTTATATTTATTATGTTCGTTATTATTACTTAATTTATTTTATAAACAGGGGATGTAACTTTTTTCGAAACTTTTGTAAAATATTATTCAAATTTTTTATTTTTTTTTATTTTTCCATCACAACTGACCAATCTTAGAGGTCATTTAGTGATTGACTTTACTCAGCAGTACTCCCTCTAAACTTATGCTGGTTGGACAAAGTCTAGAGGCTTATTTCGCCTCAGCCTGCGTATTTCATCGGAATCATTCAACAAATCAGTAGCAACTAATTCGTGCAACATGTTTGTTTGCTTGTATTTTTATTTAATCCTCCACAAACATAACATTTAAGTCGTTATGTAGGGTAAGGTTTAAGACGTACCAGGGAGCTGCAGTAATAGTTCTTAATACCCTATTTTGATATCGTTGTATTTTCTGTAAGTTAGATGTTTTGGCGCAGCCCCATAGTTGTATACCATACACCCAGATCGGTCTTAGGGCAATTTTATACAGCAGAGTTTTATTTTTCAACGATAACCCTGATTTATTAGTTAGCATCCATGACATCTAGTTTTAAGCCTCAAATGCTCGATTTTCTTCTGAATGTGAGTAGCCCAAGTCAGCCTAGTGTCCGAATTGCATGCCTAAATATTTTACACTATTGGTATTTGGAATGACAACGTTGTTTATTTTGATTGGCAGGCGTTCAATCTTTCGATTTGTGAAAGAAATATGCGCTGATTTAGTTTCATTGACTACAACGCGCCATCGTTTTAGCCAAGTCTCTACATGCCCGAGTGACTCCTGCAGTTTTTTTGTGGCTGTGTTTTCACTCTTATCCACAGCTAGGATTGCTGCGTCATCGGCGTACAAAGCTACTTCTGCATTACCAGGCTTCGGGAAGTCGGACGTGTAAATTAAGTATAATATTGGACCAAAGACGGTTCCCTGTGGTACGCCCGCCCTTACTGGAAAAATATCTGAGTATTCATCAGCTATTTTTACTCGAAAGCATCTCTCTTGTATGTACGATTTAAATAGTAGATAGAAAGGGCGAGGAAGCAGGAGTTTAAGCTTGTACAACAGTCCCTGGTGCCACACCCGATTAAAAGCTTGCTTAACATCCAGAAATGCAGCTGTACAGGTATTCTTGTTTTCCAAGCTATTTTCAATAATCTTTGTTAATCGGTGAACCTGTTCTACAGTGTTATGATGCTTACAAAAACCAAATTGAAAATTCGGAATAATTGAATTCATAGATAATATTGGAAACAATCGTTTTAAAATTAGTTTTTCTAGAAGCTTTGAAAGAATAGGAAGCAGCGAAATAGGCCCGTATGACGAAACCAGTTCAGACGATTTACCAGGCTTTGGTACAGTTATTTGAGAAAACTTCCAACTCGAAGGAAAATATTGGTTACGTAGAATTAGTAAATTATACTCGTAACACATACATATATTATTTGTATACACCGTGGTGGCAATGGTACTACACAATTCACACCTGCCAACTCTGCATTCGAGAGTTTCATCTCACATCGAGATAAAAATTTTCCCGTCGTCACCTAACTTTTAATTATCATGGTGAGGGCGGTGACACCCCACTTTGTATCAGAGACAAAGAATGCTACACCTAAATTGTACTTAAAAATGACTCACGATAGGATAGTCACGATGTTCTCAAAAAACAATACAACAAAACACACACACACATATATATATATATGTGTATATATAAAGGTGGTCTATTTATAACGCAAGTGATAGTTTAACCTGGGATAAACGACCTTGAGAAACTTTAGAAGTGATCGATCAAGTACTGCGTGTTGCCATGACTACTGTACGCATTTCTACCCTCACCCAAATCGTTTAATCAATACCAGCATATTTTTATTCATCGAAATTACTTTATTAGTTCGCCTTATGCAGGTGTTAATGAGATGCTGTTTGTGAATTATCCGAGTGTTAATCCTTCACCGGATACCTCTACTGAACGATCAGTTGATAAATTGAACAACACGGATAATGTTGCCAGTAAAAAAAATAAGGCGCCTATCTTTCATACAAACTGCTGAAAATACGTAACTAATTTAAAAAAAAAATTAAAAAAGTTAACATTTTTCCAACCAGAAAACGTGCTCGTACTGGTGCATCTAGAACATCAACCACACGAATTTTGAAGTATCGTGTTACTGGTTCAAGAAATGAAACCCCAAGACTTTCCGCGACGCGTGCATTTCATCGTTGTCTTCTTGATTTTTCTCAAAACAATTTTGTCATATTTAACGATTTTTTTCTCTCAGACGAAGCCTGGTTCAATTTGAATGAAAATTACCGAATATGATCAAATGTATACCGAAACAAATCATTCTGAGGAAGTTGAAATATGTTGCGCCATATATCATCGCCGTATCATTGGTCCATATATTTTTTTTTTCTTACAACAGTGAATGCTGCAGCTTATCAGGACATTATAACATAATTCGTTTCCTTTTTGGAAATCGATGAACGATACTGCTATTTCCAACTGCGACCTACAAATGAGGCTGTTAAGTTTTTCAATGATCTTCACATAACAAATCCACTCCGGCAGCCGAGGCATCCGGATGAAACTCTCCCAGATTTATTTTTTGTGGGGACATTTAAAAAATACGATGTTTGAAATCTCAGTTCGTGATCTGAAGCGTTTGAGCGAAAATATATTCGCTCGAATTCAGGAAATACACCTTTTTTATTCTTCGGAAGGTGTTTCGGAATCTCATGAAACGCGTCGAGCTGGGCCGAATGGCGATCATTTTCAGCACTTATTGTACTTTTTTTTCAATTTATTTCAACCCATTTTTCATACTTTTAATACATTTTTTAATCATTTTCTACAGTAATGATTTTTTTTCACTTCCGCTTTAATCGTGTAAATTATGGTCGAAATTTCCCGTACGTTTTAAATGGACCACCCTGACCACATTTATATATAAAATTAACAATTGAAAACAGTTATTTACAAAATATATCCAAAAATTTATCAATTTTCCGTAGTTTTATGTGATGTTCTATAATATTACTTATAAAAAAATTTCCAAAATGTATATTTATGTATGTATGCGTTTGCGATTGAAATTTAAAAAAAAAATAATATAAGTTTTGAAAATTCATGAACGACACAATACTTCTGGTTGAATAAAATGCCTATATTCAAATTGTTCGGAGTCGACAGCTTTTCTGCCCTTCGTGCAAGTCTATATGAATGTTACTTCCTTTCGGAAAAAAATTTTTTTTTTATATATATATATTTATTTTACAATCTGACCCCTTAGGTCATTTAGCAAAATTTTTGACCATGTAATAACGTGACGGAGAAGCACCCAGTGGTGCTCACCCAGCAGCTGCTACCTTAAACAAGGTCCAGTGGTTTATTACGCTTCAACCTCCTGGTGTCACTGGAGGTGTTCAGCAATCTTTGAGCCAAGGTATTAGGATGACCTTCCAGTCTGAGTACATGTCTTTGAGCGTACTGCTTTATAACATCGGACACATATGGAATATTCAAGTCTCTATGTAGGGTTGTGTTGGTTATATACCAGGGTGCACCTGTCATTGTTCTTAATATTTTATTTTGAAACGTTTGTAGCACCTTTATATTTGTTTTTTTTGCACAACCCCATAGCTCTATTCCGTAGGTCCAGACTGGCTTTATAACTGCTGTATATACCAAACGCTTATTGGTCAATGAGAGAACACTATTCCTGCCTACGAGCCAATTCAGTTTTCTAACCCGTATGTTAAGTCCTTTCTTTTTCTTGTCTATATGGTGCCGCCATGTCAATCGACTGTCCAGGTGCATACCTAGATATATAACACTCGGCTGAATAGGTAGTGTGAGGTTATTGATTCTAACAGGTGGAACTATAACCTTCCTAATTTGTGAACTGAACGTTAACGGATTTGCTCTCATTAACACCTATCTTCCATTTTTTAAACCATTGTTCCACTCTGTTTAATGCTTCCTGTAGGTTATTACTGGCAATGTTCGGATCTGTGTTACATGAGAGTAAGGCAGTGTCATCTGCAAAAGTAGCCGCGTGTACATCCCTAGTAACGGTGAAGTCGGCGGTGTAAAGCAAATACAGTGTAGGCCCCAGGACCGAACCCTGCGGTACACCTGCTAGAACAGGATGAATCTCAGAGAGCGCGTGTTCATAACGTACCTGGAAGTACCGATCTTGCATATAAGAAGTAATCAGAAGATATAAATTTGGTGGAAGTAATGATTTCAGCTTTAACAATAGACCTTCATGCCACACCTTGTCAAAAGCCTGAGCAACATCGATAAACGACGCCGTACAAAAACCTGTCTCGTTTCTAGACTGTTTTCAATTATATTTACTACCCTGTGCAATTGATCCACTGTGGAATGTTGTCTCATAAAACCAAACTGATGATTCGGTATTACGTTATTAAAATATAAATAGGGGCGTAGCCTGTTTAATATTAAAAAAATGACTCGACAAATGTTATTTGATAACAAAATTCAACGCTAATTTTATTAGCTTTCCGGTAATTGTTGTGGGTACGTACGATATAATCACGTATCAATTCGTAACCTATATTTTGAATAATTTTTTTGTAATTTTTTTATTACTTAAACTAATATAAGCTTTTCAATAATTTATATAATAAAATAATTCTCAAAATAGAATACGGAAAACTTTATTTTTCTTCTTTTTCTCAATCCGTAGATTGATGGATACATGACTCTCATGATCCTATTGAGTTCAGCTAAAATTGCCCTTTTTCTGTTCTTCTTTTAAGGTTTTTATAAAACTTGTTGCTCCATCTATTATTTAATCGATATATTTACCCTTCCTCTGTACAGTTTTCCTTCCCAACTCGAATTATATCGATACAAGCGTGGACTATCCATTTAATTCTTCCGCTTTTTACCTTTCGAATCTTTCTATTAATATCCTAATCAAATTATCAGCAGGGTATAGAAATTTAAAAAAATGTTTAAAGCTCAGCACAATTACTATATAACGTTTTTCCGTTACTATTATTATTTTTATTATTTATTTATTTTAATTTTTATTTAAAATTTTTTCTTTTCATCGTGAAATGTACCGGTGGTATTGCACTGTATTGAAATTGAAATAAATTTCAAACGAACGTGCGTTTGTATGTTATGTATGTTAGTTTATGTGTGTGTGTGTGGTAATGAATGTTTTGGGTACGATTTGCTTATAAATGAAAATTATTCTATGTCAACGTTATATCATGCTTTTCTACGTCTGACTCGTTTAATTATTATTATTTTTTATATTTTATTTATGTTTTTTGTAAGCTTGTTGCGCATTTACAGGCATTTGTATTTGATATTACTATGGTGATTGTACCGCGATGTGTATAATTAATGTTTTGATTTGATTTTACTTGATTATTATTAACATTATTCTTTTAAATATCGTCTTCAATGGAATAACGCGCCTATTACATTCGTTATATTTAAATTTTAAAATAAAATTAATATTTGCCCGTAAATTGCCTTATAATTTTTGAACTACATCAAATTATTCGAAATGACTTGGTCCTTAATTCATACAAATAATTATACAATTATACAATATACGATGTGTATAGATATGTTTTCTTTCTTATTTAAACCTTCCTCGATTATTCTACTATATAATGCCCCCTTATATTTCACGCTCAACACCTGAAATATCTCTTATATATAAAATTAATCTTTATGTAATTAATAATTCGAATAATAACCTTGTAGGCATTAGTTACTCTTAAAAATAAGTCATGTACAGGTGGTAAGAAATTAGTAAATACGCTTGTTCAAAAAAACTTTTTCATTTCTTACCTAATGTATATATATATGTATATATATATATATATATATATATATATATATATATATATATATATGTCGTGCAAAGTACACATAAGGCAAACCGCGATAAGAATAGATCAGACCAACCGTTAAATTTGAAATAAAAACGTCTGTTATTCAATGAGGGAAACTCATAAATCAAAAACTGAAACTTCCAATCAGGGTGCGAGGGGCAACCATTCAGAGGGGTGTAAACGCGTGTGCGACGACAATTGAATAACTAAAAACGTGACGATGAATACCACTGATGACTGCGGAAAATTATATACTTAGTGTACTCAATGACCGACCTAGTTTAACCCGAAATGAAAACTATTTCTCACACCATATATCCATATATATATGTATGTGTGTGTGTGTGTAACGAAAAAGATACGAGTGATACGTTTAAAATCCGGCCTGCTTGTATTACGAACGTTATCAGTCTTAAAATCTGCGAATAACGTATACATATAGACATTATACATACACGGAACGCGTGCAATCGAAAGGATTGATAATAATGACGAAGAAAACAACATTCCTCTTTATTATTACGTTTTGGGAGGAGATCTGTCGAAACGAAAGAGCTGGCAGTTAAAATCATTAATGAGAGAAAGACATCTAGACGATGATAATAATAATAGTAATAAACAATAATAATAAGCTAAATGTAGTAGGAGTAGTGGTAGTCGTAATTAGAATAGTAGTAGTAGTGCGTTCTGAACGTAGGATTTGTGCACAATCGAAATGCTAAAAGATGCACCTCTGGCGAGCTGGGACATTATGATAATGTATCCGGGTGTACCCTAATTTTTCTTTTTTTAAATTTTCCACCTCTGTTTCTTTCGATATATTCGGCTACCCTTTACTATTTCATTCGAAACAAAAGTACATAACATCTTTATATCTCGAACGAGATTGTCGACGATATACAGGATCGAATTAAATGTCCTACGTGGTCGGGGTGAAAAGGGGATCATCTTCTGGTTAACCTATTTTTAGAGGCGCGTGCCTATCTGTTCAAATTGTGTGGAGCCGTGGATGGGAGGTGAAGCTAATTTAGTCTACAACCGATGGCAAACAACAATGAGTTCTATTATTGTCGGGTGCGTAAGAACCCTTCTTCGATTTGATATAGACATAGATATAGAAGCTGTTAGTAGTCAGAAGCAACACGACGGAGATGCGGCCGTTCCGAATCAATCTTATTATTATTAATAATAAAGTCATTCGCTGCTGATAACCGATAATACGAGATCTGCCATTAGCGCGCATACTGCATACAAATAAGAAATTTCTTTTTTTTTTTTTAATGGTAGTTGTATAAATTGTTACACGCACGTACACGCGTTAAATACAGACATATATAATATATTATATGAAAAATAAAGAACAGAATGGGCGTATCAACCTCGAAAATGATATTATATACGATATAATTTGATTTATCTACGCGAACGTATTGTAAAAATAAGGTTACAATTGTTATTAGGCAGCTAAAAAGAGGTGAAATACAACAGTTATTAGTATCATCGTTCACAATTTCATTGTATCTAGGTTATTATATTATACCAGAGCAAATATATACCTATAGTTGATATAAACCCACGTGGATATATGTGTGCGAGTCTACGGAAAACGACATAAAGTCCGGACTAAGAATTAGTTATATAGGATAAATAAAAAATTATGAAAAGGCACAAGCAAGCTTACGGAGATGAATCTAACATGTTCGCATAAGATTGAAGAGAACGAGAAAATATATTTAAAAATATATATATACGTATATAACATGGTATCGCCAACAGATCCATCGTTTTGAAACAGTTAAATGTGACAAATTTTCAAATTTATAATATATACTTTTAAAAAAAAAAATTAAAAGTTTGTCTTTTCATGTAAAAAAACATCTGTGCCTCGGTGCGCAGGGATGAAGTGAAACTTAAAGCCATTTCATCTAAATTCGATACAGATATTTTTTTGAATTTTAAACACACACATATATATCACGATATCACGATATGCCTATATCAATCCACTGCTGGGTGTAGGCAGTCCCAAAAATTTTCCAACGACTCCTATCTTGTGCGGCTCGGATCCAATTGATTCCTGTCCATTTAACAATATCATCTCGCCACCTAGCCATAGGTCTTCCTTGTGGACGCCGGCTGCCAATGATCTACCACTATAATACCCGTTTAGTCCATATCCTTTTGTCTTGCTAAATGTTCGGCCCATTTCCATTTTAGCGTGTGATCCGCTCCACTGCGTCTACCAATTTCGTCTGTTCCCTAATCCATGTAACCGTCTTGTGATCTTTGAGCTTGATTCCGAGGATATTCCTCTCGTGAGCCGTTTGGGTTTTCCTAGCTGTCCCTTTAGTAAGGCTCCATGTTTCAGCTCCATATGTCAAGACTGTCATCACACATTGATTATACAACTTAACTGGTTTAACGACGGATGTTGGTAGCACAGTACATGTGAACGGTATAGGTATATATATCCGTATATTTTTTATATATATACATACATATCCGTATATTTTTATATATATATACATACATATACATACATATACATATATTTTTTATATATGTACACATATACGTACGTATATATATATATGTATGTGTGTGTGTGTTCGAACGTACATTCCATCTGTTATTTCCGCTCGCTCGTTTTGCCGGTTAACTTAACCATATAAACCGCGCCAATAGAAGTTTTAGTTTAAAAACTTTAAACGGAAGTAATAAAATTAAATTACATAACAAAATTTTATGCGTATCATAAATTACATAATTCGTAACAGGCCACTCCAAGATTTGGACAGGATTTTCCTGCTCAGTTATTATATATAACCAGAAGAAATAATCTACATCCGGAGAAACTGATTATGAAAGACCACGTTGAACACGGGGTCAGATCAAATATTAGACTTAAGGCAACTAAAAATAATGATACAAGCAGCATGAGTTGTGAAGAAAAGATTGGCTTATCATTATCACAATTTCGTATGGTAGCTTAATGACGACACTGGACACATTATATAAATATATACGCCGAAAGCCTTACTTGCGCCGCACCTAAGCTTAAACTCGAAACAAGCATTGCGCTGAGAAGAAGTACATACCCTAGATAGAAAGAAACAATACACGGTGCTGCTACTGCGGGCAAAAATTCGGCAATATTACTAATGCCACGTTCTTTAGTCTTATCACGCAAAACGGCCTTCTACATTTTTATCCCCCCTACTGGTAATTTTAACAAATCTATGAAAGTGCCAAATCTTTCAAACTTTCAAAGGTCTAATATAAATATTGTATGTGTAAATTTTCTCCGAATATAATTTTGAAGAAATATTTTCTAAATTTTTCACATTACCTTTACTCAATCCTCATTTGAGTATGTCTAACGGATATTATGTATATATGTGTTTCAAGTAAAATACTAGAATTTCCCTTTTCTTATACAAGTCGAACACTTTATCTGATAAATAGCTCGTTATCTCGTTGTTTCTTATATATTCTCTAATAATAATAATAATCTTATAAGAATCGACCATAGGTTACCAAACATAATGTTGATAGTCTTTATAGACTTTACAATTCAGTATATATCGTATTAAAAAAAAAAAAACTTTTAATATATAATAATTATAATAATTGGGCGTGCGTATATATATATATATATATATATATATATATATATATATATATATATATATATATATATATATATATATCGGAGTTCGGTTTATAGTGATAACGGTGGTAGACGATTTTATCTGCGTTCGTTTTACAACACAGTATCAGAAGCATTATTCGTACTAAGTTATATTAAAATCTAGTTTTCGTTAATTTTTAAATATTTTAAATAAAATATGGACAATAAATTTTTTGAAAAATTCGATAAACTGTGTAACAACATGGTAGTAACAGAGGAGAATAATCTATTATGTTATATAGGTAATGATCAAGGACAGAAAAGAGTAGGATTTATTATAAAACGAGACTGGAAAGATAAGTTGATCGAATTTAGGGGAATCTCTGATAGATTAGCGATAGCAAAATTTTGTACGAATGAAGGAAACAAAAGTAATCAGTATCTAACTTTAGTTCAAATCTATGCCCCTACGTCGCAAAAATATTTTAAAAAACTTGAAGGTTAATCCAAAACATCGCTTGATTAATGGGTGATTTCAATAGTCAGATTGGCCAGAGAAGAAAAGAGGAAAGTAAGATATTAGGGCCTTATAATTACGGTAGGAGAAATGAAAGAGGATGGAAACTTATTGATTTCTGCATGGAACACGAATTAAAGGTAATAAATACTTTATTTAAAAAAGGATAGGTGGACATAGGTTTCACCAAATCAACAATACAAAAATCAAATTGATTATACGCTAACTACAGCGAGAGAAAATAAAATAATAGATTTTAACGTAATGCAAAATTTTAAATTTTATTCCGACCATAAACCAGTTATGTGTAAAATAGCTCTTAACTGGCGTTTCCCGATATCGAAAAAAACAATTGTTAAAAGTATCAATATAGACAATAGTAGTAATTATGAGGCAGAACTGAACAAAATTTGTAAAAATACCAACAGTCAAAATATAGCAAATTCAGAACTATTATATAAGGAAATAGAAACTAGCATAAAGGAAGCGACAGAAAATAATAAAGTCACAAAAGAAAAAGCAACTTTGACAGAAATTCCATTAGATATAAAACAATTAATAGACAAAGGAGAGGGTCTAAAAAGAAGAAGGAATAGAACAATTAATGAAAAAATCGAGTTAAATGTTATATGATAAAAAGTAGGCTAAAAATATTTAATGAATCGAAGACGCGTAAGTTTATTCAGTCAGTATTAGGAAGTACAAAGAGCACAAATCTAATAAAGAGGAATCTGGCATTGGGGAAAAAATGGGTTAATTTTCTTTTTGATGCTCAGGGTAATAAAATTTACAATAGGAAAAAGATAAATGAATATGCTAATTGTATTATACAAAAATATACAGCGATAAGGTTTTAAACTTGCACTATGTATGTAGTCCGGAAACGATACAAGAACCGTATAAATTAGAGTCCGAGGTAGTAGATGTGGTGGCAAAGTTAAGACGTTATACTACTCCAGGTCCTGATAATATACAAAATGAGCAAATAAAATTTGGAGGATTGTTTTTAATAAAAAACTTGACAAAATTATTTAATATGATTCTAGAAGGACAAAAAATTCCAAGTGAATGGAAGAAGTCGAATATAATTCTGCTTCATAAGAAAGGAAGTAAAAATGAGATTGAGAATTATAGACCCAATTAGCTTGAGTGCCACAATCTCAAAAAATTTTTCGAAAGTAATATTAAGAAGGATTCAAAGTAATTTAAATTATTATTTATCAATTGAGCAGGGAAGTTTCCGAAAAGGATTCTCCACTATAGATCATTTATTTGTTCTAAATCAGGTCATAGAGAAATCAAGAGAATTTCAAAAAAAAGTATGTTTGGTTTTCGTATTGATTCCCTGAGACACACATTTATGTTAGGTGCACTTAAAAGCCAAGGAATTCCGCCGATATATCAAAGGATAGTAGCAGATATGTATACAAATGTAGAAGCGCGTATACTTACAGAGAAGACAGGTGAATATTTTTATATAAGGAAAGGAGTTAAGCAGGGGGACCCTTTATCACCGTTATAATTTATATGTGCACTTGAAGAAGTTTTTAAAAAACTAAATTGGGAACAAAAAAGGTGTAAAAATAAGTGGAGAAATTCTAAGTAACTTGCGTTTTACGAATGATGTAGTAATTATAGGGAATAATTTGTTAGAGATTAAAGACATGTTAACGGAGTTAAACGAGGTTGGTAATGAAGCGGGGTTATGTATAAATATGGAAAAAACAAAAATTATTACGAACGTTAATGAAAAACTAGAAATCGAAATAGGCGGACAAAGAGTAGATTAGACGAAATAATTTATTTAGGACAGAGGATAGAACTTAGAAATACAACGAAAGGTGAGGTTCATAGAAGGATAGCACTAGCTTGGAGGAAGTATTGGTCGCTTAAAAGTATATTTAAGGGACCGTTTGGGATCAAACATATAAGTGATGTATTTAATAGCTGTATTGTTCCATCGTTGACATATAGCTCACAAACATGGTCAACAACCAAAATGGATGAAATTAAAATAGAGAGTAGCCAAAACATTATGCTTACGTCCACTTTTAAATATTAGGCGCAGAGATAGGAATAGGAACTCGCTTATTAAAGGAAAATTTAAAAATGTAATAAATTTAGTCAATAAATATAAAAGGAAAAAGTGGGATTGGGCGGGACATGTTGCCAGACTATCGGATAATAGGTGGACATATAGGATAAAAAATTGGTATATTGAGGACAAAAGAAGAAGAGGGAGACAGTTTCAAAGATGGGAAGACGGAATAACAAAATTTATTCATAATAAACAATATGAGAGAATTGCTCAGGACCGTAGGGAATGGGCAAGGTTGAGGGAGGCCTTTGCCCGAGATAAGGGCTTTTAGTTTTTAGTTTTTTTTTTCAGTTAAATTATTTATTTATTTTAGTTAAGTATATAATAAGGCTCTAATAATAATAATAATAATAATAATAATAATAATAATAATATATATATATATATCGAATTAACAACATTACGCTACGTAAAACGTCGTGTTAGAAATTTTTATAAATCATCTTCTTTTAGCCGAGTAAAAATATTAATTATATAATAATTCCGAATTCCTTTCTGTTAAATAAATAATTTAATTCTATTACGTTTTCATTATTAAAATTTCAAAAATCTTTTGATTATTTTATATACATCAATCTACTACTCCGGCTATTGACAAAAATATTCGTTAATTTGAAAGTACATTAAAAATTTCGTCATAAACTAAACAGCGTTCAAATTTGTTGTAGCTAAATATATTACGTTAGTCTAAGTTTAGCCATATATATATATATATATATATATATATATATATTTGTTACACTATTTCACAGCCACTCTAATGATAATAGGCCAATTTTATATTCAAGTCTTCTTTTATAATTCGGAGAATAGGCTACAATCTGTTTTCTGAAGGCTGTTTATTTAATTTTTATAAATTAAAATAAATTATACGGGATGCACGAGCTACATCTTAATCGTAAACGTTAGAAAATATATTATCATCATCATCATTATTATTATTATGTCTAAAACATTTAAAGGGTGTTGCGTTGCCTTTTGTTCACAAAGGTTAAGAAAGAAATGACTGAAATATAACAAGAAGCCAAAGTAAAGAAAGTACATTGAATTTATATATATATATATATATATAAATTCTGAAAAGACATTCTATTGGAGAAAAATACATTAACAAATTTAATTAAAAAGGAACATGGTAACTATTATTCGCATCTGACTCGTGGCTTCGTTCCTTTAATTAAATATTAGCACTTCCTACAACTTCGTCTTTTTTATCATCCTCACTCTTTCTCACTCCCTCGGTTTCTTCCATTTACCATGTCCGTTCTGGATATTATTTTACATCTCTCTCGTATTACTCCATCCGATTTCTTTTTTCTCTTATTGTTTCCATGTTGTATTACAATCGTTTGTCATTTTTCGTATAATCGTTTTTATTATCTTTTATTATTCGCCATTTCCGTATACAACGCCTTTTGTTATATTTTGTCATTGTTGTTACTGCAGTTGCATTTTCTTCAATCATGTTGACAATATAATTCTATTGCAAAAAGGATATATATATATGTGTGTACGAATGTTAAACGTATATCGGACTTCAGACAAAGAAAAGAGATAGCACCGGAAAGAAAATATTAAATCTACGTTTCCCGGAATATTTCTTCTCTGTTTGCCCCACGAGTTGCTCTGAATTTTAATTACTTTTTAGAAGGAAAATATGTTTATACCGTCCGACTATTTCGTAAATTTTAAAATACGTCTCTTAATAATTTCAACCTAACATGAGTTTAAAATGTAATAGAAATATTGTTCGTAATTATTAATAAATTTGCTAAACAAAAATCAAAAATTACAATTTGGTGTTCAATTTTTTATTCTTTTTTGGTTCAAAAATTTTCACACAAAAAAGAAACTAAATATTATCTTTGTATAAAAATTGCTCAAGTAATACACGTTTTAGATAAATACTGATTAGTTTAACTGTTCACTACAGAGATATTTATTTCGTCTACAGTCGAAATAAACACACATCTACTACATCGACTACATCCAATCCCTTTTTATCTTATTCATTTAATGAAAAACCCACTCTTGTACAATTTTCCAAAACGTACCGTATCCACGGTCAAAATATTTAAGTAACAAATTTATAAGCGTCCGTTATATGGATTTCGAAAGACGCTGCATTCGATTTTACGCTGCTCCCAAAAAAGCACTCGCACTTTGCCATCGTCCACAATCTATTATCTCCCCAAAAGAAAAATATATACTAACAAGTTCCGCATAATTCGCTAGTTGCGTAGTCGTCCTTAATGGAAATGTGATCTTCCGAGCCTCACTTCCGCTGTTATTCTCCGCTCTGTCCGCAGAACTATACGGAATCGTACTAGCGTTGGAACACGCGGTAAAATCCTACCATCACATTATAACGATAGCTGACTCCATGGCAGCTTTACATCACATCGAACGGAGATAAACCATCCGATCGCAAACTCGATAAATATAATCGTACAAAACTATCAAGCGGCGATAACCTTCTTATAGATTCCGGGCCACATAAACATACCAGGAAATCATATGGCCGATCTAGCAGCAAAAGAAACATCCAAAATGCGCCCAACACTGCGCATTAAGATCCCACTCAGCGATATCAAGGAAGCAACCAAGGGCCTTATTTTGTAGGTTGTGGCAAAAAAGATGGATGGAACAACAGAGTACATCACACCTGCATATAATAAAACCGTCAATTCGCGAATTGAAGTTTCAACCTGAAAACCGAAGAGATCAGGTGGTGTTGTATCGCCTCCGGATCGGTCATACGCAACTTACACATGGACACATATTCCAAAAGTCCCACCAACCTCTGATAGATGTGAAGTTCAAATTACAATTCACCACCTCTTAACAGAATGTCCCAAAATCCCAAATTCTTCTTCCTTAAATATTTTATCAATTCTGATCCAAGATTCCCCATCCGTCTCATCCTTTCTTGTTAAGCTAAGGTCGATAAACTTGTTTAACAAAATTTAAATTTGCTGGCCGCGCTCCTAGCCTCGCTGCTATACATAGCGCGGAAAACGAAAAAATAGGTTTTCTCATTCCGTATAATTTTTTTTAATCATAAATGAAATTTCGTATTTATGTAAATGATCTAATAGATGTTTTCCGTAAGCATGAACAACATTTAAATTTTTTTCCCAATTGTTGTCGAATAAATGTTTTCAATAATAAATATAATTAATAAATATAAATCACGGATAGATGGTGCAAAGTAAGAAGATTGCAGAGTCAAATCTTTACAGTAGCGATGCGGAGGATTTGTTGCGTAACCGCGTATCAGATGCTTTTATAAGTGTCCTCCGAATGGTTTCTCTAACGCTGTGTCCAACTCCAATCTATGGTGATTTCATTATGGGCATTCGATCACAACTCGTTCTTGAATAACTGTAGCTTATTAAACGTCTTCGAGCATCTCCACAGTTGCACCGCGTACATCCATACTGGTGGCAAAACAGTTTTGTACATTAGACGAACAATTATTTTATAACGTCGGAGCGATATCCTATAAAGTAATAATACAGAGTCTCATTCTTTGGTATCAAGTTCTCTTATTATACAAGTCCTCGTGTTAGTCTTTAGTCTCTTAACTATCTCGCTTGGGTTCATTTTTTTTTTCTTTTTTCCAAAATTCTTTATTACCGATTTAGATTTGTTGCATAATGCAAGAGAGCGACCATTATATCAAAAGAAATATTCGCCATAATTGCTACCAACAACTGACAAAAGTCGAATAGACAACAGAATTAGTACTCATTCGTATATAAGGAGGTACGGTTGTATGCCGGCCATCATTGATAAGAGCAAGGTTTGTAGAGGAAATAATATTTAACAAGGCTACGTCCCATTTCATTCACATTACAGGAGCCCCACAACGGATGGTGTCCGTTGAAATCCCCAGCAATTATTACAAAGGACGAAGTTTGGAGGGAGTTTGCACTAATATTCTAAATATACGTTTAATTACTAATCGGTCGTGCACAATTTAAACATTAATTTTTTAAGACCGCAATAAGCATTTATAATAAATAAAATGAAAACAATATTACAATAACGTATTCCGAAATATGCAGTAATTAATAATTTAGTCAACACTCAACAATACAATAGTGTCATAGATTAGTTGATGCGATATCGTCAACACTGGAAAAAAGTGACGTGTGCTCAGCTGTTTTCCTTCTGGCACCCGGGATTGTTGTTTAAGAACAATTTTTAACTTCACACCTTTATACATTCTTCGTATCATACTTAACTGGCGGAACGTTTGTTGTTAGAGTCTTTTCCTAAGGACATAAAAGTGTTAACTTCAATGCCAGCAGGTAGTTTACTTGGCCCAATATTATATAACATCTATACTGCGGATATACCTATCTCGAATCAAACAATATTAGCAACATTTGCTGATGATATAGCAATACTAGCTGCTAATTCAATTCCAAAATAAGCTAGTACCCCAAATGTCAACATACCACCTTTACTAACAGACAAGTAACATTTCCTTTAATATGTATTCATGGTAATGAAATTTTGCAAAGAAATTGTCTAAAATATCCCGGAATGTAATTGATCGACGAGTAACATGGCGGCAAACAAGGAAAACTATGATTTCACGAACCAGATTGCTGTATCCTCTTCTATATAGGAAGGAAATCTGCTTTAAACTTGGATTTGAAAAGAAACATTTATTTAACTATGACATTTCCAATAGGGAAATATGGAATCGAATTATCGACTTATATGTAACTGCATGTAAAAGCAATGTATTGAGAATATACGAAAATATTTCGTATCATCACATTTGCACCAAATTATGTATCTAATCCATAATGACCATATACCATATGCCAATGAAGTTATATAAATCAGTATAACAAGTTTTTTGATAAATTTCAATTAAATATTAACCCACACATGTCCGCAGAATGCATTTATTTACTTCTCCCTGACAACTCTAGACGATTAAAAAAAAAAGAAGAGATTTAATAATTCGGAATATCTATTAAAAGTTGGATAATAAACTTATGTATGGATATAGTAATCAAAAATAACCGGATAATTCAGTGCTCTAACTTTAATGATACTGTCACTGAGAATCTAATCATCTACTGTAAAAGTTAGATTAATCACATTCTTATTACTTTATTCATCGCCATTGTTCGTAGTTCTTTGGTGCCGGTATAATGAAACAAAAAATTCTAATATTATTAAATAATTAATTTTAATTAATTTGACGGATGTACCTGAATTTTTCGATTCTTTATCGCTGCTTCGTTCTTCGACATGTCCGGTCGAAGGATAATGATGATTGCTAGTTACTTGACGATGATCTTCGAAATAATGATCGACTTGTAAAGGAGCTTTGTTACCTAACAATAATTCTTGGGCAGCTTCTACTCTATGCACGGTTTCGTAATACACCTGAATAAAACAATAACGGGTTAGTTAGGTGCCATTTCTCAACGCTAGTTCTATCGATCATAACTCACATTTATAACCGACTTTTAGACATCGTCTTATTCCCTAGTTTACGGCCGACTGCGAAGAAATTAAACGCTTTTAAGCACATATATATATATAATAAGTTAAATCTTCAAAATCACTACGTCCGAATTAATATTAATAATAATTTTATGTATTAATAGTGGCGGCACTGTTTTGCTTATTACGTTGTAATTCGTTCGATTATGTTATGTTACATTTGATTAAGAGTTTACTTTCTAATAAAGCATGTGATATCTTACTCTTTTTCATTCATCATGGTAGCAATCCGTGGCTATTTTTTAAGTTTTTTAATTTTTATTTTATATATTATAATGTTAATTTTTAATTAGTACTGTATATTAAATTTATTTTCGACGGTTCGTGTATTAATAACGAGATACGGCAGAATCATGATGTCGAATTCAACTAGTGTTGAAAAGTTTGGTATTGTACCGTTTAATGGAAATAATTCTACGTTTAGTTCGTGGAAATTTAGAGTTCAGCTGGCGTTGAAATCCAAAACTGTACATGGCTATATAGAGAAGAAAACAGACAAAATGGATAATAAAGAAGATATTTTGGCTCAAACGATAATAGTCGCCTGTTTGGCTGATAATGTGCTTGAAGACATCAAAGATTGTACAACTGCGTATGATATGTGGTTCACATTGAACACAAGGTATGAAAAAACGAATTTATGTAATAAATTGTTATTAGAAAGAAAATACAGTGAATTTAAAGTAAAACCGGATATGGATTTAGAAATTGAAATAACACGTTTTGATGAATTAATACGTCAAATGAAGCTGACTGTAAATGAACCAATTGAAGAAAGTAAACGTACAAAATTATTAAACAGCTTACCTGAAAAATACGAATCTATTGTAACTGCTATCGAAGTATTATCTGGTAAACAAAAATTGTCATTAGTCTCTATATAAAGGCCCAGTTGGTAGATTTCGAAACCAAATTAAAATTGAAAAATAAAGACTCGCAGAATGAATCTGAGCATACGTCATTTATGGTGGTGCGTGGTGGCCGTGGTAGTAGAAGAAATACAAATAGATATGCAGGCGGATATCGTGGTAATTCGTATCGATATAGTCGTCAAGAAAATGATCTTCGGCGGCGAAATGATCATCGCAATGGTAATCAATATCAACAATAGTTCGATCGGAAGAACATTCAGTGCTACGGTTGCGGATTGTATGGGCATATCAGACGAGAATGTTATCCTAATAATGCAGCCAATGATCGAAATAATTTTTCAATCAGCCGAGGTCGTAGGATTAATTGAAATAATAGTGGTAATACTAGTAGGTAATGCAAATTTAAGTATTCGTGAAGACGATAAAAGAAAATCTTTTTTGGTGTACGCAGGTAATACTGAGTTAGACGATGAAAATGATAAAAATTATATAATGTTTATTCTTGATAGTGGTTGTAATCAACATTTGGTAAAACATTATCTTTTATATAATATTCGAATTTTACATAATAATGTATCTGTTAATATTGTCGAAAATGGTAGAGAATTAGTAGGTGATATTACATGTATTGAATCAGGGAAAGAAATGTTAATCAGTAATGTTTTATATCTAAACAATTTACGTCGTAATTTATTATCCACGTCTCAAATTGAAATAAAAGGGTTTAACATGAAAGTCGGGGATGAAAAAATTGATATTTGCAAAAACGATGAAATCTAAGCAACTGCATATAGGAAAAATGGTTTATATTTTATTAAATTTTTGTTGTTAAATCAACACGAATCGAATTACGGTAATTATCCATCTATTGATAACAAAAATTTAGATTTATGGCATCGTAGGCTTGGTCATTTAAATTATAATACATTGAAAGAAATGATTACTAAGGATGTTTTAGATGATTTAGTAGTTGAAGGAAAGCTTGACTCGTGTAATGACAAATGTGATGTTTGTGTTTTAGAAAAACATCATAAACATCCGTATAATACAACTGTGAATTCTCGTAGCTCTCGTCCTCTAGAAATAATACATACGGATATTTGTGGTCCGATTAATCCAATTTCTAGAGTTGAGTATAGATATTTTGTATCTTTTATTGATGATTATACAGGTTTTGCAATCTATTTTTTGAAAAATAAAAGTGAAATGTTCGAAAAATTTCAAGATTATGAAAAGTGGATTTCTACTTGGCTGAATGAGAAGATTTGTAACATTCGATGCGATCAAGGAGGAGAGTATGATTTTATTGAGAAGTTATATTAATCGATTATCGTATGTCAGAATGTAGACCTATTACTACCCCGATGGAGGCGAATTTTTTATGGAATGAATGTACAACTTATGAAATATGTGAAGAACCTTACAGAGAATTAGTAGGTTCATTGTTATATTTAGCAAGTAGTACTCGACCAGATATAATATTTTCTGTAAATTTTTTAAGTCGTTTCCAAGAAAATCCTACGAAGTCGAAATGGATAGCTTTAAAGAGAATTCTTCGATATTTAAAGGGTACTATGAATATTGGATTAATGTATACTCGTGGAAAAGGGACTATATTGAATGGATATGCAGATGCCGATTATGCTGCAGATCATTTAGATAGGAAATCAGTTAGTGGTTTTGTGATTGAAGTATACGGTAATGTAGTAGGATGGGGAACAAGAAAGCAGAATGTTGTTGCTCTGAGTTCTACGGAAGCAGAATACATTGCATTGTCTGTAACGATTAGTGAGTGTTTAGGGGTATTACAGGTGTTAGAGAATCTCGGTGTGAAGACTAGATGTGTCGTTTACGAAGATAATGAGAGTGCTATACATATTAGTAAAGCGGTTGAAGGCACTAAGAGAACGAAACACATCGATATTCGCTATCATTTCATTCGTGATTATATCAAGAAAGATATTATAGAAGTTAAATCTATTAATACTAAACAGCAAAAGGCTGATGGGTTAACGAAATCATTGCCAACGTTGGCATTTGTTCAAATTCGTGATTTAATTGGCCTTGTAGGTGTATAAATATTTTATAATTGGTTATTGTTTATAATATATATAAATTATTGTGCGCAGAGTTTGAAGGGGAGTGTTACGTGTAACAAACTCTGCATACAAAATATAATTTTATGTATTAATAGTGGCGGCACTGTTTTGCTTATTACGTTGTAATTCGTTCAACTATTTTATGTTACATTTGATTAAGAGTTTGCTTTCTAATAAAGCATGTGATATCTTACTCTTTTTCATTCATCAATTTGATACGGGTTAATCAACGCCCAATACATAATTGTACGCATGTACCTCTATTAGTTTACAAATATGTATACATTTATACTGAACATCGCAATTCGTAAAACACCAGCCTCGATTAATTTATTGCGAGACCCCATTAATACAAGGTTAATAACCGTATTCTAGAACAATATCCTTCTGATAAACTATATATCATGGTTTTGGGTTTTAATTTATTTAATCCTAATTGTTATACTATGTGTGTGTGTGTGTGTATATATTTATATATAATATAATAATAATAATTTTAAAAATGAATAATTATGTATAGTGTGCGAAAATAATAAAAATATATAAAATAATAAAAATAAAAAAAAGTTAGCACATATATATATAATAAAAAAATATATAAAAATAATAAAAATAAAACAATAAATATGATTTGAAAAAAGTGAATGTGTGTGTAAGTATATATAACACATATCAATCAATCAATCATATCTATTGTCCTTCGCAAGAACGTGGTGACATATGGTTTTTGATAATTCTTTTCCACCTACTTCGGTCTCCTGCTAGATGGAATGCATCATCCCGGCACATTAAGCTTTGACTATGGCATTGAACATCTCCCTCTAAGGCTCTTTCGGGAAATTTTTCACTGTATAATATTTTTCTGCATAAAGTTCTTATTTCTTACTATGTGTCCAAAACAACTTATTATATTTTTATTGATTTCTTTTAATAACGTCGATTATATTTTACTTTCATCTAAAATCTATGCGTTTGTTCTATGGGCACTCCGTGGTATTTGGAGCATTTCTCCGTAGTCTCCATCTCAAAGGAATTTTTCCGTTTCTCATCTGTTCTTTTAATCGTCCAAATTAATTTTTTTTTTCAAATCGTTCCCATTGAAATTATCAAGACACAAGGAATCAATCCCTAAAGTCAACGTAGTATTTTCAAATTTCCTTTCTAACAAATCGTGTATATTTCTTTAATGGAAAGCTTTTCTTTTTAAAAAATTCCGTGGAAATACAATTTTCCATTATATATATATCGTATATAAAAGGAAAATAACATCGTTAATTTTTAATGAATAATGATGGTTTTTGTTATGCATACCATATAATTTTATCGGATCACGTTCATTTTGCATACATAAACGCAACGAATGTATAGATTTCACCTTAGACCAAAAAAACAACGAGTTTTTAATTCTATTTCATATATGATTATTTTTTATTCTCCGTTATTATTACACGTATGTACACAAGCCGAACGTGTATGTGGACACGAGTGTATATGTATATATTTTTATATACACCATTAGTATCATTTATAAATAATTAATATGAAATATAGTTCATTTTTGATATTTTTAACTTACCTGACCTTCCACAAAAAATGCTCGCACATTTTGACGTTCATTCTTACGCGCTAAACGTATATACTTGAGCCAGTTACGCAGTTCGATGCTGCCGTCTAGATATCCGGCATTCCCAGCTATTCGAATCTGAAAATATATATTACGAATTCTACTAGAAAAATTTTCTAAACCGCTATATTGAGTAAAGAGTGGCAGAGGAGGTGAGACAGAGTCAAAAATTAATTCCTATAACGCTCAAGTGCGCTTACTGGCCACATGACATTTGTATAGATTCAAGCTTGCCACCTCTTCCGTTTGTACCTGATGTTCACTCGATTCTGTGAATTATATCAAACACTTGCTGTTTATCTGCGTTGCTATTTCGGTTCTTAGACCGTTATTTAAAACCGACTGCTCCTTTGAATTTCCCTTCAAAAACATGCGGCTCTCCTAGAATTTGCTGACGAGACTTTCAACATACATAAATCAATTGGGAGGAATCCAATCGTGAATCCAGCACTATATCTTTCGAAATTCTATTCGGTTAACATTCTTTTTTTATTTTTCTCTCACTTTCTCTCTTTTAATGGCTAGCTTAATGTTAATTATTTTACGTTTGTATACCTTTATTTATACGTAAACACATCTTATACAGTAATAGCGTCTATCTTGAGTGTAATTTTATGATTTTTTCTTTTTTTTAGAACAGCGGACGCTGTATAAATATTACAATCTTAGAAATAATTCTAAATAAGTAATAATTATAATTAATGAGATTACTGTGCGTTACAATGACAGACCACTGGCTAGACTTTATTATTTATACATATGGGCCATTATAATACCACTAAGTCATTGGGTTTAAGACGTTTAAGGCGTCTTACATATTGATCAGTAGGTAAGAGCATACTGAGACTTCTGGATTCCGATGATTACAGAATCTTTTATCATGTCGGTAAGCTAAATCAGCGATGACCTCATTAACCCACTTAATTCTAAAATCGACGTGGATTCGTTTCGTTGAAACCAGCTGGCATTGGTTATTTTATACGGAGGAATTTACATCACTTGAATAATTCGCTTATTCGAAGCTTTGCTGAAAGCCCATAATAGTTTAATCGTTTGTTTTCTAACTTCATTATGGAATATCGCCCTGTTATCCAATACATTTGGAGTACTTTGCGCCTAATCTGACGAGATTTTGCATCGATGTGAGCTCTCCGAGTGAGCTTAGCATCCAGATGCAGTCCCAAGTATTTAGCCGAGTTAGCAACTGGTACTTTCTGATTATTTATGAAGACTACATACTAGGAGTCTCGCTTACGCAGGGCGAAGGTGACGTGGACGGATTTTTGCTCATTGAGCTTAATCTACCAATCATTCGTCCATTTTATTATATGGTCCAGAGCATGTTGAAGATTTATTGTCGCTTCAGCTTTGAAGTCACTTACTGACAGTACTGCTGTGTCATCAGCAAACATCGCAGTTGTGATTTTTGATGTAGTTGTTATATCTATCGTGTATAGGAGATAGGCACTAGGAGACTTCTTCGCGGTACTCCCGCTTGGAATAAAATGAGTATTTATCTTCATAAGATACATTCGATTTGATAAATATGATGTCAGCGGACGACATCAGTTGCCAGACAATCTGATATTCAGTTTGGAAATATGGCCATACTCGATCAAACGCCTGTGCGACATCAAGAAATACTACAGAGCAGATTTTTTTTCTTTAAAGGTTTTTTCTAGTATTGCCGTTACACGATGGATCTGGTCAATCGTATGCGTTAGTGGTTTGAGTCGTCTAAGGGGTACTTTCTTATATAATTTGGATATTGCCGGTAAAAGTGATATTGGTCGGTAAGATGTTACTTCTTCTATCGGTTTTCCTGATTTTTGAACCATTGTAATCTGTGCTGTTTTAAAGGATTCTGTAACAAGTCCGAATGAAGCATTGAAAATGTATGTGAGTAACACAATTCCGTTTTTTTTACCGTTGGGGATATTTTGTCAATTCCTGGAGATTTTTTAGGATTAATGTTATCTATTTCTCTTACAACTTCAATGGGGGTTACAGATTTAATTGCCTAATAAGGTAGTTCAGTGATATTAGATTTTATCTGCGATTGGATGTATCGTGGTTGAAATACCCTTGATAGTTGCCTAGCAAATAGTTCATGTTTTTTTACTTCTCTGTATCCAATTTCCGGCTCCATCTTTCAATGGCGGGATTATGATTATTGGTCTTTTAAAGCGGCTGGTTGCTTTCCACAAAGGGTCCGGGTGAGGCTTATGGTATGTTGAATAATTATTCATTCTTAAATTGGAACCCAATTTAATATGAGTCTGTGACATTAGAGCTACATCAAATAAGAATTTTATTATTTTTCTATTTTTGCTTCCCGTATTATTAATATTACATAATTTAAATACCACTATTATGTATTATTTATAATTTTTCTTTTTACGCACAAATTCTGACACGCATTTTGTGTTTAAGGGGACTATGTTATATCATCCCCTTATCACCCTAATTTGCATGAAACTATCACATACTCACATATTACTGTTACAACATTATTATATGTTTTCTTTTGTTCCAGTTACACAAACGCTTTTATACATTTATATGTTAAGTACATTATTTCCCTGTACTATTACACACAATTCGTCCTACAGACTAAGTTCATATTGAAGAATCCACTATAATTATATATATACATATATGTGTGTGTGTGTGTGTTGTGTGTGATAGTATGCATATGTTATATATATATATATATATATTCATTAGTCGCGCGACCCGAGTTCGAATTCGATCGACTTTTAACAAATTTTCGACGTATAAAATCATTTAGCCGACTCAGTCATCCATTCAAATGAGTGTACCAGCTCGCTAAGAAGTAAATGAAAGCAATAAAATACTATTACAAACGATTTCCGCGTATACACTTACCTAGGAAGCGTCAAATGTTCTTATTGACAAAAATCGTTTAGCCGATATCCCCTCTATCAACTTTCGTGTTGACGATACACGTATAAGACGTAGATGTATAGATAGACGGAAAATAGAAATAAATCATGGAAGATTAAGACGAAAAAATAGGACAGGTATATAGATGTAAATACTTCATGTAAACGAAGTTGCTAAGACGAAATAAGTGTTTTGCGCGAAGATTTCTAATTAAACATTCTAAAGTAAAAATACATTAATCACTGGATTGTTTGGGTTTTTTTGTTGTTTTTTTTTTTTAATTGTTCTATTATATTCAACCGTCAACGTACGCTATTATGGGTTTTTCTACACGCGTGCAACTCCTTCGGAATACACTTCTAGCAACTAAGTTTACCGTGCTACTAGAACGTAATATATCATTTATTTGCTATAGTATATCTCGGGAAATACCGGCGCAGGAAGCCTTCGTGGTTCCTCGAAATGTTTGACATAGTCTTTATTTTGGCGAAGTCCGAGATTAATTACATTTCAGCTATCGCACGCGAACTGATCGATCACGGTACGAATTGACAAATTTGCGATCGTATTTTAATTATACCGAAAAAATTAAATTACGATTATATCAATAATGCCAATACAAAAATCATTAACGTCGGTAATGTTGAATATAATTCAAAATTGATGTACGAGATAGAATTACGAAAAGTATATATATTATATAGATATAATTTTTTTTTTTTTTTCGTGTACCAATCTATATGAAGATTATAAACACAACTGCGAGAAAAAAAATAGAATAATATCAAATAAACAACATATCCCAATGGATAATGTTGTTTTGTTATATATATTTATTCTTCCTCCATTTTACGATGACGTAAGTGCATCCCGACATTGACCTTTTTTTTTAAGACGTCTGACAGGGTTATCTGGAAGATGTCGACATTCGAAACATATTATAATGCATTTGTGTGCACTCTGTTAGGATATTATTCAATTGTTTGGTATCCGGTTTTTGATAAATACATTAGGTCAGTTGACAAAATTCAGTGTACATTTTTGAAATATCTATATTACTGTATATATCGGGTACTTAGCTCAAAATATATTAATTACGATATATTACGAAATGTAACGGACGTGTAAAGTTTTTACACTACAGAAGGAAAATAGTCAAATTAAGGCTTCTTCGCGATACCTTATAAATGTTGGGAAACATACAGATGTGCATACACGTTTACACTTTGCACACATAAATACCCATGTACATGCATACAGGTTGTAGGTAAACATGGGAAAAGAAACTTTCTTGGAAAAGTAAAATAAATACATCTTAACTGTATTCATAAAATATGGTACATCGAAAAAAATTCAAAAAATTATAAATTATATTTATAACGAACGAATATATCCGCTCTTCTATTGTATTACGGGAATAAAAAATCATCTGTAAATTATAAATAAATAATAACATTACAGTAAGAAACAGATAAGGAACTAGATATTTCGCAATTTGCAATAGGAACTAATGTTATAACACAGTATATGACGATGAGGTGTGTAACATAAAAGAAACAACAAAACTGCAATCAAATACTAATACTACTATTTATTTTATTTTTTATTTTTTAAATGTATATTCATAATATAATATAAAACATGAACATTTACACATTTTCTTATTAATTATTACCTTATCGCACAAAATTTAACAATAAACATTTTACTTATAAGTTTAAATTTACATAATATTGTACAGTGCATATACATTCAGCATTCACACACACATATGCACGGTAATTGTCATTCGTATACACTCATTGAACTCTCCCATTTTCACTCTCGCTTTACCTGTTTTATTTTTCTTATTCCGAATTGCGCAATATGTAATGACAGGTTGTCATTTGTATTTTATTCATTCCGCATCAAGTTTCTCGTACTTTACCTTTATTTATTAATTTTTCTCTTAACTAATTTATTTATTTAATTATTCTTACTCGCAAGATAGAGGATAAAAAATTAAAGAAGAAAAAATTAATTATCGAAGGTACAGAGACTGAACGAGTGTCAAAAGTTCAATATGTTGGTACATGGTTGCATGAGGAAATGGATCAATCAGTAGAGATAAAAGCACGAATAAAGCTTTTGTTAACACGAAAAACTCGATGACTCGGAAGAATTTGAAATTACAACTACGGACACGTCTAGTCCGATGTTACATATGGTCAATCCCAGACATACCTTGGAGAAGAAAATCGAAGCTTTTAAGATGTATCTTTATCGCAGAATGCTAAAAATATCATACCTAGATCACGTGATCAATAGAGAAGTGCCGAATAAAATATCAAATCAAGCTGTATACCATCCAAACCAGAAAGTTAAAATGCTACGGACACATTCGTGTACATGCAGAAAAATACCGTCTGTTTCATCTTATACAATATGGCGAAACTATTGCACATAGAAAACATCGTAGGCGAAAACTTTCTTGGGAAGCAGATATGAGAAGACGGTATCAGCACCTCAACTGCGAGAGGCGTCCAGAAATAATTTTTTTTGTTTGTTTTTGTATACGATCTGTCCTTGAACGAGACAATAAGTAGCATTGATATATTGATATTTTATAAGTATTATAACAGAATGCTGCCCAATTGCTGCTATTCTATGTACTAATCGTAATTTATTGGCGACGTTGCAAATCCGCTTGGCAGTATCTTTTCAGACGCTTGAACTCGGTGGTATTACTCTTAAGATCTGCAGCCAGTCGATTGACATGTTTCTGGAGTCGCTGCATATATTTACTACTGTGTATTCTGTTTCTTTTTTTCTTTTACATCGGGCATCTGGAGATCCTTGTGCAGATCGGTATTGCGAATTGGTGCTCCAACGATATAACGCAAGACTTTTGACTGAAAACGCTGAATTATTTCCAGCCTAGAGTTGCTGGCTGTTCCCCACATTTCAATCCCAGAGATGTCCATACAGATTTTAAGATAATTTTATATATTACCAGTTTATTTTTAACTGATAATAATGAATTCCGGCGCATTAGTCAGGCCATACTCCGTAGTTTAAGCCCGAGTTGTTTTCTTTTGGCTAGAATATGGTTTTTTCAGGTTAGCCTTTCATCCAGGTGCAATCCTAGGTATTTTACAGAGCAGGACTCTGAGATTATTTTACCAGATAATTAATAGCGCTGATGATCGCCGACCTTCGACTGAAGATGGCGTAACAAGAAGAGAATTATTCTATTAGTAATTATTATGCCGTTTCAATTGCTATTTTAGCAATTTCGCCATTGTAAATTCGCGAGGAAGGGAAAAAAATCGGTAACGATATGTTGACGACGGTATCATAAAGGGACGAGTACGTTATTTAAATTAAAATATTCCCGCACAGTTAATTAATTCTACCCGCTACCGATAGATAGAGCTACAGATTTATTTGTATGGGTATCGTACGGTTGTTTCGTAATTTTATTTTAGAAACCGTTTTATCATTTTTAATTTTGTTTTTCAGGCTCGTTTACGAAATTCATTAAATACCATTTAACGATTAACATAAAAGTATCGATTCTTTGAGAAATCGTTATAGGCGTTTTAGTAGACATAAACGTATAAATAATTAAATGAATAACAGGAAATAAATAATAATAAATACTGCAGAAAACACAAAATTCACGAAACCGTGTGAGATGCTAAATCTAATAGAAGAAAGAAATACAAAAACGTAAACATGGAAAGAAGTCCATAACACGTACAAAAAAAAAACAGAAACAGGAACAAAATAAATAGACAAGTTAAAAATGTTTTAAAAACAGAGCACCTTGAAGTTACAACAGAAAAAGAAAAGGCATATAAACAGGTTAAGAGATACTTTTAAAGAATTATAAAAGTTAAAGAAATAAATCAGAGCCGAAGTCCGTCAAAAATAATAATAATAATAATAATAATAATAGAAGGAGCAATAAATTACGAGAAGATAATCATCACCCAGATTATTATCACAAATGTATAGACATGCCGAGTAGTATTGAGTAAGAAGACGTGGAGGTTAGGGTGCTTTTCTGGTTGACCATCGATCGAAATATTGAGGAATGCAAGAAGGAGAAATAATTAAATTCTAATAAATACGAGTTTCTTAGTTTTTATCCATTTCTCTCCGTTCATTTCTATTTAATTCGTTCGTATTTGTTACGGCAATTTTTTTTCTTAGCCGACGATATAATTCATTTATTATATTTATCTATTTACGTGTAAATTTTATTTCTTCTCCGTTCGGATAGATCAGTCCGCTGTCTTTGATCCTTTCACGACCACACAGAGATACCCGCAACAATAAACATTTTATTATCAAAAGTGTTCCGATAAAAAAATTACATTTTTTTTTTTTTTTTTTTAATGAACTTAACACGTAAAAAGATAATTACGGTATATCCAAAAGTATACAATGGGCGTGTAAATTAGGATGAAATTATTTATTTTTTAAAAAAAATTTAATTAACATCGAGCACGATTTGGAAAATTGTGTATCCGAAAGTTTGGGTATGAAAGGGTTTTAACAACTTTCGAGTTGATTGTATTTTACTTTTATATAAACTGTATAAATATTAACGAAGTAATTAACAGCGAAATAATGCGAATAAACGAGAATAATATAGCGTATTAAAATCGTCATTTCTGAATAAAACGCGGTTAAAAAATTTTTTTGGTCGCTACTCGATTTTTTTTTTATTTTTACAAAAATAAAAAGAAAACACAGCCGACCGTGTGACCATCTAGCAATTGGAACGCGAAATAACTTGTTAGATGTTCTCGAATAAATTAACTGTGAAATGCAACAATCAAATTGCCATACGCCACGGGGCATATGACATGCGTGCATTTTTTTTTTGTTTTTAATAACAGAAAATCAACATTAACAAATACGAACACTAGTATAGATGTCCGGGAAAAAAAATTGCAAAACGTACTTTTCAAGTATGCTCAATTATGGTTGTGAAAATTGGCGCTTAAACAAAATACACCGAATTCAATGGAGATGTGGACGCAGAATAAAAAAAAAACGTATTGGAAGAAAACAAGCGAAGAAATCCTAGAAGGAATACATGAAAAAAAAAAAAAAGTTTAATAAATCAAGTTTGTAATAAGACGTCATGAAAAGACAAAAGGTCAAGAGGAAGATCAACTCGAATGTAAGTAAATATCGAGAAGTTCCGACTTTGGTTGCCAGCAGGATACAATCGTTGCCTTTAGTGAATTAAAAATAAATAAAAATAAAATAGAAACTTTAGCATTATTTGCAAAGCCAGTTGTTAGCTATTATAAATCCGACTTACTATATTTTTTATTATTATATTTCGAAATTGTCTGAAAGATTTTTGATTATGATTATTTAATAATTAGAGCGATTTTTCTTAAAAACTTTATAGAAAAATACAAAACCATCGCTACATATACATATATATTATTATTTTTTTAAATGTTGTATATGGAAATAATTTTTAAAGTTGGAAAATTCGGATCAATTATTGACAAATTTCGAGACGAGCGTTTTAAATCGCCTTAATATAACGTAAAAAAATATAAGTAACTAATGTTAATTACGATTACACGCCACAGTCGTCATCGTAATTACTCAATATTGATAATATTGGTCTAGACAGCTAATTTGAAAAATGTCAGAAATCTTCGGATGTCATTTTTTTCCAAGTATATCCTGTTACTTGTGCATGGTCTTGTATTTGATATATTTCATTCTTGACCTCTCGAACTTCTGCCTTCTATGCTGCCTTCAATTATTTCTGTTAAATGTTCAACGTGTCTGAAAATATTTTATTTCTTTCAATTTTCCTAAAACGTTACCACTTTCAAGGATTAATCTAAATACTTTTATGTTACTAATTTTCTCTGTTTACGCTATTCGTTCCATTCTGCTCCAATACTAAGTTTCGAACGCCTCCAGCTGTCTTTGCGTATTTCATCTATCGTTCAAGCTTCCGAACTATAAAACGCTCCATGTTTCGATCAATTTCTTCTTAAATATTCGTGTTCCTCGATGTTAATAATTACTTCGGGGAAGTGAGTCCGTCAATATCTTCTGTTTCCAAATATTTCTCGCCGCAACTTTTTTTTCGCTTTGCCGCGAGTCAATTTTTTATTTCATCAACATGATAACAGTTTTTCCTTAAAGTCGTCGCCCTATTCAGGAGCCTTCTTCGATTTTTCACTTTTAACCCGGAAATAAAATAACGTTCGCTCGTACATTTAATTTATTATTATTATTTTTTTTTTGACATTAAGGCGAGATGTGGAACGGGGAATGGTGCATAGAAATAGAGAAAAATAGAAAAGTTCAGATAAAACAGTTACGCAGAATATGTATGTATACATCTCGTTTAAATGGGGGAATACAGTCGGTACTAAATATATATATATATATATATAGTACCATTAGAAGAAGAAAGGGACATGATGGCAAAAACATACCACTGAGGATAGAATCTGCTGTTGTTGTTGGCTTAGCAACCGCAACTATTAGTGTAGCTACACGATGTCGACGTAAAGGATAGTAAGTATATATATATATATATATACGCATTCATCGTTTCGGTGGTTGGTGGAAGAATCGGGATATAATACTGCAGTAGGTTTAAAACGTTCGTATACTGCGCGCCCGGACACGTATAAAACGATGTTGCGGAGGAAAATGGGACAGATAAAAATGGGTGGTGGAAACTATAAAATGGAGAGTGGAATCTGAAAGGATTACCTTAGACGAAACGGAAAACCCCCGGAACTCTTATTTAGAAGAAGGAAGGCATCTTAAAGCGCGGACGATAGAACGAGATGCGCGAACTTAGTCGAATACCCGCAGTTAATGGCTTTATCAGGTTGCTTGTATCCTGTCCTGATTTCAAGCGCACAGTTTTCACTAGTATACAACCTTGTTCTAACCGCATACAATAAGAACGTGCTATATATACAATGAGGGAAAAAGGATGGTCTCTACTTCGCAGCTTCACTTTATATATATATATATATATATATATATATATATATATATATATATATATATATATATATAAGTTATCCTTTCGACTGTTACAAAACCCGGAAAACTGGATGGTACATCGTATGCCATTCGTTCTTCTAAGCGTAACTCCCTTCGAAATTGTCGTACGGTGTGTTTTCTTGAAAAAAAAAAGACAAAATAGAAAATAGAAAATAAAAACGAGAAAAACTTGTAGTATCTCGGCAGGGCAAATTTTCTGTAACGAGAATTGAAAGTTTCCTCGTATGGGGGTGGTGAGAAGAAGAATGTAATCCAGATAGTGGTGTGATAACTGTGAAAAAAAAGATATATCTCCATCTTTTATACTTATATAAGTATATATGTGTATATATATGTATGTATGTATGACAAATACACTTTCCCTGTACATCGTTCTTTACTTTCTTTCATACCATAAAAATAGAACTACCACTTACAGCATCCAAAGATGGAATGATATATACAAGTATCGATATATATATATATATGCACGTGTTATATATATAAAATACGTATTATTGTTTTTTATGTATACGTGTGTGTGTGTGTATTATTACGAACAGAAATGCCGCATTTTTTTTATAAAATCGTAAATTTTGAAAACGTAATAGAAAAAAAAAAAGGTTTTTACGTCTTTTATTTCGAAAATAAATTGCTACCGTTAATATTTCCTTCTTTCGCTATTTGCCTTTTCAACGCGTGATAGAAAAGGATATTCTATATAATTCTACCTTTTTATCTTAATTTTTTTTGGGGGGTACTCTTTTCAATTTTTTCCTTTTTAATTTAACCTTTTAAACGATTTAGCGTCCGATTTTGCGCGATTAATTTACGTCGCAGATATACGTGTAGTATAGTTTCTAAAAACGAAATTTCTATCCCTTAACTAGGAGATAATAATGCGCAATACGTATTTATATTATGTACTGCAATACCGGGTCGACTCGTGATAATGGTGGGGCAAGTTCCTAACACCTCAACCCATTACAAAAATCAGTTTAATATGCCGACCCCACCATTTTTATTTTTCGTTGTATTTACACGATTTTCCTGTTTTACCTCTAATATGCAAGTCGCACTTTTAGCAGATGATGCTGCAATATGATTGCTTGGAATAAAGCGCATCGTATTAATAAATCCGACGAAAACTGAGATGCCATCTAAAAGACTAACGTTGCCAGGTAGTCTACTTATTGAAGATGGTCAAATCGATGGGAGTGACCACGTATGCGATATATCTGGATGTTACTTTAGACGATTGACCACGTAAACAATAAAAGCGTGTGTACGGTGGTTTTATTTTTTTTTTTTTAAAAAATAAAACCACCGTACACACGCTTTTTAATCGTAAATATTACCTTAATACATATTAACAACAAGATGATAATCTACAATCCATTAATCCGACCAATAATAACCTATGCCTGAAAGCTACTTTTAATAAACTGCAAATCATTTAAAATAGGCGTTTAAGATGCAGTTTAAACGTGCTCGTTACACCAACTTCGATCAAATGCACGTTTACCTAAAATTACCAGCCTATATTAGGAATTTTATTTTAAAAGTATCGAGTGATTTATTTTTTCAATATAAATTTTCCTACTACGATAACGCGCTTTTTTACGTCGAACGGTAATTACGATTAACTAAAATTTATGTGTACTAAGTATAAACATAGACCCGCCGTTGAGCGTTATAAGCTCGCTTTACCTTAATTATTATTTAGGAAATTTTAAACCTTTTCTCTATTTTTTTTAAGTTGTAGATTTTTTATATAATTTTTTCCCTGCGCTTATATATATCTATATATATATATATATATATATATATACGCATCTATCGTGGATAGCTTTTGGGAAGTTGAGTACTGTCCTCAAAAATAAAGATATACCTAACAGCTTGAAGAAGAAAGTATACGAACAGTGCATCCTTCCAGTGCTTACATACGGAGCGGAAACATGGAGCCTAACGAAGTATGTTGTTAAGAAACTTGCAGTGACACAGAGAGCCCACGAAAGATTAATATTGGGCATCAAGATATCAGACCAGAAAACCAACACGTGGATAAGACAGCAGACTAAATTGTCAGATGTAGTCGGACGTGTAGCGCAGTTGAAATGGAATTGGGCAGGTCATGTAGCAAGAAGAAACGATGATAGATGGACGAAACGAATAACAGAATGGCTTCCAAGAAAAGGACGCAGAAGTCGCGGTCGGCCGGATACAAGGTGGCAGGACGATATACATAGATCAGCCGATGTGAAATGGATAAACGAGGCCCAAGATCGCTACAAGTGGAAACAAAAGGGGAACGCTTACATCCAGCAGTGGATTGATATAAGCGCATCGTGATCGTGATATATTTCATAATTAACTTTCAGAATAAGATAATTTTGTTTATTGTGGTAAAGACGAATCCGGTACACAATTAACTACTTGTTAGCAACATAAGTTGTGTATAACTTTTTATAATAAAATATTTGTTCATTTATATTATCTACTGTATACGTGTAAGTAAAAAATGTAGAACCACATTGTTTTATACATACTAGTTTTTTTTTTTAATATATTAAATCTTTAATTACTCCGAAAACACCAGATAGCATAATACATTGTACGAATTAGAGGAATACAAAACTGTGGAGGTTACTTATGAACTTTTTCGGATATTTCCTAAAAAATTCGATGAACTTTATATAGTTTAAATAAAAAGTTAATTTATATTATCCTCAAGCAGTTATTTGCTTTAGACTAATCCTATGTGACGATTCGACTGTATTTAATAGTAGATATTAACTAAAGTATTCCAAAATCATCGCGGTATAATTATATCGCATGTCGCTTGTTGGTTATATAAAATATCGTATATATATATATATATATATATATATATATATATATATATATATATATATATATATTATATAAACTTTTGAACAAGTAAATAAGCAACTAAAAACTCATTATAAATCGCAAAATTTTCAGATATAAGCTTTTCGGTTATTAAGTCATTATCGAGTGTACGTAAATAATAATAAAAAAGAATAAAGTGTAAGAAAATACTTAATCGAATTACACAATATTACGAAAAATAGCAATGTGAAATAACAGATTTGACCGTAAAATATGATAGTAAATTTAAAATTACATAAAGAAAATAAACCCGTTAGACCATTTGTAAACTGAACACACCAACATTTCAAGAAATATAGCAACATTTTTAAAAGAAAATTTTGAATTCAACGATAAATTTAGTATTAAAAATAATATACAATTAATAAATGAAAGAAGTAAAACTTCAGAGTATACTACACTAATCGTCTGATACGAAAGGTTTATATTTTTCCACATCCAAATCATCATACATTATTTTCCATAAGAGGCGTCTATCATCTCTCAGCTTTTCTTTAAGTATAAATAACTCTCCCTTATTAGCCAAAACAAGAGTAAAATTCCTGGGTCTACTGTTCGACTCCGAATTAACCTGGTGTTATTATATAATTGAAGTCAAGAGTAGATGTTTAAAACTACTCCCAATTCTAAAATATTTATCAAACCCAAAATACAATATAAAAACCCAAATCCTCATAAATATCTATAAATCTATAATCCTATCACGGATCAACTATGGGTGTCAGGTATATTCAACAGCCAGTAAATCTATATCAAGAACATTAGATACAGTACACCATGCTGGACTTCGATCCATCCTTGCAGTTCATTCCTCATCACCACCAAAGAGCTTGTGTGCATTAACAGGATCTTTTCCACTTATATACTACAGAAAATACCATACTTACCTCTATTTAAGCCATCTGCTTAGCTACAATAAAACATTCTCATACACCAAAGAACGTACACCCGCTAACCCCAATTTTGCAAATGACCCTATACCAAACCTAGTTAACACACTATCAACGTATCACATAAGCTTCATTCCAAAATCAACATTGAATTACAATATAATGATACCTCCTTGGGAGCCTTTCCAAACAAAAATAGACTTATCCCTCACACAGCAAAATAAATCTACACACCCTACAAATATAAAAAAAATGGTATTAAGCACTCTTCAAAAATACAATGACTACACACATGCATACCCGGACGGAGCAAAACCTACAGCAGGCGGCGAGAATTCTCCAACAGCTTGCTCTTACCAAATTGATAATATACTACACTCAATCCGACTGAGCGATGGCTGCACTTCTCTGGATGCAGAGTTGTATGGAATTATGTACTGTATTCGGTACATCGGATCAGCTGTACTTCCATGTCGAAAAGCATTGGTTATAACAGACTCCCTCTCCTTTCAACAACTAATATGCCGTCAAGACAATAAAAATTTAGAAATCCAACACAATCTACACACACTACATAAGGAAGGAAGGGAAATCCGTTTTCTGTGGATCCCAAGTCACATTGGGATGCACGGTAGTGACAAAGTAGACCTTGAAGCTCGATCTATGGTACTTTCACCAGTACCAGAACACTCACCACCTCCATCAACATTAGTACATGTACTCATGAATAACAGCAAACAGTAATGGACCACCGACTGGACCTCACAAATAACCTTCCTTAGGGGCATAAAATCAACCATAGAACCATGGTGGCCTGCAGATGGCACAAGCAGAAAAGAATATGGTACCCTGAACCGTCTACGGGAGGGTCATACAACCATATCACACAATTATCTTTATACCAAAAGCCCTCCACCAACAAACTGCCCCCTATGCGGACATTTAACAGAACCAACCGTCACAGACTTAATCTACAACTACCAAACACTGACACCACACAGGCTAAAACACAAAATACTCTCAAACAACCCTCAATTAATAGGTAGTATTCTGGCTTTTGCCAGAGAAAGCGGACTCCTAGCATACATATAAACTAGACACACGTCTCCTTACGCTGTAATAACCCTGGTAGTTACAAACGGCATATGGAGATTTACATAATATTTAAAAAAATAAATAAATAAAAATCATTGAAAGTTCATATGAATAACAATTCCCACTGACAAAGTAATATAATATATTAAGAATAATAATTTAAATAATAATACATAAAGATCATTACGTAAAAATATTAGAGACAACATTGAATTAAAATTATTTCCTTTTTCAAAATAAATATTATAAATAAAATTGTCGTTTAATTACTTCGTTATCACCCATACTAGCTGATATTTATATGAACAAATTAGAGAATAATATTTAAAATAATAATATATTTAAAAATAATGTTAAATTATGGAAAAGATATGTTAATGATATCTAAATAATATGGAATAATAATGATAATGATAATATTTTGAACAATTTTGTATCTAATTTAAATAATTATAATAAAAACATTCAATTTACATTAGAAATAGGAGTAAAAACAAATTTTTTGCAGATTTAAAAATTAATATTATTACACACAAAAAATTAATATATATATATATATAAAATCTATACAGACATATTAGTACCTAAAGATTCATTTCACCCAAAAATACATAAATTAGTCAATTTAAGAAGTCTTATCAATAGAGAAAAAAATAATTTTAAATAGACAATGATAAAGTAAATAAAGAAAAAAACATAATACAACAATAATAAATATAATCCTACTATAGTTGATAAAATGTGAAATAAATCTCACTACAATAAAAATGCAGAAAAAGATAAAAATAATTATTTAGGTTCAATAAATTATTATGTAGGAAGTCGAACATATAAAATAATCGATATATTTACATCCGGTTTGCTAGGTTTTTGCACTATGATTACGTTAATAAATTTTCACGTAAGAGGAAAATACTGGACACATAACATGGCGTTTGTAGTTTAGTATCAGTGCTTTCTCGGCAATTATTACTAAACGCAGTGATGAGATCGCAAGCAGGTGATTTTTTTTTTCATTTTATTGATTTCTGATTTAATTTCCGACGGGGAAACCAGTTTCCACCTTGTTTGCGTATTTATAACGAAGTCAACATTGAGGAAGTCCTTAATTTCATTCTCCATAGATGAATCTGTTACCGGATTGGAACGTTTTAGCTAGGTGATTAGCAAAGAGTTCGCGACTTAATAAGGTCATCTTTTTCCCAGCTGCCACGTTAGCGATAGATGTTTGGTAAACTCGAAAAATGTGTCGTTTCTTAAGTCTTGTAGAAATCTTTTAATTTTCCTAGTCTGATTATTTAATTCTCTTTATCATTAGCATCTCTAGTTTGCATCCATCGACGTCTTGATCTTCTTTTAATGTTTATTTTCTTACGTATAAAGTTAGAGTACCTTTTACAGATAAAGTTTTCTGTTGAACTTTTTATATTATATACATTTGTTTTATTTATTTGCAGCGTGCCCTCTTTCCCATTTTTGGGTTTGTACATGTATGTACGTGTGGTAGTATATTATTGTTAGTGTTCATTTCGTACGTGGTTATATATTATTATTAAATGCGATGTGTGCAATCCGCGGGTTGCATTCTTCTAATTAGTGTGTCTTGTTACTTGGATGCTATATACTTAAGGGGACGATAGCCCCCTGTATGATTTCTTATATAACATATATTTTTAAAACAGTAATTCCGACACTTCATTTTATTCCTCGTCACCGTTTTACTCTATTGCGTTTAAAAATTTTTACTTAGTCGAACTTTTATATGACTCTTTTTTTGGTGTGTGTGTGTATATAAATATAAATGTACGAGTGCATTTTTTCGTTACATTAATACCATAGGCGTACTTCCTTCGTTTACAGATATTTGTCAGCTTTCGGCAAGATCTATACGGATGGTTTTTAAACTTTCGATAGCTTAACTCGTTATTAAACTCGCAATCGAGGTTTAATACTAAGTCGACTACGTGAAAATAATTATGCCGTACAGGTTATTCCAGGAAAAATTGAATTCCTTAATTATTTAATATATAACATATTTTTTCGCTAAAATACTTTCGTCGTGCGATAACGCGAAAAGTAATTACACACTAAAGAGAAAAACGCGGCGATTACGAGAATGAATTAATGGAACAATAGAAAAAGTATGATATCGACCGATTGAAATTAAGGGGAAAAAATGAACAAGTTATCTAGTCTCATATAGGTGACAATTTAAACAATAAGCGATTTTAATCATCCGTAGTTTGATTATCGGTCTGATAATAGGTAACACCCAATTCTGAGCATAGAACGTAAACGGGCGACAGCGGACATAACATATAACATAGCGTTATCGACTTTTGCTCAATTTTGAAATTAAACAATCTGTCGCATAATACATGTTATTTTTCGTATCTTTAAAGAGATTTCAGCATATTAGTTTCGCTCTTTTCTGACTTACCCGCTGTTTTAACCTATTATCCGTTAATGTTTAATGTTATAATTTCCTTTTGATTAGCGTGATCTATTATTTATAGTGTACAATTATTGTTTCCACACATGTCGATAAACTTGCTCACACAGTCTGATGACTATCTTATCGTTTTTTTCCATCCGATCTTATACGAATTTACTCGCGTTTCGCGACTTTCATTTTCTGCTTTTATATCGATATTTTCTAAACGTATTTATCTATAGTCTATTACCAGTCTTCTTAGGAAGCGAATTATGCATGTATATATGTATATATAAATAAATATATATAAATATAATATTATATATATATATACACATAAAATTAGAACATGTATATATATTTGTTCACCCATCTGTAAAAGTCTGCACAAAAGTTATCATCGCCTTTCTGCGTCCAAATGTACCATCTCACCGATGAATACAAGAGGATTATCACAGCTAACTGTGTACATGTGTATATAGTCTCGTCCTTTTTTATTTCGTTTTCAGCGATATCCTCCTGCGTTTGATTGTTATATCCTTTATGCAAAAGTGTCATATCGTATCTCTACTATTGATAGTGCAAACGCCGCAATAATATAATAGAGGTGATGATGAAATCATAGCGCAATAGTCGAATAGCACCCTTGGACCGCGAGATAGGATTCTTTTCCTTTCAGGAGAGTGTGACACAAATCGGAGACATCTCTATCATCGATTTTCGAGGATGAACAACACCCGGCCGTATAATAATATGATCATCATCCCCGTATACAATTATATATATATATATATATATATATATATATATATATACACAATAATATCGCAGAAAAAAATCATTCATATATATATATATATATATATATATATATAAATCAAACTTATATATATCGCCCTCGCATCAAAAATGCGACTCGTATTATCATCCAGTAGCAAATGATGAACGATAAAGATAGCGTTTACGGTAGTTAACCATTATTACTATTACCAATACACTAACTACTAATACTAATACTAGTAGTAAGCATTACTACTGTCGTCATTTAAGGTGTAGTAGAAATATATTGAATGAGAACGCGTGTATTGTCAGTTCGGGTTGCAAATAAAGACATTTTTCACGGTTTTTCTATGCACGTATCCAGATTTAGAGGGATTGATGCGATCATCGACAGTAGTACCATAGATAGGGACGACCACCTTTAGTATTATAATCTTTATTATTATCATTATTACGGTATCTGGAGTCCACCTAAGTTTATACGCATCATCTATCCTCTCGTGTGTCTGTTCGTTCTTCTATGACAAATCTCAGCAGATTCCTCTCCTATATTCGCTTGCTGAGCTATGGAATACATGTATATATATATTTATCGAACAGTCGCTTCTTTTATTTAAAGGTGTGAACACTAAACCCTGCGCTTCTTATTAATAACCAGCTAGATGATTTTCTCCGCACAACTCCCCATCATCGGTAGATTAATAATCCGGATCTCTACTAAAATAGGGTGTTTTTCGCGTCTCTAGCTTCCGATTTTACCTTCGTGTAGTTTCATTTTTCATACTACACGCTATTGTTATATTCTATTTTTTTATATTTTATGTTTTAATTTCTTTCGATACACGTATGTATACACATACGACCGCATCCAGTACAGTGCTATATCGATTCGTTCATCAACATTTTTTTTGTTTCACCCTTAAAAATTTTACGTACCGTTTTATATAACTTGACCCTGTCAACAATTGAGAAATTATATTTAATAATAATAATAATAATTAAAGGTTACGCGAGTAGAAATCTGAATAAATTAAAAAATACATATAAGTTTGTAGGTTGTTAATATAAATCCGAAAACAACAAAATAAATGTGCAGCCGCACGATGAAATCATCGTCATCGTCGTCATCTTGTTCGTAGCCGAGACGTCGTGACTAGCCATTGTACGTTTATTTTTACATACAAAATGAACCAGCATTTGAGACACTAATTATATGCGACTCAGATGCGCGCGCATATGATTTTATACGGAGTGAGGTGCTACTGCCTTTTCTGTGATAATTAACAATTATGTAACGATGAAAAACTTCATAGATTTTTATGTCCACAAGTTAATTTCGAACCTCGACCGTTGAGTTGACAGTTAAACACTCTAGCAATTATGCCACCGCGACGTTAAACCTAACGTTAATTATGCTTAAAGAAAATCCTTACAGACCTCTCCATGCAAGACGTGAAATTTGCAATCCAAATCATGTTCTTTGAACGTTCTTTTTTTTTTACGTTCTGAACTATACTTTAAATTATTGTACTCAGCATAAACGGCCCTCTATAAAATGTATTATCCCTTCTTCATCTTGAGAATTTACATCTGTTTCCAGACATAGCGATATTTCTAGAGAAGTTGTCCACGTTTATAGAAATATAAGTTTGTATTACGTTGGGTAAGTTTCAAAGATACTCCCATTAAAAATATATATATATATATATATGTATATAATACAGATAAACTTCAATTTTAAAAAAATCAACACCAGACACACGCCAAACAACGAATATGTGAAAATGCATATAACAAAATAATATAAAATATTCATTTTTTATAACGCATCGCAATATACTAATTTGATAAAAACAATCTACTAGTTTTACTGGCTACAACAGCCAGTCGTCCTGATAAAGTATTTCTGTAGTACTTCCTTGATGGTGATACATATTTGATTTAACAAAATAAAAAAATGCTTTCATACCGTATCACAATATATTTATTTTCAAAAAAAAATACTGTCTACTAGTCTCACTATGTAAATATGTATACATGTGCGCCATAGATTATCATAAGGCGTTAAAACATGAAAAATTAATAGAAATATTAAAGTCTATTCCTATAGATAGAAAAGACCTACGTATAATAAGCCATTTGTATTGGAAACAAACAGCTGGGATACAAATTGGAAACATAATATCAGAGGATATAGAAATCAAAAAAAGAGTTCGACAAGGCTGCGTATTGTCTCCTTTACTTTTTAATTTGTATGCAGAAGAAATATTTAGGGAGGCTCTTGATGAAAATGATGGAAAGATTAAAATAAATGGAATCACACTTAATAATATAAGATATGCGGATGATTACCTGATTATAGCTAACAGTCAGGAAGAACTACAAAGAATGATGAATAAACTAGTAAAACACAGTATAGACTACGGATTAAAAATCAACAGTTTCAAAACGAAAGTAATTGTGTTTTCCAGGAAACCAGTGCAATGTAAGATTAAAATAGATGGAACAGAATTCGAGCAAGTCAAATCTATCAGATATCTCGGTACCATTCTTGACGATAGTTACAACTCTAAAAAAGAAATCGGATCGCGTATAGAACAATCAAGAGCAATGCTCATTAAAATGAAAAACCTGCTCACCAGAAGGGAATTAAATCTCGAATTGCGTATTAGAATGCTAAAATGCTACGTGTTCTCAATCCTTCTTTACGGAAGTGAAAGTTGGGCGCTCGACGCTACCTTGGAAAAAATGATAGCGGCCTCTTTGAATTGTATTCGTAACGACGCATGCTAAAAATTTCGTGGACACAGAAAATTACAAACGAAAAAGTTCTGGATACAATGAAATTAAAACGGCCGGAATTATTAAATCTGATAAAAGAAAGAAAAACACGATATTTGGGACACATCATGAGAGAGAATAAATACGAAATTTTACATCTCATTATGGAAGGAAAGCTTCCAGGCAGAAGATTAAGAGGCCGTTCTCAAAATTCGTGGTCAAAAGATTTTTATCGTTGGTTTCACCATTCGCCTGTTGAAATGTTCAGGTCTGCAGTGTCAAGAAAAGACATTGCCATGTTGATCGCCAACCTTCGTTACGGAGACGGCGTATGAAGAAGAAGTCTTACTAGTTATCCACATGTAATGATGCTGTAGTCGGTAAAACTGACAGACTCATTTTATTAAATAAATATATTGTGATATGGTTATCAAATCGTTTTTATCTTATTTTGTGTTTTATATATATATCTCAAATTCAATACCAGATTAGGAAAGAACGCAGTGGAAACTACGCAGATCAAGAGAAATTTAAAGTGTGCTGGTTTTTAAGTTCTTGAAAGTTTTTGTATATTACTTCTAAAAAAACCTGCTGTTCCACCTGTTTCTCTCTCCCTGTCTGTCATGTATATTATATACACTAAGGTCTCAAACTCCATAGTTAGCAGGGAGTTGTCGCCTTAGTGATCCTCATCAACACAACACGATAGTTTATCAATCTATTTCCCAACTTTTTTACTTCCACAACAAGCTGTTACTCATTTATCAATCAACCGTTCGCTAGGAGCCATTTTACTATTAACGTTGATAACACCGAACTCAAGACGTGGGAGTAGACGTCACAGATATATATAAATATTCTAATTTACTCGTTGCCAAGTATCAGTGCCCTCTCTAATGATATCTCTTTCTGTTAAATAATCCAATATCCGAATCTTTTATATGCAATATTACTCCAATTTTATAATTAGATTTATAACTGCAATGTGCACATTCATACTGATCTGCTATGTTCCTTCTTCCCCCTTTTATGTGATTTTTAGCGGTGTAAACACCTGCTAAACTTGCGTTATCATCGGTAAATTTTCTCCATTCAATTCTATTCAACGCCGAATATATTAAAATTGTTAACATCGATGTAGAGTTGACAATTGTGTAAACTTTATAATCCTATAACTTACAAGATTGTTCTTAATGTTTAAATTGTATCGATTTCGGAGTATATAAATTAAAAACAACGTGATATCATGTTTGTAATGCTACCACCGCTACAGGACTCGTAGCCCAAGTGTAAAACTTTAAATTCTTCAATGAAAGTAGGAAATAAATGAGCCAAAACTTTTAATATCTCAGTAAGTTACCTTTTTAAGTATGATGCTGATGGTTGATTAACATATATATATATATAATATATAGTACGAAAAGATATGATGATTGTAGTGCTATATTTTCGGGTTAACATTAGCGCTTGGATATTACGTATCATTAGGAGCCCAATTTGGCTGCAGAAATCAAAAACGGGATATTTGCTTAAACTTCAACATTCATCCATAGCGATCAGTGATAGTAATAATCGGCATACCCCTAAAAACACAGCAACAGTGAAGCATGTTATAGATCACAAACTTTCTCCCAGTAACGTTATACTAAGGACTAAAAGAAACATCTTTAAATTTTCAGCCATCGCAAACGATGATAATGATGAGGATAACAGCAGTAATAACGTTAACATATCTGGAGAAACTGATATAAGCAAAATAGGATAAATTCCAGTGTCCATACTCAATTCAACAGCGAACAAAAAAAACGATCGATGAAATCTCCACCAATTATTTTTAAAAATATTGCGAACTTAAACAACTTCAGAAAGTTCCAACTACAATTATAGGACGTAGATTTTGAATTAAAAATTACCTTATCCGGGGTTACTATTAGGCCTAAGAATGCGAACAGTTATTATCGTTAAAACTTTTAAAAAAAACGAATACCTGTTTTATACGTAATCCTTACAAGAAGACACACCGTTCAGGGTATTTACATCATTCTACAAATGTAGCTGATATTGGAAAAGAACTCGAGGCCGGAGGATTTCAAGTGAAACGTATCACTAATATTCTACCCTACAAAACCAAAAAGAGACCATGTTCTTTTTAGAATTGAAATCGTCGAAAAAAAGACCACTGAATTATTTGAAATTACTCGCATCTTAAATACAGTGGTGGTAGTTTAATAACCGAAAAAAAGTCGCAGCTATACATACAAAAGATGCCAATTGCGAACGGGGGGCGTCCACAGGTAGTGGATAGTGAAATGAACAGTAGATATACTGACTAGCTGCAAATAACTAATAAGCAGTCGCGAACTAAGAGGAACTACTGGTAGAAAGCCTCAAGCAAGAGATATTCCCGTTATGACAGGACACAGAGTGCAGTTTGAAGATCTGTCGGTTAGAACTATATAAAAACACTATGATTGTCCTATCCTTGGCGAGTTCAGGCCTCCATAAAAGCCTAATAGTTCCAAGCCCAATGGCAATTTGATACACGCAGCAGATGTATCAGTACTGAATTGAAGAGAAAAATGATTTCTGTAAAGTTTCAATATCAGATATCCGAGATGCGTATTATCGATTATATTATTAAATATTAAATGTTAAACGAGAATCTCTGGAATGATTTCTAAACGGTGAACTAATTTTTACCATCGAATACTCTTACCAATATACGTCGCGTGTACGTATGTATTTATATGTGTTTACGATTCTTCAATGTTTCATTTATAACGACCACTTACTTTTAATTTTATAAATAAAAGATACATAACCAGCGCAGATATGGCCGTTAACGAATAGAACATTCTTCACATAGATTCGGTTTTACAATACTACTTATCAGAACATTTTGACGATAGGCACCTTATACTATATGCATCTTATATATACATAGGTTCTTTAATACCCAGCGACGGCTACTGTATGAACGAAATTAAAAGAAGAATTAATACGAGTGACGTTACATAGGTTCACTAAAGTATGGAAAGATTAGCATTTATCGATGGCCACTAAAATTCGAATAACGTTAATTTTCTTTACTTTCACATATGGTTGCGAATGTTGGACTATCAATAGAAAAGAAGAAAAGAAAATACAAACCTTCGAGCTAGGGTGTTGGCGGATACTTTATCGTGGATCGAAAAGATCACGTATAAGTTAGTCTTAAGAGAATTGACAAAAAATGCAGTTTATTGTCTTATACAAGGATACGAATTTTGGGTGTTGGCGGATACTTTATCGTGGATCGAAAAGATCACGTATAAAATAGTCTTAAGAGAATAGGCGAAAAAAACAGTTTATTGTCTTATACAAGGATACAAATTTGGGGTGTTGGCGGATACTTTATCGTGGATCGAAAAGATCACGTATAAAATAGTCTTAAGAGAATAGGCGAAAAAAACAGTTTATTGTCTTATACAAGGATACGAATTTTGCGCTATTTTGGTCACATTACTAGACGAAACGCTCTGCAATTATAAAAACTAATATTGGAAGCCAGACCACCCGGTAAAAGACAAAAAGGAAGACCGCATCATCGAAGATGGTCAGATCAAATGTTTGATTTAGTGTGTCCAAAAATAGCAACATTAACAGCATGCAGCAGGTTGGCAATCGACAGACGCCAGTGGAAAAAAACAATTCACGATTTAATTAAATTATCATGATCACGACGTCCTATGGGATATAACGGAAATTCATCATCATCATCATCATCATCATCATATATATATATATATATATACATATATATATATATATATATATATATATATATATATATATATATATATATATATATATATATATATATATATAGAGAGAGAGAGAGAGAGAGAGAGAGAGATCATATAATATCGTAAAATATTATGGCATGTAAAAATTTTCGTACGTTCCGTCAAGTTTGTCAATAGAACCTACATATACAACTGGTTGTGTTTATTTTTTTGGCAAAAAAAAAAATATATGTATATATTTTTGTATCCAAAAAATAAAATATCGGAGATAGAGAGATTTAACGAATTGATAAAAAAGAAGATTATAACAAAAATATCCGCGGATAAATAGTTCTCGACGCCGGAATTAGGGTGACGGTTGGGCTAATCTTCGACCGAATAGCATTATTAGGGTTATTCTCTGGTAACGACGACGAAATGGTAAAAATCTCAATCGATAATCGACACCTAAGTTATCCACGGAACAATGTGAATTGCTATAGCAATCTTCCGTCTGTCTATAGATATATTTTTTTTTTCTGTCATTTATCTGTCATGAGGAAAATCAAATTCTGAAACTCTTCTTATATCTTCGTTTCAACTGTTTCACGTTTGTCTACAATATATATATATATATATGAAATAGAATTGTCCTATTGGATACCTAAAGTGCATCAATGTAGGTTTGAAAAAGGAAATGAACACAAAAAGATGGATATTATACGGCGAGTGAAACATTTTGGCGAGCACATCTGTCACTAATAACAGTTATCTCGGTTACATAGTATTGACAACAGTCGGATTGATTGGTTTATTCTCTATCAAAATATCCTGCACTAGCTAGTATTCGCTAGGTTATCATCCGACTATCATCTATATATACTCTTATTATTATTTATCGTACCTACTTGCAAACATGTATAGAATGTTCTTGAACGTTATCCGAAATGAAAAGTTAAGAATCCGGGTTGTTCCGAATAAACATTTTTCGCAGTTGACTGGGAATTGTCAGAATATTCACAAACAAAAAAAAAATTAATTTATACTCGGGCGTTCGTCTATATTCAATCGACATGGAATTGGAACGAAAATCGTAATTACGTACCGGTTGTAAAACGAATATTTCCGAGTTAATTTTTTTGAATAACTTACGCAATAGAGTTAATGACGAAGATTTAGCTTCGCAAATTAGTTACATAGTACAATAGATTAAATACTAGAATGATATTTTTTCAGCGGCGTGTACTAATCTTCGTTTCAATTTACCGTTAGTGTCTACTTTCCGTCAGTATAACTCATTACTTAGAACTCATCTCCGTGTTTTGGACATTTCGAAGCAGACATTTATACCATTCTTCGGTTTAGTGAAATTTCATGCAATTTTCTTTGGTGTTGGCACTGGTTTGTTGGTAGCTTGTTCGGGTTATACAAGTTTAAATTATCGTTATATTTTTGATACGTAAATACATTTGAAATTTTCTTTAATCTATGCACAGATATATTTCTGTTCGCGTGCAAGATTATATAAGTACATTCCAGTGTAGAGCGAGTATGTGTATGTGTACATGTGTGTGAGCAATTGTACTTTTTTCTCGCTTATGTGTGTGCACTACAATGTGTATTGTGAGTGACTGTATTTAAATGTATATGCAGTTGTATAAGTATTTATTTTATATTACTTTAATAATGTAATATCATTTTTTCTTTATTTTTCATTTTTTTCGCCGTTTAATTCCATTGCATAAATTATATTATTTAATTATTTACTTCGGATTTTAATCGACATGTGAACCGTACATAAATAAATAAAGAAATGAATAAAGAAATAAATAAGGAATCTTGTAAGGCAGTTGCCACCGCACTTTTAGTTCGTAGTAGTATTCGCGTCATGCAAATATTATATTCATTCCGCTTCCGTATCGAAAAACTACATTTTTTAAATTAAAGAAAATAGAAGGATAGAATAAAGGTATTCGATATATTGTAGCCACAGTACACAACCCGGCTAAATGTAAGCGCATACGAGAAATATTCTTTTTTTTTACATCACAACTGACCAACTTTAGAGGTCATTTAGTGATTGACTTAATGAGATGAGTGATGTTTTGTGGAGAGGCAGTACACGCTCTAAACTTACACTGGTTGGACAAAGTCTAAAGACTTATTTCTCCACAGCCTGCGTATTTCACCGGAATCATTGAGCAAATCGGTAGCAAGTGGATTCGTGTGAACGCTAATTCCACCCTCCGCAAACATAAGGTTTAAGTCGTTATGAAGGTTAAAATTTCAGACGTACCAGGGAGCCGCAGTAATAGCTCTTAATACCTTATTTCGATATCGCTGTATTTTCTGTAAGTTAGATGTGTTTTTGCGCAGCCTCATAGTTGTATATCATGCACCCAGATCGACCTTAAGGCTATTTTATACAGTAGAGTTTTATTTTCCGACGATAACCTTGACTTATTAGTTAGCATCCATGATATAGTTCTGGTTTTAAGCCTCAAATGCTCGATTTTTTTCTGAACGTAAGTAGCCCAGGTCAACCTAGTGTCCAAATAAAGATATTCGATAAAGTATAGTTTTAAGCCGAGTTTATTGGACAATTGGATTATACGTGGTAGACCCCGCCATAGTGCGCAGTCGCAATAAGATTATTTCTGGTAATAACGTACATTGACAAAATCGACCTAACGGATGAAGATGATAAATATCATTTTAAACTCGGAGCTACTCGTGTAATAATCTCAACCGTCTTCACTGTTGACTGTATTTTATTATTGCGTATCACTTTTTTTTTTTAATTGTTTGTATACACGCAACTGTTTAGAAAAACAATAAGTTCGTTTGCTGAATGAGCATAGCTTATCGAGAATGTAAGGAGAAGCGTTCCAACGAGCACACACCCCATAACAATATACATCTTAAGCGTTCAACATATCTCGAGGCCAGCGGCGTTTTAATCTTCTGTTGCCTGGTAATTGACGTTCTGCAAAGACCGATATAAGGACATTATTATTGCGGGTTAGCTTGTTGTGGAATTTTCTGTATCTAATTCACAACCTCTGCTTTTATTGGTACGTTATCATCCCGATGGATGATTTTATTTGATACGAGCCACGGATCATTAATTGTCTTTCTTATGCGCTTCATATTTGAGGGCATGCACGAACCCCATAATTCTGATCCATACAAACAAATTGGTTTTAATAGAGTACTATATAGAAGGACTTTGTTCTTGATATTTAATTTTGATCGTTGATCAAACAGTCGCAATCTTCTGCGTAACTCTTGATTCTTAACAGTTAAATGGTATCTCCATGTCAAACGGCTATCGAGGTACAAGCCAAGATAGCGGACACGGTCAGCGCTGGGAATAGCTGCGTTATTAATGTATCTTGGACTGCACGTTCCTCTTCTGAGTGTGAATGTAACATGATGATATTAACTGACATTTAAATGAATTCGCCATTTCGTAAACCATGGTTCAAGTTGATTAACATGTTGCTGCAAGACCCTGGAAGCTTGAACAGCCACCTAGACTACATATAGTGGCTGTTCCAAGTATACTGGCATGAGGTATCCCGGCACCAATATTGTACTGGGTGGAGAAAACGGTCGTCTTCTTTGACACAGAAATATCGTTCGGATAGATAAGACTTAGGTAATAAATAAAAGTTATGCGGTAAAAACGTTTTTAACTTAAATAGAAGCCCTTCATGCCACACACGGTCAAACGTTTGAGAAACGTCCAGAAATATACTAGTACAGTAATGCTTCTCCTCGAAAGCGGATGATATCATATCAACAACACGGTGACACTTATGAATAGTAGAGTGATCATTTTGGAAACCGAACTGGTAATCAGGGACGACATTGCGTTCACGTAGTATTGAATAAAGGCGTTTTTAATTTCTCTAATACCTTTCTTAAAATAGGCAGTAAACTGATTGGCCGGTATAATGATATTTCCTGACAAGATTTATTAGGTTTAAGTACCATTTTAATGATCGAAAACTTCCATTCAAGCGGAAAATACATTTCTCGTAATGTCGAGTTATATATATATATATATATGCAAGTAGGAAGATATCTCGTTTTGGTAGATATTTAAGAAGTGATGGAATCAAACCCCGGAGCTTTTTTAGTAAATAGTCTAACATTCGAGGCGCTAATTATACGCACACGCATAAGATGCTTTATTAAAGCACCACATTGCCATTCCCGTCAACAGTTATATACATAATGATAAGAAACTATATGTCGCGAGTTTTAATATCTAACTGTCGATCGTCGATTAGCAACTAAATCACCGCCGCGACAGATAAATTTCGGTGTCGTGTGTCATATTTTTTACGTCATCAATATGAAACAGTAGCTCGAGTGACGGATAATTTGATTCGGAAAACTTCCGACAAGTTATAAGATAGCCAACAACATTTTTATAAAGTTCCCAACGACAGTTCACAATGTACGTGGAATAATAGATGGAATTTATCGGGAACAGAAATAATAACGATTTCTAAATAGGCCGTTACGTTCTGACAGATAACTTTGACGTAGGTTACACCGTCAGCGAAATATTGTTATCTTTTCTAGTGTATCAAATTTTTATAATCGATAAAAGAATTTACTTTTCCAAAGTCCGGTTAATACTTTATAATTTTATACAAATAGGACAATTTGTTAAATACTACAGGCAAAAATGAGAGCATAGCGTAGAAAAGAGGAACATCAACTCGATAAAAATATATCAGTACGAGAAGCTAAATTTAAAGTAGAACCGAGAAATGGGGATATAATGAAACCCTAGAAAATGTAGATTTATTGATTTAGCGTCGAAAAATTTTCATCGGAACTTCTAAAAGAATGATAACATTTTCACCTGAAAAAAAAAATGTATTAGAACGGAATTTTAACTACGATGGAATTGAAATTTTGTCATTAACAATAGACTGCGAATTTTGAAGATTCATGAAAATTTTGAAATTTGTACTCGAAATATGTAATTAAAGATTACTAATATCGAAATCATCAGTATTTAAGTCCCAATTTGAAAAATTTATATGCCGAGGCAAATAATTTACAACAGAATTTTAAACACGTATTAAAAAAAAAAAGATTAGTCAGTTTTTGATAAAACCAGCGTCGAAATATCAATATTTCGTGGAAAACAAGTATACGGGTAAATTTGATTCTAACAGTTAATCTGAAGAATATGCCGAAATTTAAAATAAAATAAAAACATGGTTTTCTACAAATTTAATAACAAGTAATGTGTCTGCTCCTCATTTCAAACCCACCAATGACCACCTAGACCACGAAAAAATTAATTATAGAAAACAAAATTCCAAAGAAAAAATTGCTTAATTACAAACGTAAAATGCCGTGGTCGTAATTTTATTTGTTTTAAATCAAAAAAGAAAAATATTAAGCGCGAAGGAATCGTATAAGTACTTTACCGTTTGGGTATCACTTGTTCATTGCATAATTGGCTTTTCCGCGTGCAACGTACAGAAATTCTATATTATCCTCTCCATATGGAATGTTCCGCAAGTAAGACGGTGTTTTTTCCAAAAGTTAGACGCAACTCGGCCTACATTTCCAACCTCTATTTGAATAATTTACATTCGTCTGTATGACGATATTTTTACAAGAAGGTGTCGCGGCCTTTATTGAAGTCGAAAGCAACCTTAATGCCCTTCTATGATGGTAACCTTAACGTAAGTTACTCGCCACGCATTCGGCCTCCATATCCGTCCTAATAATTTACAATTTTTCGTCCGTATTGCAATATTTTTACAAGACGGTGTCAGCTTTTATTAAAGTCCAGCCAATCGCGCTGGATAAGATGTACGAAGACGCTCTCGTAAAAATAACGAAGAATTATTAAAGTGCCCAGAAGACTGCGAAAATCACTTTAAAGAATTAAAATGGGTTAACGTGAAAATCCGAATATTTCAATATCGGAAAAACGTGCCAGCGTGTGGTATCTATGAAATGAACAACCGAGGCTTACAATAAAAATAAGCCAGCTGGTATTTTCCTTGGAAATATTCTCACTTTTAAAAAATCCAAACTAGTGTCCGCTAATTTAATACAATAAGAACATTTAATCGTTTAGTTACTGCACAGATCTTAATACTAAAAAAAATTACGAATAAATAGCAAAACAAAAACGAAATTTTACTAACCAAAATTATCACATTATAACGCTAACTCGAGAAACCGGAATATTCGCAAATAAAAAAATTGCGTTAATTAATTTTTGTATACATAGTAAATTTTTTAGATAATTGAATTAAAATTTTAATATCGTCCGGTATAAAATGTCTCTAGTATAATTAAACGAATACCGATTTAATTTGCAGAACAATTTTTCTTCCTTTATAGCACTTTTGTTTGTAATAGGTGCCAGACGTGGGAAACTAAACATCGTCAAGGTATATTAACGATAGAGGTAATTCGATACTGACTCCCAATGTAATTGTATAAAAATTTAAACATAGATGTTTATCAAATGTGGATAAATAAAATTGGAATATTTTTTATATACAATTAATTTCAGTTAGCTTCGTAAATTTCGAATAGTTCCTTCTCGATAAGGTTTGAATTTTTTTATTTTTCTGATTTTAACTTTAAGATATTTTAAACGAATAACAACTTTTTTCAAGTATATAATGAATTATCATTAATAAGTCATTAATTAATAAATGTACAAGTCCAATTTAAATTTAAATGTTTTATTTTATTCTAAAGCGATTTGTTTAAAACCCGGTAATTCTTTATATTTTAATTATTTTAAGTCGTAAATAAAATTATCTATTTCCACTATATTAATTGTTTTTAACTGTTACCATTATTATTATTATAACTGGTTTCATCTCGATCAAAATTATAACTCAGTTGTTATTGTTTATTAATATCCACTTGGACGTCTCATCAGTATTCAAAATTATGCCTATTATTAAACTTTATTTTATTTCCTCGTCCTAACTGTCTCTTTCTTATTCCATTTATTATTATAAATTATCTAATTTAATATGTTTATTGTCGTGTAAGGTTTCTTAGCTTACTTTTGACTGTAATAATAAGAAATACTTTTATTTTCATCTTATCAACTACCCTTTTTTTTTCATTTCATTTTATATATTTAATATTATATATATATATATATATATATATATATATATATATATATATATATATCGTCGCGGTGCTACTGGTGCTCGACTGCCAACTCGACGGTCGAATGTTCGAAACCAACTTGCGACCTAGAAAATTTTTCATCATTACGTAACTCTTAATTAGAGAAAGCAGTGGTGCCCCACTCCGTATAACATCATATGCGTGCGCATATAATTAGAACCTTAAATGCTGGTCCGTTTTGTTCGTAAAAATAAACATAATGGTAAGATGTGATATTTATTATAAAAATTCCTGTTTCTATTGGAAGTTAGCACATTAGATTTTACACAATTTATGTATATTATATATAGACTCATTATTGTTTATATTCTTATGCGAGCTTTAACATTTATTTGTCTTACAAATTCTACTATAAGACATTGTTATATTTATAATTCATATTTCAAATATCGTTAACTAATCTTTTATTATACAACTTGGACTAATTTCAATTTACATATGATTTAGCTGTCCGTCCATGCGCATTTGCCAGCATTTTATATATATATATATATATATATATATATATATATATATATATATATATATATATATATGTTTAAACAAAGTTTATTATTATTATTTAATATTAATATTATTAATAGCACGATCAGGAACTTAATAAAATTCGTGAAGAAGATTGGTGACAATAAACTACATAGAGAACATTATTTAACCATACGGAAAATAGGAAGTGTTGCTCACCCGCTGAGTTCAGTTAAAAGCCACACAGATTGGCTAAAGTCTGGTAAAAAGGGATAAAAATATCCTTTTGTAAAAAGAAAAAAAAAACAATAATGGACAAGACGGATTTTAATAGAGGGATGATGTCAGAAACGTACCCCCCTGACCGATGGAGATTATACCGATGAACCCTGCTGCGAATTGAACTGTTTATATGTATATATATATATATAATATACATTCTAGAAAGCGGAGGAGCAGTCTGTTATAGACGTTACAGGAGTGTGGAAAATATATTGGCCTTTTAATTCAATCCCTTTTTAGAGTAACTCATCCAATACACGGGCATCGAACGAGCATAAAATTTAATTACACACTTTTTACATTCTTGGAATGCGTTTACACCTCTTTTATCAAAACGTCACCGCACTAGTCCTTTGTTGTCAAATGCTGTATCGCGTAATGCTCTATTTTCAAACATGTACACACCTATTATCACATTTTTATTTAGTCTTCCTCTCTATAGGAAATGAAAAAACAAATCATAAAATTAGACTGAAAATTATACATGAAACGAGTCGATCGTATGAAAGGTATATATATAGTATTCATTCCATCGATCTACCCCATATAGAAAAAGTTTAACATAAACATTTTCTATAAAATAGTGTAGGGTAATAATTTAAAAAAAATTTCTTAAGCAAACATTTCTATGTTAATAATAAATCATTGGTTGTATCCGTATGTAATTTTTTGCACATGTATGTATAATTAATAACTTTTTTGCGTAATTACATATTATTAATTTTTGAATAAGATTCAATTAATATAAAATTAGGTATACCAGTCTTCTCGAGAGAAAAAAGGTCTGTTTCAATATTTCTCATTTCTATTATCATTTTGTACATTACACCTAAGAAATTGCGTCTCATCGCTAGTATGATCGTAATCTTTTCACTTTCCGATATACTAAGATGCATTCCGTGGATCCATCTCCGTACTTTAAAACAGGTTCTCCAGAACAACAATATATTTACATATAAGTAAAGAAAATATAACATGGGTTACAAATATTGTGTACCGGGGACATCTTACCACAATAAACACAGTAAGAATATAAAGAGTAAAACAAAACAAAACGTTAAATACTGCAAAAAAAAGCAAATAAAAACCTGCGGCTGCTGCAAAATAATTTCCTAGTTACTAACGACACATCTTAATGTAGGAACAGTCTAAACTGAAAAATTATACTGTTTTAGTCTTGAGTTCTTAAATTAACACAGTGTTAAAAATACAAAGCTAGTATGGATGTCGGGTGTACTTACTGGGTAAAGGGGTTAATATTAATATATAAATTAATTATAATTTATTATTACGTTACGTTATGCTTAAATCGTTTGTGTTTATATTTGGAATGCACGAAACGAAGTTGTCCGGAATCGTAATTGGTAATCCAGGAGGCTCGCTCGCTGTTCCGGTATGAGCGTTTAAGAAAAAAGTCAGTCGATAGTTGTAGAACAAAATCTCTAATATAGGACAGGTCAGTAGCTTCGTGCATGCTGTCGGTTCTAACATAGCGAGGTGCATTGAGAATACATCTGAGGCATCTATTTTTAATGATTTGTAATTTATTAAAGGAGGCTTTGGATATCGAGATGCCAGTAGGACATGCGTGTTGGACGGATTAGTGCTTTATAGAGGATTATCTTGTTGTTAATGTTGAGTTATATGAAATGAGAAATAGTGTAAGATAGGTTAACACCCATTAATGCTCCCCAAAAAATTTCAGTAGGAATTAGGATAAATCAAACGTCCTGGTTCGTTTTAATCGACGTATCTGAAGATTGTTATTGTTGTCCAGTGCATTTGTATGAGGCTCCAAGCGCCTTTTATACGGAACAACGACGCGTTTAACTTCGTCTTTAACATAAGGAATGAGAAGGCCACGATGTAATGTATAATTCAAAACATACCAAGGAGGAGTAATGAGCAATAATGTCCTTATTTTACAAGCGTTAAATCTTATTTGTAAGGCTATTTTTTGCGCAGCCCCCACAGCATCAGGCCGTATGTCCAACAGAGACTTTAATATTATTATTTTATAAATTAAAAGCTTATTTTCAAGATAAAGACTGGACTAAGCTAGTACAGCTACTTCAATTTTATGTCAAGATGTTTTATATTCTGTGCGACATGTCTGCTCCATGTTAATTTACTGTCAAGATGTATCCCCAGATACTTAACGTAACTCTGTTGAGAGGTTAGGTCCCCATTTATTGATAGTGGGTGGACAGGTTAAGTTTCGCAAAGTAAACGTGATCTGCGTGCACTTACTTTCGTTAACTTGGATACGCCGACGTCTCAGCCAGGTTTCGATTTTCATTAAAGACCGCTGTAGAGTTTCGTGGACTAGTTTTTGCTCTTTGGCTACAACTGAAATGGCTGTATCGTCCGAAAACGTGGCAGTTATAACATCGTCACCAACTGGAAAATCAGCCGTGAACAACAAATAAAGCACCGAGCCCAAAACACTCCTTTGGAGCACGCCAACGAAAACATTATAGATAGTGGAGTATTCGTTTTCGAATTTTACTTGGCATGTACGATGCTGAAGGTACGATTTAAGGAGAAGGATGTACGAATAAGGAAGATTTTTTTCAAGTTTATATAATAGCCATACCTTATCAAAGGCTTATCTGACATCTGGAAATTAAGTGGAATTGGGCTGCACATGTAGTTGGAATGGACACAAGCAGATGGACCAAGAAATGTACTGAATGGTTACCAATCAATAGGAAAAGATTGAGGTGAAGACCAAAAATGGAGATGGGGGGGACGATATTGAAAGCTATACATAATAATATTAGTTTAGTATTAAGAAAAGTTATACATATTAGTATTAGTTTAGCATTAAGAAAGTTGTACATATTAATACTAGTTTAGCGTTAAGAAATTAATATTTGTAAATTTTAATTTAAAATGGGAAATACAGGCTGTTGCAATTGTAATTGTAATTGTAATATATATATATATATATAATTATATATATATATATATTTTAAATCAGACTGGTTTTACTAAACTTTATACAATTTTATTCAATAACATAAAATATCCTCTTAGACTGTATTCACAGTGAAATCTTCTGAAATATAATAAACAATAATGTAATTAGAAAAAATTACTAATAATAATAATAACTAAGAACAAAATTTTTTCTGCAGTTACACCATTTTCAAATTAAAATAAAATAAATAATAAATAAATTCGGAGTAATGACAATAATAAAAATAATGTAAGAAAAATATAGATTTAACGAATAATTAACGCTTAGAGCAGAAGTAGATGCGCGAAATGTTACTAGTTTATTAGTTTTAAATATATTTTAATTTTTTATATAATGTGGAATGTAGTGATTTTTTAATAAAAAATCAATTGAAAATTAGTTAAATCACTAATATGTATTTTCTTAAAGAAAACACAAAGCTTTTCGGCATTTACGCCATTATCAAGTGAAACTTTTTAAAAATATAATTACTTAAAAATATGTGATGGTGATTGTGAAAATATGCTCCAAAAATGCCGTCTGCTTCTGTTCTGTCTATTTTTTGATTTGTTGAAATTTAATATCAATATATTTGTTTATTAATTTTGTTTTTTTATATTAATTTTTTCTTCAATACTATTTTCCGGATTCTGCAAAAGTTGTGTACTGGTGGAATTTGAAATTTTTTATTAACTGTTGCGATGTATGATGTCCAAAAGTAAAATATAAAATATAAAAATATACGAACGCAAAAAATTTTTTAAAAAACACAATTTTATAAGTAAAATGAGAATAAATATTAAAAATCTGATAATGACCGTGGTGAACAACACAATCAACTATCAATATATAAAATTTACAAAACAATAGCCGGATAATAATTAATTTGAATATGTAGTTAAACATTGAAAAATACTTATATAATAAAAATTAATAGCCAGTAAAATTACAACATATTTTACAATATACCTTTTAAAATTAATTCTTCATCAAAATTTACCATTGAATTTAATAAACTATTTTTATTTTTATCCCTTTCTTTTATAATTTCCATTTTTTCAAGTAGTTTTCTTTTTTTATAGTATTTTTCTATATGTAAAATTTTATAATTTAGATTAATATTATTTATTTTGTGTTTTAATTCTATACAATGTTTTCCAAACAACGATTTTTCATCATTATTTGCATATGAATTTAAATGTTCCTTAAATCTTGTTACGAATTGTCTACCTGTTTCTCCTATGTATTCTTTTTCACATTGATTACAATTTAATTTATAAACTCCTGAATTTTTTAATATATTTCTATTTTCTATTTTATTATTATTAATTGATTTTAATAATGTACTATTATTTCTTATTGCTAAATCAATGTTATATTTGTTAAATATTTTAATTATTTTATATAACTTCCTACATAATTTATAGAACCTAAATAATTCTTTTTATTGTTTTCTGTATTTATATTGATTTTAGTTTTATTCCATATTTGATCCACTATAATAGGGTTATATTTGTTGCTTATTGCTATTTGTTTTATATTATTCGTCTTATTATTATTATTTATAATTTATTTTTTATCGTTTTAACTCGATAATGGCGTAATTACGGAAAAACGTAGTTATTAATTATTTAAAATTATTGATTTTTACTATTCGTTTATTATTTTTTATTTTAAAAAATTACTACTCCATTTACATATATATATCAAATTTACGTTTAGCAACTCCAAAAAACAACAACAGTATAAATTCAAAATAGGTCTTCTGCCAATCATCGTAATCTAAGAAGTTGGTAATAGTAAATATTAAATAACGAGGATTATATTGATAATAATAAGAAAATATTAAAAAAAAGAAAAACAAGAGGAAAAAATGACAACAGTATATCGAAAAAATAGAACTTTTAACAAAATTGAAGATGTTTTATATAATACGTGCGTTTTATGTAATAACATTAAAATGCCGGTAAAAATCTCTGGAGCTTTTTGCGATGTTCGACTTTCGATTTTAATATAATAATTTTAAGCCGGTTAAAAATCGAATGCGAAAAAATAAAAAATTCATAAACAGGAGCACGAAAACTAATACAACGCAAGACAAGAAATAACAGGTGTAAAGTAGAAAAGTCTGCAATCATATAATAGAAGATATAGTTTGTATCGTTTGTAGCAACAGCGCAAGTAGTAACTCCGGTAGATAATAGTATTAGTGCTAAGTAAATAATCACGGTTTCTTTATTATATATATATATATATATATATATACTACGTGTATAAGGAAGCATGTGTGCGCGTGTATCAATATATGATGTTAGTGGATACGTGAATACGATGTCTACATATATTTGTCCGTTACAAGTTACTTCCCCTTGGGATAAACTGTCAAACGGTAGAACAGAAAGTTCGGTGTAAGTTATCAAAACTGACGAGTCAGTTGTTGGGATTATTAAATAAGTTTACGGTCAAAGTTTTAAGCGAGTTCTACCAGCGCCGTAAGGTTTGGCACTAGCGCGAAATTTCGTACAAACTCTCTATACATACAGCTCGGCAATAATCAACGAACCGAGAAAACTTATTAATCGCTAAACTTTTACCTTTCTCACTTTATCATCTCACTCTGTCCAATATATATATATATATATATATATATATAGTTTTATTATGCACCTGCGTATAATGTAATGTAGTAATTTGACAACGACAGATTCCTGAAGTTGCTTTTTTATTTACTTTTTGTCCCTTGGAGTATTCTTCCGAGCCGTACGTCTGTCAAAGAACACAAATACTATATATTTTATACGTATATATATATATATATATAGTTGTTTCTCTTCAGATTTAATAAGTTCGGT